>VWPW01020829.1:0-30439 GCA_013389825.1 Crypturellus undulatus
TGTATAAAGTTTTTACCTGGCACTGGAAAAATAGGAGCACGTGGATTGCAGTATTCCGATCTGCTAACAGAAAAAAAAGAACCTGCCTCTTACTCCTGAGAGCAGAAGGCTCGTAACAGAGATTGCAAATAGTTACATTACTGGGAGCGATAATGTTTCTTTCTGCTTTCATTTCCCTTGGGTGATATTTATTGTGGTAGGGTTTATGTAAGCACATAAAAGATAGATCATGTATTATTTACCAGCTTGGAGATGGGAAAAGACCCCAGTCTTCCACAGGAGGACCAAATCCAAAGCAATTTTTATCTGCTAAAAATCTCATCCTGTTTATTTGGGGCTTGGTGCAAAGATTGTTAAAGTAAATGAAAAGCAGCAGCAGCAGCCAGGCAGGGGCCAAGAATTTCCCTTCCAACCCAGCACACGGTGCTGGCACGGCTTCCATGTGCACCCCAAATCTTGAACAAAAAAGCAAAAAACTTACCAACCCCAGCAGTGTTAGAGGCTCCACGATTGTCCTTGCAGCATCATTTCCAGGACACATAGGAAAACCTAGTGAAACAAGCCATTAAGGGCTAGAAATATTCCAAAAACAGGCATGTGAAAGCATGAAGTATGTGAAAGTTTGATGTGAAAAACAAATTGTAGCCACGCTATTTACACAACCCTGGCCCTGCTACCCGTCTGCTTTTCCCTACAAAATAATAACTTCCAGTAAAACAAGCAAACAACCAACAACAAAAAGGATACAAAATTTGATTGCACTCAAAAAAGAAAGTCCAAGGAGAAGAAAGCTGAAGATGGGATGGACAGTCCTGGGAAGACATCAGGGACTTGTAGCTACTCACAAATCTCTCCCTTTGATTTCACGTAAGCGTTTGATAAAACATCTGCAGATCTCAGCAGTTTCCAGTTGTCTCCAATACTCTCCAGCCCCATCGCTGGCTCCTCATCCTGCTGGTCCCGGCCTTCCAAGCACTAAGGGCAGCTCAGGAAGGAAACCCAGTCTCCAAGAGCAGTGCAGGTGGGAAAGGTATTGGAAAAGAGAGGAGGAACATAATGAAATTAATAATAATAACAATAACAACAACAGCAAAAGCCACAGCACCTTCCTGTGAAGGGGAAGGGCTCATTTCAGGCTCAGAGGTAACACACAGGTGACGGCTCTGCCAAGGACCCTCTGCTCCCAAAGCCACAGAGTGGGGAAGTTTTATGCACATAATAACTTTACGCACCTTAATAGATTTACTGAAGGCAAAAGGGGTTTAATTCAGGTACTTAAAGTTTCGCAGAAGATTAAGAACCTGCTTAAACAGGGCTTCAGAGAAGCATTGACATTTTATATTTTATTTACAACTGATTTGATGGTATGTTTTTTTTTTTTTTCTCCTCTTTTTCTCTCAGGGCTGAGACTTTTATTATGTTAATCGAAATGTTTAACCATCCGGGACTATGGCTACACCGTCTCGTCATAAGCAGCTTTGCTGCGCGCTCGGATCGCTATGCTGGGAATGCAGACAGCGTTCGTGCTTCCTCCTGTCAAGTTACCCCGTGACCAGCGCTTTCTCCCTCCTCCCCAGCCCTGTCCCTGCCCCTTCCCCTTTTCAAGTTGTTAAAATGGGTTAAAATAAAGTATATCCCGCGCTTATCTGATGCACGGCAGCGGGAGCTGGGGAAAGGAGCTGGCGAGCCGCCAGCAGCTAATAGCAGCGTAACAGCAATTTGACGAACAGGAATTAACATGCTAATTATCAGACTGGAGAGGGTTCTGGGGACCGGATAGAAGATAAAAAGAAGACATTTTCTGTTTGCGCTGGAGCGACCTATTTCAGTAATACAGATTTAAGGAGGAATCGATGCGATATTCGTCCGGTCTGTCCCGTTCTCCACGTCCTCCCCCTCTGCAGACCTCCAGGCACAGCCCGGAGCACTCATGGGGTTTGGAGGAGGATCGGGTCCTTTTTAGCATCGCGGCGCTGCCAGACATCGGGGGCTTCGGAACCAGCGCACAACTTGGGAGGAGGGAAACATCCCATGGACACGGTGACACGAGTCGTGCAGGCAGGGGAGGTTCCAGGGCAGTAACCCCCCTCCAACTATAATTGCTTTTTCTCTTTTGATTTGCACAAAGGGACATCGGGCAGGTTTTTTCTTTTTAGTTTTTTTGCCCTTAAACAACCCCAAGGAGCATCCGAAAAGCCAGAGCAGAAGCTGAGTGCACCGCGTCCTGCAAACCGGGAGGCAGCTCCGCTCCGCACGGCACCGGGATGACACCGCGAAGGGGAGCAACCTGACGGGAATCCAGCGGGATGCCAAAGCGGCAGCTGCTTCTCTCCCTGGATCTCCTTTAACCCGGGATTTGGGTGCATCCCACTTTGGAAAAAAACCCTCCGAGGAGCAGCCGTGCCTTCCCCGCACAGCGAGCGTGGCTGGAGCGCTCGCTCCAATCCGGGATTTACAGCCCGGAGCGGCGCAGGGAGGAAGGCACCGGAGGGCACTTCATCCTCCCCCTCAGCGCCCAGCCCAGCAGCTGGAAGGAGCAGTGCCAGAGCATCAGGTACCGCTTTCCTTTCGGTTACTATTTGCGGATGAATGCTGTAAACATGAGCGCAGAAGACGCAAAAGGAACTTACTGAGGCGGGCAAAGGGATTTATTGCCTTTCCCTCCTATGCAAAATGCGGCCGGGCTGCAGCCCGTGGCGAGCGGGAACGTTCCCTCCCTGTACCGAAGGCTGACGGTGTTCGCCCTCCTCCTCTACGCGTGCGGCGGAGGGGATCGCAGCAGGACCATGTACAGTGGGCTGCTCAACTCAACCGGTGCCACCGAGGCGCATCTGCTCGTGCAGACCGATCCCCCCTGCCTGGGCAGCACCCAGAGAGCCGTGAGCTCCTCGGCGCTCTACGTGTCCACGGCCAGGGCGCTCAAGGAAGGGGAGATCAATAAGCCCGACCTGGTGACTTACGTCGTGCTGTTCTTCTTCCTGCTCTTGACCGTGACTCTCATCGTGCTCTTCATAAACTGCCAGCTGAAAAATTCTTTTTTTGCCACTCTTCCTTACGACAGATCCCTCCGCGAGGCGAGGAGCCCCTGGAAGACACAAACTGTGTGACACTGGGGACAGAGGCGGTGTCCGAGAGGGGCTGCCCTGGTGCACATGAACCAGAACCCTGTGCAATAAGATGTTACTTCCATATGTCAGCGAGCGGATGCGATCCTTTTTAAAAACCCTAGGCTACACCACTGAAAAAAATACATATATATAATTCAAAAAAAAATGCTGTATGCAAATCCAAATAGCTGTAAATAAAGAGCTCTCTTACGAACCGAAGAGATAATGCATTATGAGATTTCTACATCGTTTCATGCAAAAAAAGCACCCCCTGGTTCGAGCTGGGAGCAAGCTCCGTTAACTCTATATGTATGCAAATGTCATCACGAAGCATTCAGTGCCCGCGCAAGCATATTTGCATTAGCAACAGCCTTTGATTTGTGCATCTGGTGGAAC
This sequence comes from Crypturellus undulatus, assembly GCA_013389825.1. NCBI lineage: Eukaryota > Metazoa > Chordata > Aves > Tinamiformes > Tinamidae > Crypturellus > Crypturellus undulatus. The sequence continues at coordinate 3,504 of VWPW01020829.1, forward strand.
TTGTGCCCATGCTTATGAAACCATAACATCAAACCTAAAAAAACCCAGTCTATTTACCCAACGGCTCCACACTGAGAATATTAGTTTACTTTCCAGGCCCATTTCTCTCAACTGCGGCTGAAAACGTGTGGTAATGTAACGGGAGCCGTGCCTGGTAGAAAGAGAGAAATAAAAATGTTTATTTAGACTCTTGACTGTTATTCTGTTAAGGGCATTTGTCATGTTTTATTGCATCTTCAATCAGGTTTTAAGTTACCAGTTATGTGAATCATTAAATACTCGAGGAACTTGTTTTCTCCTTTCTGAAGCTACAAAGGAAATTATTCACCAAGGCAACAAATCAAAATAAGCAGGATGGGGGAGAAGGAAGGAGAGAAAATAAACATCATTAAAAGTATGTAAACTAGTGGAAGGGGAGCACAGGGTGCACCGAGTTTAATACGAAACTAGGTAACTTGTGGGCAGCACAAATCAGTGCATGAGAGGAGCTGCTGTAATGAACAGTATTTCCATTCCTTGCTCTTCCTACAAATCTAGACCATGTAGGAGCAAGCTGCACGGGTTGGACAGCACTTTGATTTTTCAGCTTTGATCATTGCTGACAAAACACGGTTTTAGATTAGTTAGCACTAAGGTTTTGTTCCAAGAGCTGTACTGAAAGGTCCTGCTTAGCCTTCAGAGCCGACCTGCTACCTTATAGCAGCAAGGTTTGGGAAATCCTGAGGCTCCTGGGCCGTAATTCCACACCGAACTGCACAGATACCTGCAGCACATCCCTGTTTCCCATCACCAATGGGCAAGAGGGCACTTCCACAGTATAAAGTTATAAATTTATATGAAATTTGTGCTCATGATGCATCCAAAGAATGGTGTTCAATTTGCAACAGACCCTGTGCCCCTTAATCCAGTCTTAATACACAAAGTACAGCAGAAATGGTGTGCATACACATTCATATATTTCCTAGTTTTATTAACCCAGATGAAACATATTTACAATGGAACCACATAAGGGATTGAATCCAAATACACAGCCAAAACTTGTATATGTGGAATCCTCTTCGCAAGCTCTTTTACACAAAACAAACTTGCATAATTGATACACTTTCATGTCATTGTCTTGGTTAACGTTATTTGTTATGCTCAAATATATTAAGATATGAACTTTTCTTATTCCTCAATAGGTAGCCAATTTTTTTAAAGAACTCATCCAAACCAAACTTAATTTGGTGCAATTCCAAGGAATTACTGAAATGTAAAAACAGAAAATATTAAAACTATGTTTAGCTCAGTATATTTTGAATAAATCAAGCTTTATCAAGTCAGGCAGTTTTTATTTACTTTTAAGCAATGACAGCTTGTTTTCAGCTGTCAGTCCTAATGAGTTTGGTCTCAGAATTTCAATTGGCAAAAGCAGAATCTTATAAAACACAAACTGCATTGTGTTGTACTTTTACTAAAATGTTCCTTTAAGCAAGATTAAATAATAGATTAAAGATTAAATAGGAATTAAAGATTAAATAGGAATAATAGTATTTTTCCCAGGGTCCAATAGTTGGAGTAACAAACTGCAGGAACCTGTCATGCTTACTGTGCTACCCAGTTTATTGGGAAAGCTTTTAAGTAAGGCCCATGTTGCTCTCCTTAAGAAAAAGAAAACAAACAAAAACCATAAACTAACTTATTTCAGAAGAGACCCCTGCTAATGATGTTTTAACCAATGTATGAAAGGTGTGGATGGAAATTGTGAGTTATATTCTCTTATCAGGCGCAAAATGCAGGCAGGATGCTCACACTGGGCAAAGCACTGACTGCAAAAATAATCCTGATCATAAACATTGATTCATGGAGGGTCTGTTAGTGCATGATGCCTCATGCCGCGTCCCAATTTGAATGTTCCCCCTTTCCCTCACATTCTGCNTGTGTAGGGTCTGTATGGGGGGGTCCCGATGCAAATGTTCCCCCTTTCCCTCACATTCTGCAAGGGGGAAACTTGTTCCATCCAAAGCACCAAGAGCAGATCCCACTTTCCGCAGCCTTTCCCAGACACTCGGAGTCTTGCGGGAGCCCCTGGCATGACAATTTCTCCTTGATGCAGATCTGGGTTTGGTGCGGTGAGATACGGAGGACAGGTTAAACACCAGAAATCTAGNGCTTTCCGTAGCCTTTCCCGGGCATTCGGAGTCTTGCGGGAGCCCCCGGCATGACGGTTTCTCCTCAACGCAGATCTGGTTGTCGGCGCGGTGAGATACAGAGGACAGGTTAAACACCAGAAATCTAGATGTGGTGCTGGGAGCATCAACACGGCTGGGCTCAGAGGCTGTTTAGAAGGACAAGTAGCCTCCAAAAAGAGCCTTTTTGCTCCAAAAAATATAAATAAATAAATAAACAGAAGAAAAAGTTGGATGTTTCCTACCACTAGGGCAAGGACTCCATGGCCATCGCAACCAAAACCTATGAGAAGAGAAAGAGGCATCCAAGGGACCATCAAGTCTGTCACAAGCCACACAGCAAGGAAACAGGCAAATAATAATAAGGAAATAATAATAAGAAAATAATAATAAGAAAAAGTTAACAGTTTCATTCCTCTTTGGGATGCCTGCGGCTGGCAAGGGCCCTGGCTCCGTATGGAAGGGAGAAGGACCAAGCCGAGCTCCCCGGATCGCGCTCTCCGCATGAGCATCAAGGCACAGGGATCTGCCACTGCGTTTGCCCTCATGAGCCCTCTGCTACCGGCATCTCCACAAGGAAGGAATCCTTGTGAATCCTGCACAAGGAATATCCTGCCCAGGACACCCCTTCGGAGCAGGAATCGGCTGTGTGACGGCTCCTCCGCAGCGCAGGTTTCATTGGGAAGAGGAGGGCACAAACATTGTTGCTCTGCAAGTGTTTCCCCCTGTCCTGATTTTTACTTTTCCAACAATTCCACCAATCCTAGCATTTGTATGGAAAGTAACTTTGTGCCCATGGAGACTATTCACAGGGGAAAATGACCCATGTATTCTTCAAAGCGGCACTTTCGGGCTCATGGTAGTACATTTTCCTCTACTCTTATGGGGAGACAAGTTTCCATTTGGCTCTTGCAGAAACAGGACTATTTTTATCTTGCATTTTCTCTAGAATTTCTCCACTCCAGATCTAAAAAGTTTAAATCATCTACCCACTTCTGTGCTTTAAAAGCAAAATACACAGAACTTCAAAATTGTATTTATTAAGAGTTTTGTTTTCCCCCGTTCTCTGTACTTCTGAAAGCATTCTTTCCATTAAGGAAACTGAGATTACCAACATTTTAGACAGGCGAAGATATTAAAGATACTTTGTACAGAAAATATGAAATATCTAAAATGCACAAGAGACAAAAAAAACCCTCCCTGTACACACAAATGAGATACTGAATGGAAAATAACTATCTGTGTGTTTTTTCTTTAAAAATATACACTTTGATGAGGAAAAAAGTACATTGATAACCAGCGTAATCAAATCACTTTTGAAGGTCAGCAAAATTTGGTTTGCAAAAAGCAGGTGTTCTGTTTTCACCCTAGAGATTCACCTTAAGTTTCTTCATGATTATTACGGGCAAGATAACTTTGCATAAGACAAGTGACTTCAGCACATTCTAAGTTGTTCAAAAGGACCTCAGTAAAAAATACTGAAAGTTTTTGCATGAGGAATCATCTTGAGCATTCATGAAACACCTATCTTTAGGAGAGCAGATAGCACTATATAAAAAAAGCCATAGTTTATCCACTATATTCCATTCAGAACATTTCTTTCCTCAAGTCTTGCTTCCTCTTTTGCTGCGAGCGTGGCAGGAGAACTCAAACCAGCTGAAGGTTTATGGATAAGCAATACCTTGAGGGATGGTTTTTTAATAGTGTGGGACATCAGGGTCTTCTCAGGGTGGTTTTAGAGTGTTTCTGTGTAGAAACACATGGCCACTGTCCTCTGGGTAAGGGACAACAGGTACCAACGCAGCAAAGGGAGCTTTAGAATCAAGTTTCTCTCAAGTCTAAACTGGCCTTTGCTTGGTCGTGCAGGACTTAGAAGAAGGTCTAGAAAAGGATAAGCGAGTTGAAGATGTGGATGAAGCAACAAGAGCTCTAAGAGGACTGGCCTTTTGGGGTATTTGGTGATGGTTTTACATAGTAGGCATCAATAATCCGCCAGAATTTAGTCTCTATTTTGACTTCAGCTGTTCTCAGAAGTGCAATAGGAAGCCTGCAGATAAATGCAAGGCAGATCTTGCAGCACCTCTGCTCTCAATCGAGCAGGGCATGTATTTTAATTTAAGTGAGCCACTTGGCAGCACTTGGCAGCTTTCATCTGTTTCGCTAATAGATTCAGCACCGGTTGGAGTAGGAATTCATAATACCGAGCTGCACTAAACCACCTTGTCAGCTCTGTTACGCTCGCATCAAAAATGCACAGCGTGACACTGCTTTACTCAGAAGTCTTTCCACGGATACCAAAACAAAAGGGAATGATTGTGTCGAACGCTACCCACTCAAAAGCGCTGCTGCGGGATGACCAAAAAATCACCCATTGGAATAAATGACTTCCTCAGCAGCGTTCATCAAGCAGTAGGATGGCACGGCAGCTAAATACACGGAGTTAGAGCTGAGGGGATGATAAATTGCAGGTGCCTCAGGGCTTTTGCAGAAATGCCTTTTATCAGACAGGAAAAAGACGACAGCTTATTCTGCATCTCAAGTGGGATGATTAACACTGCTTTAAGATTCAAAGTGAAATCAAAGCCTCCCCAGGGTGGGTTTGGGGTTGTTGTTGTTTGTTAGTTAAGCTTTAAAATGTATATGTAAAAACTATTGAATTTGGCAGGTTAAATGGAAGCATTCTGTGTTAAATGTAACTTGAGATGCTGCTCAGAGCGCTCACTTGAGGAAAACCATCCAGAAATGCCCAGTTCAGCCCACTGACTTGATATTCCAGACATCGCCAACATCCTGCTGAATTGATCCACAAAAGGGATTGGATCAGTATTGATAACACAAGTATTCTTCCAAGTTTTCCTCAGATTCTAGGAACAGTTTTCTAGATACGGAGGATTTCTAGGAATGGTGTCAGGGAAGGCAACATCCTCGGTTGGGTCAAGGCACCTTCCAGACAACTGGTTTCTTCAACCACAGGGTATAGGACACTCCATGTTCATTACTTTAAACGACAAGTTAATTACTTTAAATGCCAGTTAGATATTTTTCTCTCCAGTTAGATATTTTTCTCTCCAAATAGTAAAATGTCTGGTTGAAAACTAGTAAGATTAACAAAACCTCTTTGACTCAAGTTTTAGCAACTGATTTCTTTTTCAAAACACTAGTAAAGGCTGCTAATTAACACAAGGCTACCTACAACTTGTGGACCAAACCCCAAATACCCACTCAGCCAGCCAAAATCCTGGTTAAACAACTGCAAAAGAAATTCAAAGCAAACTAAATAGCCCAAACCCAATAGCCCAATCGAAGGAAGATGGTTATTACCATCTGAAAAAGAAGTTTTCGCAGAGAACTTGTGATCTTCACTCCTCCAAAAAACTGCATGAAAACGTTTCAAGCTCATTGGTATTTCCAGGAGAAAACAAGCCAGCAATTGTACACTTTTAAAATGAAATATTCAGCTTTGTTGTACTTTTAAGTGATGACAAACAGATGGAGAGCCAACAAGCCTAACTTGAGATGCTGCTCACTTACAAAGACGTCTGCGTGATCTAGGCAGCATTGTTATAGTAAATGCCTACACACTGCTAAACATACACAATCAGAAGGGCAAGAGTTTTGGAAAGGACAGCAAAACATTTCCTGGCTTCAGGATGGAAAGAAATTGTGATTTTTAATACGTGACAATGCCCTTTGGCAGTACTTGACAGTCTGGAGTAACTTACCACACTCCATGGAGCTTGATCTGCATCATCTCAAAAACTTAGTATAAAAGAATTATCACTTAGACAACTCTAAGAGATGAGGTTTTTAAATGCATCTGTTCTTAAAACACATTTGAATTGAAAACTGCTTGGAAATGCATTAAAAGGACAGTAGGTGCCTGCTAACAGCAAGAAGCTTTTGCTGTATTATCCTTGAGGCATTTTCCAAAATAACACACTGAAAATGGCAAAAACCAGCTAAGCCACCGGTACCCAAGTGATTAGACTCTCCTTAGTAAAACAGTGTGGTCACACAACATCAAATACATTCATATGGAAAAAAAAATTGACAAAAATTAATAAAAAACGAAGTCTTATACACAGTAGTGCTATAAGGTCATCTACTAACCAAATTAAGTCCCAAAGCAGTAAACACAGACTGGATCAATCATTTTGTATTTTTTTTTTCCTGCTTCAACTTTGGACTAATTAATCAAATAGTTTGTCCTTCCTGGTATTCTCAAGCAGAAGGGCAAAGCCCTGTGGAAACACAACCCTGGGGTATCCCTTATACTAAAAGGATTTATTATTTCTTGTACAATATTGTGCATCACCAACAAACAGAATTAAATAATACAATTCACTAAAATACTCATTCTCAAAAATTAAAAAAAAGGGAAGAGGAATTTGTGTCCTCTTCCCATTAAATTTTTTTTTAAAAGGTATCTTCTTACTCCTAGCTATCTTTAAGAAGGTGTCTTCTTATTTCATCCCCTCAGTCTTAAAACAAGAGGATAACACACAGTAAGAGAAGCTCACCAAGGCGGCCCTAGATTTCCATTTTAACAGTATTTTAACTTCAATATAGCCTTCATTTCAATAAAAAAAAGAGTCAACTTTAAGTTCTGTTGTTTTTTTCTTTTTAATTTAAAACATTTTAGTAAAACAGCTCCAAAAGGCCTATACACATTTTCTGTGCTACCAATTTAATCATTTTTGCCCAATTGATATTGTTAGTGGGAACCAATTTTTGCTTGGTTGTATTCTACAAGGACAATTTAACATGTATCAATGAACTAAGTTAGTCCATGAGAGCTCTACAGCTTTTGTGCGGCCAAAAGGCTACTTAAACATGACTATCACCTGGATGCAGGGGAATAAGTGCACAGCAAGACCTCAGCAGGGCCTTAGCAGGAGGGTTCATGAGTCAGCCCTTGAACACAAGCCTGTTTGAGACACAAACCAAGTTGCAGATAAAGAAAATCAGGAAAAATCTGTGGGTTTTCTTTTTGTTTATTGAAATATGAGCAGCAGTATGCAAAAAATATCTTTAAAAACATAACATAGCAAAACCTAGTAATTTTAAAATTAACAAAATAAAAAGATGTTTAGAGTTAAATGAAAAAAATTCATTGCTAGAGCTGTGTTTCCTACAACGTAAACAAAAGCATAAAGGTTATGCTTGCAACAAACACAGAAGCAGGTTTATGGAGCAGCACAATAAAGCAAAAATTATGTTGTAATCTGATGGCTTGGTCTATTGATTTGAATTCAGAATGGGTTTCCTTCCTAAAGAAACTTCACCACTATAAGAAAGTGTTAGTCACAACTGTCTTGAAGCAAAACATTCATTTTTTTTCTTTTAAAAGACTGTTACTAGCAACACTTTGGAGAGCTAAAACAATATCCTGAAAAAGAAAAAAGAAAAAAGAAAGAAAAAAAGTCAAACTACAGAAAATCTTGACACATCTTTATGTTTCTCTAACCTTGCCCAAGAGTAGAAATCTTTTAGATGATAATATTTTGGGGGAAAAAATAGCAAAAAACGTAACTTCAGGCAAAAAAAAAATCCAAAAGAATTCCAACAATTAAAAAAATAATCTCTACTGAATCATGACCTGTAGGCTGCTTCATTATTTTGATTAGTGGGATGTTTTGTTAGACTTCTCTCATCTGTCCGTCATACCAGAAAGGTTTACTTTGGTCCTATACATACTCTAACCCAATGTCATCCCTTCATGTACAACTACTTCATGCCTAATACATTTAAATGAACGTCATATGCAACGTGCTGGGTTGACTGCCAGCAAGAAGTCCTCTAAAGAGGAAAATTCAAGCTACTACCCTATCTTAGTGACTATAAAGCAAGCCCAGAGAGAACTTCATTCAGTATATGCAGGTTCTAGGCACTTTGCTGGTATGGCCAAAGCTGTTAAATTAGAGCTGTGGTTGGCGCAAAATAGAGAAATGCCGCAAAGGGGAGAATTTACCTACACTACAAAAGCCAAATAGTTTTCATTGAAGCGTAACACAGTCTGAGATGGGTTGTACTGGAAAGGCTCCATCGTCCACTAACAAACTCCTGGCTGACCCAGTTCCTCCATCCATGCAAGCAGCAACCTGAACACTAGTGCACCGTAACAGAAGCAGCAATCTCTTATCACTATATTTAGCACATAATTAGTGTCAAAGTCTCCTCCAACCCAGCTGTGCTTGGATATCAGAATTTCTTTTTTATCAGGAGCACTGATACACTAAACATGATTCGGAACACCACGAACCAGCAGCACACAATTTGCTAACTAGAAAGCTCTCATGTTCTACTTAAAAGACACAGAAAAGCAGCACGTAGACAGATCTTACTGGGATTGCCCCTGCAAACCTGTCCTGGCAAAATTAGCAGTCACAAGGATATCCTCAGCACTGCATATCGTTACACTTCAAATATATGTATATGAGTAGAGAAATGCCAGTCAGTGTAATTTAGTAGTTAATGACAGCATCGGAAGTGGGTTAACTGGATAGTGTTGCAGAAATTATGGTTCAGGGCATGGGTAGCCAATCTAACCACAAAACTAGCGCTAAGCACCAGCTCTGGCTCATGAACACCCACTGCAGCACCCATTTTCCGATCAGTCGGCCACATCTAAACACACAAGTGAGCAGAGATGAAGCCAGGTGAAATATAGTTTGGGTGAAGTTATTATGTACCTACAGCTGGGATCTCTCAATTCAATGTGTCACAACATTTACATGAAAAGCTAATCAAGAAAAACACTGTAGTGTCAGATATACACATTCAGCAAGTTGACAAAAGCTGGGAGAGGAAGTAGATGCCGGATCCTGTGGCCAGCTGAGTTTGCACCTTATTCAATCAAGAGAACCATTTGTGGATTGTAGTTCTGAAGAATGAAAGACCCAAGAAGTGATTGGCATGTAATATTATTCCCCTTTTCCTGAATATACACTTTCATTTAAAAACACACTGAAGAAAATGCTTTAAAAACATGATAGAGTAATTCCTGTACAAGAGAGCATTAGGGTTCTGATAAAGCATTACAGGTTTTATTCCTTTAAGGCATTCCATAAGAAACATTTTAATGACACGTAAACAGTTTTATTCCTTTAAGATGATGTGGTATTTAGGTACCATATGATGCAGGAATTCCACATTTGAGCAGAAGCTCTGTCATTCAAAAGAAGACACAAGAACTTGTGTAAGCAAACCATGTCTCAGGATTGCTGTAGTTAACTGCAGCACACCTTTTAATGAGTGATTGCATTTTAGAGTTTTTGGCCTCTTTTCCCCAAACACTGACCTCTTTTCTGAAAAGATGTTTGCGAAAGAAATATGACAATAAGGAATAAAAAAAAAATACAACAGGCCTTTTTCTGCATGCAAAGAAATTTTGTACATAATTCACTTTTAATGCTCTTAGAACATCTCTTCCAGCCTCCTAGTTTTTTATTATTCAAAGGGGATTAATCGATTTCTTTTAGTGTTGAAATCCTCTACCGAGTAGCAAAACCCAGGCAGTAGGATTCCTTATAAGTGAGACAGTAATTTCATCATCATATTAACACAATCCTTCAATTCCCTAAAGCTGCCAATTATAGTTATGACTCTTCTGATTGAACTCCTGCCATTAAGGGCAGGTCAAGACCACTGTTTTATGTAGACTACAAAAAAAGTGATTACTTTTGGTCATTACCAACACCTCTGTATTAAATTACACAATCTAGCAGTAAAAGCTTCTGCATTCAGTTACTCATCTGTTAAGCCACTCGCAGTCTTCAAAGAGACTCAAACTCATACTGAAAGTGAATTAAATACAGCGTAATCACAAATACTGCATAATGTCTGCTGAGAGATCAAAAGGACTAACAGATTAATTCCAGACAGGTAGAATAAAACAGCCAAAACACCAAAAAGGAAAAAGGAAAAAAAAAATCCTTCCAAAAAGTAGCAAGAACTGTCATTTACAAATAGTAGTGTTTATGTTAAAATAGAGATGGGTACCTAAAAGAAATAGGCCTTGGCAACCACATCCAAATGGCATGAGTGTAAATTAAAGCAAGAGAGTTACTAGTCCAGAAACGTGCATGTTTACCTTGTATCGATGGCTATTTAAAATGGTGGTTAAAAGCAGTATTAAAAAACTGAAGTGGGAGAAGGCTAAGATTTGCTATTCTGCATTAATACACAGTGTGTTTATGACAGCATCTTCCAATAGACAATACAAGTGTTTTTAAACCACTCCAATATTTGTAAAAAGTATATTTCATGTATACACTTAAAAAAAAAAATCACATTTTTCAATCTGAGGCAAATTAGCTGTAGTAAAGTCTAATTTTGCTTATGACAGATGTCAATCTTAAGATGTTAAGCAACTACCCTAGAAATACAGCTTGCTAGCTGGAGCTGCACATGTTCAGTTCTATAAACATTAAAAAAACCCAAAACTATGATATGTATTTGTTTTCCGAAATCAGTCTTCATAATTCTTGTCCCTACAGTTCAAAAAAGAAAAAAAAATTCCAGTTAAGACATATGCCTCTAAGTTCTACTTGAAAGAGGGGAAAAGTGTTCTGAATTTCTCAATAGACTTTTTTTTCCCTTAGGGCTCCACTGTCACTTAAGCATCACAAGAACAAATTGAAATGTAAAATTGATCAGCTATACACAATGGAATTGGTCACAAAGGGATTAAAAAAAAAAAAGGTTAAACTGTAAGATCCATTCTCCATATAGCTCACAGTATCCACACTGGAAGTTTCTCTAGAATTAGAATAAGTTCACTAAAAACAAGGTTGAAGATAGTATCTCAGCACTATGAAACAGATGAGATGGGGTTAAGAGGAGAACCCATTTGTGTAAGTACTTTATCCAGCCACTGCAGGGGCCCATGAAGATGAATTTCTATCCAGCATGGGGTGCTCGTGACATCTTGTCGGTGATACTCAGCTCCCCACCCCTATTAAAAAAAAAAAAAAAGAATAAAACATTACCAATCAAGTGGATCATACTGCTTTTCAAAATAGCTGTACAAATGAGAACTCAAGTCATGTTCTAAGATACTCATTCAAAGATAATTCATGCTCAAGCAACCATTCTTATGAGGGAAAAAAATACAGAGTTTGGGAAGGAGGGAGTTTGCAGGCTGCACTCTCATCCTGTGTTAATAATGTCTGTCCCTGTGTTGGGACAGAATTTCTCTAGATGAGGCTTCGCTGGATGTGTAGACACCAGCGCAGCACGTATAAAAAAAGGGAGGTCGAAGAGAACAGCAAACAATGCATATGTGTATAGCATAATCCAACCAGCTTGGAGAAGGAACAGGGCATCTACCATCTTTCTTAATGCAGGGCAAACAACAATTACAGCAATTTGCTCAGTACAGAAAGATCTGCACAAATATTCATTGGACTATTTGAGTGGAACAAAGTTTTCCGAACTCGTTTTATTCTAACCTTGAATATATTGTAATCGAGATTTCCTTCTGAACAAGGTGCAGAGAAACTACGTGACATAAGTCTATCCGCCAAGCTAAATCCGAAATTAAGATTTTTTTGATTAAATAATGATGTGGAAATATTGCCGAGAATTACAGCACAGCAACTTCATAAATCGTATCACCAAAAAGAGCATAATAATTAGAGATACAAAACTAAAAAAAACTACGGTAGCTACAATAATCAAGTCCTGGTCTTGAATATTGAAGCAACAAAGTATGCAGCCACCTTTCAACACAGCAAACCTGTGCTTTTCCCTCCTTTCATCATTTTTTTCCTCACCTCCCCAAATCAACTATTTTCAACATATTTAAAATTGAAAATTAAGATTCTTACCACCTCAAAATAGCTTTGCTATAGTTACAGTTCTACTGTAATTACTACTGAGCAGCTCAAAGTCCACAGTACATTTAAACAGCCCAAAACAATGTGTTTACCTTTACAAAACTCATTCGAATGGTGCACATTTTGGTGAGCTCGTACACAGCTTCAAATCCATGGTTGACAGACTGAGCTAACAGCTGGGCAAACTCCTGGTTGTTAAAAATTTTTAGACTGCAGCCACTAGGAATCTTGCATACGGTTGTCGGATGAAAGCCGTGGTGGTAGTTGCAGTTCCTGCTCTGTACAAATATGCTGCTGTCACTTAAACACTCAGCATAGACTTCCCCACCAACGTAGTAGAGATGAACCCCTTAAAAACAAAGTAAAATAAAAGTGGTTTCAAGTTACTCTTTCAGAAAAATATAGCACTTAATGCAAACCCCTTTGAACTCAGGGGACAACCAAGCAGATTTGCCATTTGAAGAACTTTTCAGAAAAAGGTTTTTTTTTTTTTTGCCTCTCTAAGCCCACAGAATGAAATACTTTCTCATTTCAAAAGCTGGTAGGCCTCGTTATACATCAGCCACTAGATGTCCTTCTCTCATCAACTGCAGAAGAGAACGGGGAGAAGAAAAAGGGTTTTTTTCTGTACCATGTCAACAGGTATTTCAAGATACTTTACTAGATAATTTCTGGGGATTTTAAAACTCCCAATTTTATAAAACCAGTGGCTTCTGCCTACAGAAATTTGCATGAATAATAATAAAAAAATTGGACTAGAGACAACTATAGATACAAATGAGAAAGCATATCTACTGTCTGCTCAGATTTTCATCATATCCTATCAAACAATCAAAGGGAGAAGAAAGTCTAATTATCCACAGAATGTGAACACCATCAGGCTTCCCAAATCGTAAAATCAAGAGATTCCTTAAGTTCATCAGATTCACAAAGTAAACAATTCCCCTATATGATCAGAAATTTATAACACTGCCTTTCACACTCTACTACCTAAACTGACTGAAAAAAAAAAAATATACAAGAGACACTGATTCCTGCCTGCCTTCTCCCCAGTCTTCCTTTCCCCAACATCCATATTTANTATATGATCTGAAATTTATAACACTGCCTTTCGCACTCTACTACCTAAACTGAGAAAAAAAAAAAAAAAAAAAAAAAAAAGAAAATTATACAAGAGACACTGATTCCTGCCTGCCTTCTCCCCAGTCTTCCTTTCCCCCAACATCCATATTTAACTGGGATGTTATGTGCACACTTGGATCCACGTGGGAGTACGGAAGGATGAGGTTTACTAATAGGAATCATTGCCTGATCAACTATAATCAATTCAAGATCTTGTGTGGGCAAGAATACTTCCACCACAAAAATGTTATTTATTTAAAAGGCTTGGGACTATCACTTACTGGTCTATTTTTCTTTTGCGTAAAGACCTAACGAGGGATCTTTAAAGAAGATGAGAAGAACAGTGTACTGCTCTAAGAAAATAACAAGATACTTAAAAAAAATAATCCAAAGATATTTATCAGAAATCACTTGCAGCTTAAGAGCTTCCACAGAAAAACGAATTCTAGCAAATACAACTGGGTCGTTTTAAAGGAGGCAAAAAAACAAGAACAGGTAAAAGCCATAAATGAATAATATTTTATCCTTAATTAACTTCCTGCCTTGTATGTTCTCAGATCTCTTGCCATAAAGCAGATTTTGATTGTAACGCCAAGTATTTCAGATGTAGACATTTTAAAGCTGAAGATTTAGTTGCCGTTGTTACCATCTACTCCACAACATGATCTTGGATCCTTGTTACATTTCTGATCTTGGATACATAAGATGCCTCTGCTCGTGCCACTGCAAGGGGCAGTCCAAAACACAAGACCCTTGTGATCCCTCTCTTCCACCTGCCACTCAAAATCTATTTTTTTTTCTTAAATTAACTTTTCTATGACAGAAATGGTGAGCCATGTTTCTAAGAGATAGGTAATAAATCTAGCCTTTTCCAAATTCTATGCAAAATTGTTATGCTTATAGCAGCTTCTAATTAGTAATTAGAAGACTGATAAGGGACAGGAAGGATCTTGAGATGTACTAAAAGCTGATAGTGGCTTGCAGAAAAAAAATCAAGACCAACTGCACTGTATTATTTCATGTGCTAAAAAGGTCTCAGGATAACATATATAACAGAAAGGGGATTCTCTTCTCAAGACTTGATTGGCTAAGCACATGAAAAGGGATAAAAAAAAATCAGAAAAATAATCATACATTTCAAGCTAATCCAAGCACATTCCATCAGCAAAACTGAAAACTGTGCATCTGTACGTGCTATCAGCCAAACAGTACGGGAAAACTCGTAGATCTTGCAAAACCTGCTGTCCTCAGGAATCCCTCCCACACACATACACACCCCATGGATTCACCCAGACAAATGAGCCCTCAGAGTTTTGCATTAGCACTTCAAAGTCCTGCTTCCAATCCATGCAAGACATATGAACATGCTAGAGAGGAGCAGTGTAATATCCTGGGTGAAGCATGAAAAAAAGGTTATGAGGAATTTTCTTTCAGAAGTAGATCTAATATGAAACTTCAGAAGCCCTGTGATAACTTTCCTAATGCTGAAGCAGAAAGCTCTACATACAGAGTATCATTACCCATAACAAACAAGCCCATATGATGGTGTAACTCAGTAAGGAAAAGGCAATATTTAATCTTTTAAATTAGGGCCAAACAAAAACATATGCAATTCTTAAACTAATTTGAGAGTCAAACCATGCTCATGTAAGTTGTCTTCAGATACTGGATAGGTGGCCAAGAGAACACAGATTACTTCAGTTTGTTTGGTGCAACAATAATCATCCTCAGAAAAAAAATCCTTTTTTTGCTCCCTACTACTCTTAGCTTTCTAACGACACATAAAACAATTAAGTTTTACCTTTTCCAATATGTCGTCTAGTGTTTTCAATTGTCGAGTTGCGATTAACATTTGAGAGCAAACCTAAGCAGAACCTGTTTTTATTATTAGAGGGATCTGTAAACCCATCTACTAAGACACTTGTAGAAGATGCATGAAAAGCCTCCCCAACACGATTATTTAATTCGTAATACACAATTGAACACCAGTGTTTGGGTTCTTCATAGGCAACAGGCTGAACATCTGAAAAGAAGCAAAATGGAAATTCCAGTTCACATAAACGCTCAAAAATCAAGCCTAGAATTGTAAAGAAAGCCCTACAAAATATCAGTGAATAACTAGCATCTTAGTCAACATTTAATATGATGGGCAAGAAATGATTGAAATCTTGACAATTTAACTTTCATGCATTTCAGTTATTACATTTTTATACTCATCTTCCTATTTTAAATCTGATGTTAAATTAAAAAATTATATAAACAGAAAAATATACATAGATGAAAAAATAAGAGATGGCTATAGACTTTTTTTTCTGTCCACTTTTGTAATAACTTTTCTTGGGACTCAATTTTCAGAACCTTCCAGTATATATAATTTCAAGAATATGCAAAAGTAGTGGTAAAAGACTCAATAATTCAGAAAAGTAGAAAAAAAAGTCAACTTTTCGCAAGCAATACTATGCAATACTTTTCAAAACTGAGATAACCAAAAGCCAAATAAGCAAAGCAAGTTCTGTTTCTCAGTTGTTTTGATTTGCTTCTACAGTTCAGCACATATTGCACCATTTGAAGTTCAACTGATACACCACTGAATTGATTTGGCCATTGGTATTAATAATTCAAAATTAATTCTACATGGTTCTCTCTAACTTACCTCTGGTAGATATGTTTGGCATGATTTGAGGGATCATGCTATTGCTTGTATCCATGGACTGAGAATTATCCTGCCCCATCTGATCATCAGGCGGCATATACGCAGGAGGTGGAGTATCAGCTACAAACAAGAAGAAAAAGTTGCCACAAATTCATAAAGAAGTCACAATAAATTTTAGTATTACAGTAAAATCTTGCAATTTTTTTCAGAAAGTCCATATTTAGGCTGTACTTACCTGGTAGCTGAAATGGACTAGATGGTCCAGAACTAGCTGGGGAACTTGGATAAGTGCTGCTGGCTGGAGAAGGTGGATAGGGACTGTTTGGCGAAATGGAAAATGGAGTGTTGTTGGGTTGCTGGAAGGAATCTGGAAATGTCGCATTATGTGGCATGTGTGGTTCATTGTGGCTTAGGTTCCTGAACTGAACAAGTAGGCTGTGCTGTGGATTGAATTCACTATGTCTAGGCACTAACACTGGAGGTAGAACTAAAACAGAAGAAAAAAAATAATGGAAAATTAGATTAAAAATAGAGATAGCAGAAACAGGATACAAACGTGTTACTTCTGCTCACCATAACAATTACAATATTAGTTGGAGGGCGAATAGGAGGAAAGAGGGTAAGGAATCAACTGTCCTCCCTCTCTCCTGCTTTATTTCTCCTTTAGTCTTTTAAATTATACTTCACAGAAACCTAGAACTTAACTCTTGCAAGAACAGAAATGAACCCACATTTAACGCAACTGGAAGGAATCTTTTGTTTAGCCTTTTTTTTTTTTTAAAGCATAGTGTACATGTAGAGTGCACACAAATACTCATTCAGAAACATAAAAACTGGTGTAAATTATCAAATCAATGCAAAAAGAAAGTCAGAGTCAGTATACTAGAACTATGTCAAACTAGATCCTTACATAGTACTTTACAGTGGTGATATATGAGATTTACACCACAGCTACTGCCAAGCTGAAGTTCTTATTTTTAAAAATAATCTGAAATATGGAATTCAAGTAAAGTACATGGTACAGTCATTTTGTGGAACCACGGCAATAACTTGTCATTATACTTGCCAGAGAGACCAAGTTCTCTCCCACTCATAACCACCACCCTCCTCACCTCCATGGCAATCATATCTGAGCGAAATGTCTCGCTACCTGACATTTTGGTTAGGTCATTTGCTCCAGCTGATCACTCCTAGCTCTGCACAACTCTGCTGGTCTGATTATGAGAAGTCAGGCAGGGAACTTCCTTGATTCATGTCACTAATTAAGTAGCAAGTCCTTGAAGAACACTAGCAACCTTTTCAGAAGGACTGAGGTTGATGAACAAGTTTCTTAGAGAAACTGAGGTCTTCCGACTACGCTTTCCTGTTTTATTCTAAAGGAGGATTTTGTCACTAACTTAAATGGGAAGCAGGCCTAAGAATTGGTGGAAAAGTGAGATTTATCACAAAAATAGCTGTATACAGAACGTATGACCTCCCCCGCTAAACCCACAAGAAAACCACACTTTGACGTTACCCCTCCAAACACGCTCATACTGCATTTAATTCCCCATGTGGTACTGGGGGAGGAGGAGGAAGTGAAGACGTAGCTCCTGGAGAATTTGTTCAGCTTTTAGACAGCCATATGCAAACATACCTGGGCTTTCCACCCTCTTATAGTGGTATGGATTGATGCAGACTTCCTTCTGCTTAGATCCAAAAGGAAATTCACAAATATCCAATGGCTTCAGCTCATGATGGCTTTGTAGATCAGGCCAACGCCAGACACGACAGTAAATTACATGGGGAAGGCCTTTGCGGTGAGAAACTTGAAGTCGCCCATCCAAAGAACGGGGGATAGTAACACACTTGCTGGGCTGTCCTGGGCTGCTCAAGGCTTTCTCCAATTCTTCCATAGCACCTTTTTTCTTTTTCAATTTTTTCACCAAAGCATCAACAGCTTTTTCTGCCCATTTTTCCTCTTCATCTCCTTGCTTCCAGCCCAACAGACGCTTTACAGCTGGGCTAGTAAAGGAGAACAAACTGGCCATTGACGTCATTTGACACAAGTCTTCAAAAGGTTTGTTGAGCTTTTTCCTTTTTTCTTCTTTTTTTTTTGCAAATAAACGTCAGAGTATACAAAAGCAGTTATTGCAACCGTATTATTTCTTGGAGGCTAACAACTGAACATATAGATGTCGCGATGAAGTCTTTCACATCAAAAAAGATGATTCTTCCAATTTAGTTCTATTAAAAAATAAAAAATATTTAGCATATGATTAGCAAATAAGAACAAAGAACAACAAAAATGAAAAAAAAAAAAAAAAATCTAAACTCTTCCTCCCAAGCTAAATGAAGACAGAACAGAGCTCCTAGTTCTTTCATTATCAATTAGTTGGCAATGGAGAGTAAAGGACCAAACCAACAGCATCGTTCTGTTAAGAGCTGTCAAAAAAAATTGTGAAATCATAAATTACATAATAATACAATCAATGGGGAATGAAGTCAGGCTTTGGAAATATGCTTGTATTTCATTTATCTAATAACACTTAGGTACCAGTAAACTATTGTTCACCAGAAGATTGAAAGTTCCCATTAAGAACTACAGAGAAGGCAAGGTGGAAACAACACTTTTGCAGCCAGCAGTCTAGAGAAATATTCAGCATGAAAAAGCATCTACATGTCTGAGGTCTAATCAAGTACCCTATATTTTTAAAGAGTATAAAAGAGATCGGAAGCAACTGTAGATGGCTAAAGAAAAAGTCCAAAAAACACCAACCTCCCTCCAGCCATTCAGAAATGGGGTCAATCTTTTCAGCCACCACTATTTTTATGCTGAACTTCCTTGTATCTTCTAAGAGGAATATCTGAAGCACTGGATATTTTTAGCCTTTGGCAAAAAAAACTTGTTTTCCTTTTCCCAGAAAAGAAGGGGGCGGGGGGGAAGGCACGGCAGAGTAAGTACTAGAAGTGAGACCTTTATTACAAATTGCATTAGAAATGAGAGAATGAGCAAAACAATCCTGTGCAACTCATACCCTGCTCATGAATGGTGATTTTTTTAAACTACTCACCAGTTCTAATGCAACTGTTGTTTTTTTCCCCCCTCAAATTAAAAAGTAACGATGACAAGAGGAAATGATGTGCTGTGGCAACGAACTGATAAGAACTTATAAAATCCCTTGTGAATACTAAATAAGCAAGTATAGACAATGAGCAGCTGGCAAAATGCAAGAGCAGAGCTAAGAGAAAGGATGTCAACAACAAAAGATGCTTCCTTTCTTGCTACAGAGACTGCCAAATAACATTGTCTCTCAGCTTTTGATAAACGGTGGTGAATTAGAACACCTAGCGTACCTTAGGATGTTAACTCTGCACATAAGAGAAAAAGAACTGAAGATTTCAGTCCCCCCAGTTCTCTTACATCATCACCTTTCACCAAGGGGATCTTTTTTCCCCCCCCTTCTCATCTCTGATCAACTAAAAAATATCACCCAATAAAGGTTTTTTAAACCTTTAGACAGGTTTAGAAAAAACACATTTAGATCCATGGCTGGGTACTTTCCTATGGCAACCAATTTAATAACCCCAAAATGGCTTTCAGGATGCAAAATGATTTTTTTCAGGATTCTTTCCTTTCAAGAAAAGAAAAACAAACAGAGATACTGGCTAAGCATCTCCTAGGTTTTCATAAAAACATAACAAGAAAGGCATGGGCAGAGATCTCTCAGTGTCCCAGTAAGCACTTATAAGATTATTGGGGATAAAACAATAAAACCATCACCAGTTTTCTTCTGAAGTAGAACATGCCTGCACCTTACATGTAAATACAGTTTCCTAAAACAATTATAAATATGAAAACCTTTGCATCCTTCAAAGTAACAGGAAATACATAAAGGGTTGGCTAAGAATACAGGCTAATTTTATTCTTTGATTGAGGATAAAAGTTTAGTCTTCTGAAAAGTAAAAGCTGTTTATAGTCCCACTTTATAACCCACTTTCAGGCCCTGGGAACATTCAATAGCTACAGGATTTCAGTGGTTGCTCACACTCCTAAAAAAGGAAATGAACCCACCTAGAATCTCAGAACAGGCAGAAGACAATTAAAATTTCTCAGATTTGCTTTCACAAAATCTTAAGCAAGGGCAGAAACATTCTGTTAAATTAAAGAGCAAGCGTGTTTTTTTTTTTTTTTTAAACTAGTTACAAAAGCAGAGAAGCACACACAAAACATTTACAATGGGTGATTATAGAACATACATAAACTAGATATTCCTATAGTTACCTAAAGCTCAAAAGAGCTGAAAATACTAATCACATATACTATAAAACCATTCTGGATACTGATGAGGTTTCCTCTTTCCAATGAAGTGTATTTTTAACTGTCAAAGAAGAGCAAGGGAAAGAAAACTTCCTACAACCTACCAGTAGGCTTTTAGCAGCACAAATGACACTGAACTTTTCATTATAGACCTTTGAGAAGGCAAAATACTGACACTTTACTGACACCTTACTGCTTTCTCTTAGGTAAACAAGGTATAATTTAAAAGGCTCATGTATTATTTGTAGACCAGAAGAGCTTTCTTTTGGAAATGGTCATTAAGCACTAAATTTAGGCATTTACAGAAATCAACCATATTCATAGAAAGTGCAATTTTTCCAGGGTTTTAAAATTTTTGAATGAATTGCATTGACCATATTTATATTTTACATAATTCCAGCATCTAAATATTGAAAGATTTGTATATATTCACAAAACATTTTGAATAGCTTCTATGGATCATCTAAATATAGAGACAACATCTTCTGAAGCTTTAACCGCACACCTAGTTGAGAATGAAGCATAAGAATATGTTACAATAACATACAAGAACAGAAACAAATGTTTAAGAGTTGCATTTCATTCATATCATTGCACCTGTCTAGAAGCAGAAGGCAAGAACTTTCATGGGGAAAAAAGCTCACTTGAATTTTCTTGAGACACAGATGGTCTGATTGGCATTACATTCTTTCATTCAATTACTTTTCACCAGAGCTATAAGAAAACATGAGCCAAAAAACACATTACACTTTTAAAAGAGATTAGTTACAAATGATCTTGATAAAATGAGTATAATGCATTGTATTAAATAGGTTAAGGGTATTTTAGAGGATGAACATAAGAGGAAGTAATCTCTGTATCAAAACAAGACTTTGAGGTTGACACCATTTAAAGTTCTTGCTAATGATTACAGCAAGCAGAAGAAAGCAAGCTGTGTGAACAAGTTCATTTTTGAACCCTTTCTTAATTGACCCAGCTATACATAACCAACTTTGTTTAACAGCAGAACTCATAAATTAAATTTCATTTACTGGGGAGGTGGGTAGGGGGATAGAAATAGATGTTTTTAATCTATCACCACAAGCATTAAACATTGCAATTAATTTTTGATTCTTATGGTATTTTAACCTACTGTATGCAATTGGCAAATCCAGCAGATTTAACCTGGTTCCACATCTAAAGGGGCCCGAGAGGAACTCTGGTCAGAACAAATCAATATGAGATTACGTAAGGCGGATTTACTTTGATAAGATACCCTTTTTATACAACGCGTTCTGCCACTGATTCCAAACTCTGAGTTTCCTATCAGCAAAAATACAAACCTAAAGCACAGTTACTTCATGTGGCATGATAATGAACATTTTTCAGAAGCATAAGCACAAAACTGGTAACAGCTACCTCATCCTCACCAATTCCCACTGTCAACACTGAACTTGTATTTCAAATTAACATGTACTATTTTTTTCCTGCTTAATTTTCTTGCTTGCAAATGAAGAGAGCTTCCGGTAGCATCATACCCAATCTCAAACAAGGAACACCACTACTCATGATTAGAAGCTGCTCTGAGACTCAGTTTCATAATATAAACAAACCACCCTTATAACTATCTACACAATTGGTAGTTCATTAGAATTGCTTCAGACTTGCCAGTTGAGAACTGTGTGTTGCTGTCAGCACTTGTGCATAGCTTTATTGCCCTTTAAAAGCTAGAAATGCTGAAGTACGCTCTATATGTATATTAACAGGTTATATATTGAACAGAGAAAGCTTAGTAATGCAGTTAGAGTGTATTATAGTATATTATACAATATTTAGTTATCAAAAGTTTTTTTTGAACTACAACTTCACTTTACCTGGTTTTATTAAACTCTTTATAATTCTCTTGACAGAAACTGTGCACAGTGTTTTTTTTGTAATTGTCTCAACTCTATTTAATTAACAAAAAAGAAAAAAAAAGCACTGAACACTACCTACATACACACTCTTCTCTATGTCACATTGTGGTCTAGCATATGCACCCATCCACTAACATTTATTAGTCTTTTCTTCATGACAGACACAGAAGATGCATTAGCTCCATAGCTTTTCCATGCACAAATAAATTAAAATATCATTCTTCTCACACCAGGATTGACGAACTTGAAGGAGTAATAAAACGAGGCCTACATAAGCCTTACTACTCCCAGAGTCTTCAAATCGTAAAGGTTTTTCTTCAAAATATGCCCCTCAATACCCTACTCATGAAGAAAACAATGAATGATTTGTTTCCCGTCCTCCCTTATGGTAAGTAAAAAATGAAAAGAGATCTTCTAGTGGATACTATTAGGAATTAAGGGCAGTTCCATCAAAACAGGGCTTGGATATCTAACTGGACATCCAGTTGACTGAAATCTGTGGTAACTGCTTTTATACTAGTACTGAATTTCCTTATATTGCTTTACAAACACGCTTGAAGCAAAGTATTCTGACTAATAATATATGCAAATGTTAACCAAAGATAGTCTAACATCTTCAAAAATTTTACCAACTGTGACTGCTCTTCAAACAACAAAAAGTAAAAACTTCAAACCCTGCTTGCTCTTTTTACTTCCACATCTGTACATCTCTAAAACAGTTAAAGAAAATTAAGTATATAACCCTGTCATCTGAGAAGTATTTAACTAGCACTCTCTTGAAAGAAACATAAGAAAAACTTTGAGGCCACACACAAAACGCAAGTAAGGCATGGAAGAACCGTTATCACAAAAGCTCTATAACTCAGCTAGCCACAGAAGTTTAATGATGCAAAAGCAATGCTGCTGTTTTTTTCTTAAAGAGTCTTTGCAAGAGTCAAAGAAAAACAAAACACCCGCAAGTGGTAATTATTTCTGTCATGAAAGATGTCCCAGTCAGAAGTTCACTAATAGAGCTCCAGTGCATTGCATTTCATTTCAAGGGCATCCTCACTTCCAACTCCTGCCAAGAGAAGTTGAGTAAAAAGTGGGACCAAAGAACAAAAATAGGTTTGAACTAGTTCTGCATCATGGCAAAACTGTTTCTCTGTTCTGTGGGAGAGGGGAAGAGAGGAAAGAAAATAAAATACAAAAAAAACCTTCCCAAACCCTTAAAAAGCTCCCATCTATTTCTTATGGTACCCACTTAAAATACAGAAATCCCATGTTCCTAAAGTCCATGGTCTTTGCAGGCCTTAATTACTGCGTAATTAGCTTTTTGAGAACCTCTTAAACCCTACAAAGTCCATCCAAGAACTAAAGTCTCCCCCATAAGTGTTTAGTTAGAACCATGTGTTTTCCTCACACTTTCTAACTTCCCACTTCAAACCAAACCGGTACTTCCCAACCAAAGGATTATGCTAAAAAAATGCCACCGATTCCACTTAGCACTTCTCAAAGTGAGTCCTGAAACTTCAGTACCCACTTTAACCACAGTAGATAAGTGCAAGTTAATATTAATTTCTTAATTAAAATTACACAGAAGAACATCAGTAAATTTCACTGAAGAAAAATGTTCTCAATGGTGGTTTGGTGGACAGGAACAAGCAACTGGAGGGTCAAGATGAAGAGCTGTCATTGACAACACCAGTCCATCAAACAAAGACATAGTGCTGAGATAGCAAAGATTATGTTATTGTATTTTCTGTAGAATGAGGAGTATTGAGAATATCTTTACTTATGCTTCTATTTTTCACAAGTCCTAAAATACATTAACAAACCAGAAACTCAATAAAGTCCTCCAAAAATTAAGCTGCTCATGTATAAGAACATCATTAATGCATAAAATCTGAAATATGGGCACAAAAATGTGAACTGGCAACAAAAAAGTGTGACCTGAAAACAGGAACTGTACAGACTTTCATAAAGCTTTAAAAGAGAAAAGAGGAAGAAAAAGGAAGTAAAAGAAAGTGAACTGCATTAAAACTGTGACAAGTTTATAAAAACTATGGAGTTTGGAGGGAACACTGACAATAGTAATTCACTAAGCTTCACCCCCCCTCCACCCCTTGCACAGAATGAATGAAAGGCAAAGTATTCTAAATTTGTCAGTTTGTGACATGCGCTGACCCAGAATTCAGAGACACTACCTCATAGCTGGAGGATCAGTAGCAGCTACTCTGACAAAGCTCCTCTGTCAAGGATGACAGTCCTGGCAGGCTCAACCTTGGTGGTAGGTCAGTGGGGATGCAGACTTGGCAGGCGACGTCCTGCACCTTGCCAAGCCACCCTGGTCAAGCGCTCCGAGGTGCCAGCCAAACTTTTCTACGTGGTCACAGAAAAACTGCTAAGAAGGTTTCCAGAGAGCAACTTACATCACATCTAACGATAACAGCAAATGTCTTAAATTACTGTTCAACTTGCTTTTAACAAGTTGTTCAATGTTAACCATGAAATGCCTCAAGTGTTCTCAGTTGGCACAAGAATAACCTTTGAATTTTGAATACAAGCTGCTCTCCTGCTTTCAATAAACTGAACTCGCTGCCGTAAGAGTTATATAAAAGTATTTTAGAAAGAAACATTAGCATATTAAGAATTATTTTGATGAAGCTATCACAGACATGAAGAAAAACCTGCATCTGAATCAACATGAAACATAGAACTAGTGAGCAAGGCAAAAATGGGGACTCGCATAAAATTGCCCTAGAAGCAGCATTTCTGCTGTAATTCAGCCAAGGGCAACAAAACAAAGGACTTCTCAGACTTTCCTTCAGACAACTGTGAAGAAAATACAGAGAACATCTCCTTGCAATTAAAGAGAGAGTTCTCTGGAATATTTAACATACCAACATAACCTGCAAAGACAACTCAAGTAAGTGGAAATGCACACTACGTTTAATAAAGTATTTGCATGCTATCACATGAGCGCGAATTTCATCAAACTGATTATATTCTATTACTATTATATCAAAACTTTAAAAAGGACTTCTACTCAAGTTGTGAGATTAAGAATCTGACTTCAGCACAAGGATAGAGAAGTATAGGATCCACAGAAGTAATTCCTTCAGGTTTGATCACCTATTTAAACTCCAAACAAACAATCTGCATAGCTGTATGGAGCATCATACACCTTTGTTGGGATTTTGCCATCAGGAGAAAGAAAAGCACAGGGGGGCTATCTCACTCCTTCTCCATCACTCCTTCTCATCATAGCTGTTTATCTTGTGCATCTCAGGGGCTTTCACTAAGGGAAAGAAGAAAAAAAAAAAAGATAATTCCTCCCTTATTACAGTGCATTTACTCCTTATTTCAAGGTGAAGTGTCTGTTTGACACAGACAGGTATCCCAATAACCAAATGTAGTTTTGTTTTTCCTAAAGCAAGTGGCTTGAAACACTTCACAGCAATTCCCAGGCCAGGTGAACGCAATCCTACCATCAGAAGTAAGAGTAAGCCACTATCAAACGGGAAGGATTAAGACATTCAATGCTGCAGCGCCCTACGCAGACACGCTCTCAAAAATTACAACACGCCAATTATGAAACATCTTCAATTAAGTTATTTGCTGCTTCCACTAACTTTCACTGCCACCAGATGCCAACTTTGTGAAGCTTTTGAAAAGCATGTGCACATAACTGGGAAGTGTTTGCACTGTTTCCCTGCCCCATCTCTGCAATCGAATCTCAGAATCCTTCAGAAAGTCGGTAGAATCTTCATTGGATGCAAATTATGTAAGTTTTGTGCAGAACAATACTCACTTCAGTACTTTAAAGCCATACTTTGTAGATAAGTTATCTGAAGTCCATAAAGGAATGAAAACCAGGAAGAAGCTTCACCTCAGAGCAGCACATATTACAGAGGCAATTTCCCCATAAGAAAACAAAACTTTTAGTCTAATGCAAAACCTGACAGTTATTCCTCGTAGCCTTTTTATTTTTTTTTTTAAGCAGGTAGCCTGGGTTATTTGCTAAATAAAATGTTCAAGTTTATAAAGATTCCACCTAAAGATCCAACAAATATAAAGCCTTGGGAAACGAGTTCTTCCCTACCTCATTTTACACAGAAACACATTCAGCCGCCGAACTCAGCAAATCCCACCAGAAGCTGCTCCGCAGCTGGAAGAGCACATGGATCACTTGATTCCCAGTCTTGTGCTTCAACCACAAGGCCACATTTCCTCCATTAAGCTGACAACCCACAGAAAAACCTAAAAATTGCCGCTCCGCGCCGGCCTCGCGCCCCATCTGCTCCCAGGCAGCTGTCAAGGCCGGAGGAGGCCGGGGAAGGCCCAGGCGGACGGATGGACGGACAGACGGACAAGCGCGCGCCCCGACACCGCGTCCCCCAGAAAGCGCCTCTTTCCCAGCAGCAGCGGCCTCGGAGCACACGGATTTATTTATCACGGCTCTTCCCCGCTCCGCTGGCGTTAGGCCACGGCGAGCGGGAGTCCCTCCTCGCCGTAAATAAATAAATAAAGGAAAATTAAGAATTAAAAAAAAATAAATAAAAAGGCAGCACGGGAGCTCTCATTAGCATTCTGGCGGCTCCCGTGCACTTACGTGCACGGACTTATTTTCTCCCGGGACGCTGCGTGTTTTAACATTAGGCCAGTTTTAATACCCGAGTCCCGTCCCCCCCATCCGCCCCCCCTCGCCGCCATCGCCGCCGCTCGGGCCCCGTCGCCCGCGGAGGCCCCGCGGCCCGGCCGCGCTGTCACCACCGGGCCGTGACTCACCTCACGCGGCCCACGCCAGCCCCTTCCTCGCGCGGAAGGAGAAAAAAAAAAATGCAGAAAAAAGGTGGAAAAAAAAGAAAAATACCAAGTTTTCAAGAAGCGCGCGGGACTTTCCCCCCGAGGGAGGAATCTCCCGTCTCGCCGAGCCCCCCGTGGCGGCGGCAGCGGGCTCGAGGGGCCGGCCGGGCC
>VWPW01020829.1:30511-47743 GCA_013389825.1 Crypturellus undulatus
GCCCTGCGCGCGGGGCGGCAGCGGGGGAGAAGGGAGGGGGCGGCCGCTGCCCGCCCGCCTCAGCGCGGCCGCCTGCGCGCCGCGGCCTCCGGGGTGTTTTTTTTTTATGACGGGGGGAAAAAAACGTTCCCGCCTCAAGATGGAGGAGGCGAAAAGAGCCGCCCGCGCCGCGAGGAAGCGGCGGTTGCGCTGTAATGGCGCCTGGGCGACCGGGCCCTGCGCGCTCCGCGGCCATGAGGGGTTTGGCGCGGTGCTGGCGCCGCGTGTGCGGCCGCAGGGCCCGGGGACAGCTAGCGGCACTGGGTGTCCGTTTGGGTTACTTGACAAAGCAAAAAAATAATAATAGTTTAGTGGGCTTTATGTGTTAGGATTTTTATCCTGATATGAGGCAAACTTGCACTTTTCTCACAGTCATCCTTAATCCATGAGGCGGGAGGCACTGGCAGCTGCACTGAGGTGCTGCCGAGAGGACACTCGCGCGCTGTGATAAAGTACAGGGCCAAAAACACCTCCTGTGGGTCCCGGCGGTGTCCAAACCTGATTAATTGTGATCGTGGCACTCAGAATTGCGCATTTCACATTTTTTAACTATGTAAATCAACTGATGGCAAAGATCTATTAAAGAAGAATTGGCTTTCAAGCCTTGAATCCCATCTCATGACTTGGCATGAGAGTGGGCTCATTTTTGAGTTTGACTTAAACAGACAACTGATGTCAAGAAACCCCCGTACCATAAATTTCAGCTAAACTTGAAGGATGTGTGTACTTCCCCTGAAACTAATAATTAGAATAACCCAACTATGCAAAAACTTATCCTAATAAGGAAAAAATGGGGAGAAAAAGGTCTTGTTTCCCTTACAAAAGAAAAATATAATTTAGAGTAATGAATGCTAGATATAACTGGGGTCTGTTCTGTTTATTAGCCATGAAGAAAGTGGTGATCCTGCAAAGAAACTGGATGGTGACAAACAAAACTCCAGGGAACGGAGTGTCCCCTCTGTTCAGGAGCAGGTGGAATTCCTCACCACAAAGTGCTGCTGAGGCCGGAGCTCTAAAAAAAGTTATTTTTACCCAAGGAACAAGAATATCCACAGGAAGAAGAAAGTATTTCACACCTCAGCCCACAAAATAAGATAAAAGTTTCTGCACAGACAGATCATTTCATAATCCAAAGGGTGTCTTCCTCCAAAGAGGCTGGCAGTGGCCTTTTCCGACACGCCACTGAACTAAACTGAACCCTGGTCTGATTGCACTATGGAAATATTTACACAAGCGTTTCTTCCTCTGGCAAAATTATCATGTAGGAACAGATAGACTGGGCTGAATCATCATTATATATAAGAATATATCTCTGTTGTCTATGCCAGCTTGCAGCAGTTGCAGATCTGGCACACCAGTTGCACCTGGCACACCGATGGCAAGTTCCTGTGAATTCCTATGAAAAAATGACTTAAATTTCATTTTTGAAAAATATATTAGTAACAAATCTAGTGGAAAGTGAATATATATACATATATGTACAAATATATATATAATTAAGACAAAAAGTAGCCAAACAAAACCACCTGCATGTTTTACTTGTGTAAATTAAGACTGAAACAGCTAGGAAAAGCAAAACAAGAAAAAGCGACATAAAACTTGTAGAAACGCAAAATACCCATCCTGCCAAAGTGAAGTTTCAATTTCAGATGTGTTTGAACTTTGCAGAAATTTGCTTCTGGCTCGTATCTTTGTGTCCCTTGATTATTTTTATTGTAAACGGAAGTTTTCAACACCAGTATACTGTGATCATATCTATACCGAGGTCAACTAATAGCCCAGCAATGAATCTCTGCCGCAGTTTATGACAGTTCTGAGGGAGCAAGACTTGAGTGTTGTTCAGTCAAAGAATGGAGCTAACACCCTTTGGGGATTCCTGTGTGTCTCCGCACCAGCAATTGTTTTATTTTGGCCACGGAGACTGAAATATGGGACAAAAAAATAATAAAGACCTGTTGGTCCCTTTCCAAATCTTTTGTGTTGCTTAATTAATAAACCAAGTGACAAACAACAAATTGGCAGCAGGCATTTTAGGTGTTGTTCATGTGCCAGCCATCATGTCTCTTACAAAACAAAATGTTCTCTTATGGAGAAGTTACAAAACAGTTGAACGGTTGCGTGTGGTCAAACGCGGCTGCGGGAGCAGAGCGCTGCTGTGTGCTTCTTCCTACGGAGGTGCTGGGGGTCTAGTGAAGAAAACTAAAGGTCTCTATGCCAGAAACACAGCAAAAGTGTAAGTGGTACAAAATTCTTAATTTAGAACTATAGACGAGTTAGTTGTGTTTGTAACACCAATCCTCAAAGAGCAGCAATTCTTAACCACACTATACAGAGCATCTTGTTGCGGGGAAATAATGAATTATTATCCACCAAATTAAAAATAGCTTTCCTCATTCCGGCCGTTTTGCATACTAATTCTTTGTCTTACGTGGAGCATGCCAAGACCGAATGCACAAACCAAGTCATCTCCTTCTAGTCAGTGGGATTAAAGGACAGAGTAGATGACATGTGATACCTAATGATTCAGGGCTGAGCATCCCTAAGGTCACAGCCAAATTGACACCGCTTACACAACTGTCTAGTTCATGGTAAACTAGAGCTGCTCTCATGCCTTGCTTCAGCAGGGGCACTGTAGTAACAAGGTCAATAACAACCTCGCAACCAGCAGGCTCAAGCCATCCTGGACCCAGTTAACAGAAAACAATCCTTGTTTACAACTCATTTGCAGCAGGCTTAGATCTTTCAAACTGTAGGCATGCAACTATGGCGGTCTCAAGAAAAATAAATAGAAATAACATTCAAGTTGTTTGAATGTTTTAAGCACTGAGCGGTCAGGTTGGGGAGGATAAATGCAGATACATTTGGTCCTGTCTTGAAAAGTCACCTAGAATACAACTATGTAGCTCAGGTTCCTCTACCTACAGTGGTAGGAGAGTCAAGAAAGAAAACTGACTTCTCCTAAACCTGTGGCTGAAGTTTATGTTGGAGGTAGCTAGAAAATTACAGACTGGTCAAAATATCCAGCAAAGATCAGAAAAATTACCACTGTTTTCACCCGGACCTTATATGTGTGTCTCGACTTATACTATTTTGATTGTCTCTCCAGATTTCAAATATGATCCTTGCATTTTTTACTGAAAATTAGATGGATTGTTTGAATTATAAGGAAATTGTCCTGAAAAAAAAAAAAAAAAAAAGTTGCTTTATTATGAAACTTTGGCCTTCCTGTAATGGCATTGTTCAACTGAATTCCCTACCAACTTTCTATATTGCTGGTAGGGCGAATTTAAAAAAATACAAAAATAAAAACAGTTCCCATGTTTGTTCCCATGTTAAACATTTGCAACGCCACTTTACGGCTATGTTAAGAAAATTCCTAGAGTGTGAAAGATGGCTTGGATATTGAAACCAAATCCAGCTTGAAAACAGAATTGGGG
Organism: Crypturellus undulatus; assembly: GCA_013389825.1. NCBI lineage: Eukaryota > Metazoa > Chordata > Aves > Tinamiformes > Tinamidae > Crypturellus > Crypturellus undulatus. The sequence continues at coordinate 33,988 of VWPW01020829.1, forward strand.
GAAATGGATAGGAGAGCTCATGAAAGTTAGCACAGCTGTCAGCTGAGAAGAAATGGGGGAAAGGGGAAATGCTGAGAAAGGAATTTTCCTTCTTTTTTTCTGGCCGTGAGAAGAGGAACATGCCATCCCTATTTGAAAAGTTTCAGGGTGGGAAAGGCTAAGGAGGGGCTAACATACTATACATACCTTTATATGTATTTTTGAGGCAGAAAAACACTGTTACTTTGGAGTGGAGTTCAGCAAGTGGGAAGGGAGGCTGCATTAAGTCGGGCCATTTGGTCTGCTTAAATAACCCTGCAATTTACAGCACGATGAGAACGAGCACAATAGATGGCAAGTGGCCGCCACACAACAAGAAAGCAATACGAGCGCTACGTACATCACATCGCACGTGCAAGGAAGTTAAATCCAAATGAAAAAAAATAATTGTTTAGTGTCTGGAGGAAATATATTCAAGTGTTTATCTACAAGACTCCTGGTAATGTGGGCTGCTGTGATCATAAGCGCTCTGGCTCGCAGCCTTTGAGTTCTAGGAGAGTAAATAATGTACCCTATTATTTTGGTAGCCACTCTTCAGGGTATCTTACATTGCTGGCAGCTCACACAGCAGTGTCGGAAAGGGGAGAGAAAGAATATTTGTGTCCTGAAGCTACAGATAGAAGACATTAAAATGAAATTGCAGATGAGAGGAGGGAAAGGCAAGCCAAAGGAATACTTCCAAATAAGCTTAAAGCTGTAGACTTTCCGTAACAGACTGGAGGAATAAGTGAGATCAAAGAGGTAACTGAATACTGATACATCTATGAAGATCCTGTAAATAAAGACATTATGTAAAGGTTGTGCCAGTTCAGCTCAACCCTATCTTTTCACACTCTACAGAAAAGAAATACATAGAGGTGCTATGTCCTGGCCTGAGAGCCAGCTAGAGGTGCAAAACTGAACCTAAAAGAAGGAATGTCTAATGCACAGACAAAAAAGTCAGAAGGAAAGGGATGCTGTTGGAAAACTAAGTTACATAAGGAAATAATAAATAAGGGAATTCTTTGCCTCAAAACTGTTGCAAAGTCCATACCAGAGTGTAAATGCTCTTCTGTTTTAATTGGTAGGAAGATTCAGTTCAATAGCAGAGGAGGTGTAGGGGGGATGGAAACCTTTCTGGAGAAATGGGAAGATTGTCCCAGTGGATTATTACAAAATAATACACAGAGGAAGTATTAAAACAGAAGTAAAAAATCAAGATTGCTTTAAATAATCTGCCATATTCTGCTGTTTTTTCCAGACATCTCCTATCTTGCACTCACCTCTGCCTCAGTAATACAGAAACATGGACTATTCTCCCTTTCATTCTGTGATTTTCAACTATTTCCATAACATGACCTCATATCTACGAACACTTTCTGGAGGGGGCCACCAAGTGCCAAGCTCAGGAGGAAACAGGCCCTGCCTCCTCCGAGCTCTTGGTAAAGAGTCAGATCAAAAACCTGCAGACAGCAGCTCAGATGCATCATAAAAGAGAGGAGATAGAAGAGGAAATACACTGAATAAGTCCATCATCACAGTTAACTCCCTTCCACTTATCATCGCCACGTGATCGTGAAGCGTTTTTTCCTTTATGTAAAGTCAAAATTAGCCTTGAACAAAACTAATCCTCTTGCTAAGGGTTTACTCATTTCCCCACCACTTGTTTAACACCGCTTTGCCAGGCTGGGACCCTCCTGGGCCTTCAAAGTCCTGCCTGCAAAATGCCCTTCAAGGCTCCGCAGCGCTTCCCTGCGAGCAGTGCTCCATCTGGAAAACCATTGGCATCCGGGTGGGACACATTCTGCACTTGGGACAGCAGGAAGATCTAATGTGCGGCCCCACATGCAACACAGTCATCTGTTGACACGGCCATGGCTTGGAATTCCATTTCTTTTAGCCGTAGAGTTAGGACTTAACATCCACAATAACTGTGCCCTGGAAAACTTGTATTTGTGGCTCTGTGGCCAAAACCGCAGGGGAACTATTTTTAGCAGAGCGCAGCCCTAAATAGTGGAAGTGCTGAAAATTTAGCTCACATAATGGGCCAAATTCTTCTCCTAGTTACACCCACTCGATGGAGAAGCCAGAGAATGATAAACAGAGAGACTCTGAAGCAGAGATAAAGAAGGGAGGAAATCAGTATTTTAATCTTTAAATGAAATACACACATCCTACAGCATTTCCTTTGGAAAGAAATGAAAGACTACAAGAGCAGTATGAAATACTAGTGATTTGTTGCAATAATTATTACAGGAGAGATAATTCATCCCGTTAGATATCTCAGAACAATATTTGCAGCCAAAATCCCTCTCCTCTGATTATTCAGATACTTTTGACCTAGACCAAGGAAAACAACACTGAGTTTATCTGTTTCCTGAGTGAAGACACAGCAGACGGATGCAGTGCGCGAGTAGCAAATCCAGTTTCAGTAGAGAGCCTAATATTCCCAATTTTTCACTCAACAACACTCTAATAGCCTTTTAGCTCCTTAAAACTAGACAAATAAAACAGTTAGTGATGACAACACATGAAGCAGTAAAACTTTCTTGTATAAGAGCCAGCAGGACCTGATTTTCTCCCGAGTGTGTTTCTGCCAAAGTCCCCACGTTACACGACACGGCACTTCACAGCCTCTGCATAAACTTCATATCTTCCTAAAGGACTTAATTTTTTTTTCCACTCTAACAACAAAATAATTGAGTTAAATAATTTCCTCTATAGTATCAAGATCTGCACTTACAAGCATAATAAGGTCTATGATAAAATGAAAGTGCTTTTGGGCACAGTTTTTGCACATGTAGTTTTTGGACAGCATGTTGCAAGTTAATTGCTTCTATTAACTCTAAAGATATTTTTCACAGAAGTCTCTTTTTCTTTCTCTTTTTTTTTGTTATGTCACCATGAAATTGAATCATCTGCTAAAACAGGATCTAAAACTTGTGGGAGAAGGCAATAGGATGATGAAAAATCATTAAATATTCTTTGAGTTATATATAAAGACAATCAAAAATACTATTTCTTTTCAGCCACTGTGATATTGTTAATAGGATTCGTTCTGCTGTTTAAGCACAGCTCTATTACATGGGGTCTGAGAAGAAATACAAGTGTGGAAATGAAAAGGGAGAGAAAACACTTTCCATTTTGGTTACATTTTTGCAAATCTGAAATGAATTGAGATTGCTGTTATCATCTAAACACTTTCCTATTTGACACAGTGAAGGAAAATAAAAATCTCACAGACCTTTTGCTCTGACTGTTCAGATGGGCCCCATGTCGGGCAGTGTCACTAAAATAGCTCACAACCCTAATTGCAATGCACCACATCTTAGGAATTCAGGAGTCTCAAGGCAATTCTGGATCCTTTTTAGAATGTGCATATTCCTTCATCTGTCATTAAGCGGGTATTAGTTTGCAACACATTTTATACTTTGGAATGTTATACTTGGATTGAGCTAAACATGTGGAATAAAAAATGCTCTGTAGTTTGTTTACCCAAGTGAAATATAACTCTTAAAGCCAAAATGTTTTGTTCTTTAACTTCATATTCTAGTCTGTAGTTCAGCATAAATTCCTTGCTTGTCTTTAGCTGTGTAGTTGTGGAGGGAGTTGAGTGAAAAACTCCTCCTTACCTGCATTATTGCAACTCTGTTAGAGAAGTTGTACAAAATTCCTGGTTTCTGAACAGCTATTTTAAAAAAATCTAACATTTCAGGACTTGATGGGAATCACAAATGTTAACAATAGTATCTACTCTCAGAGTCTCTATCCCAGAAATTCTGTTTTCACAGGCAAATACAGAGAGAGATCAGCCACATTTTCCAGTTATATTAAGAGTAGTACAGCCCCCCCGCCATAAACCAAAGAAAACAAACAAAAAGCTCCGTAAAATCCACAAACTTTCTGCAAAGTGACGCCATTTCAGCAAAGCCCTTCCCCTCTGCTCCCAAGCGCACGTCAAATCGTAGCGAATTAAGTGGCGGGCAAGTTATCGTAGAAAAATAATAACAAACGAACATGGCTTTACCTTCCAGAGCGTTACTGCAGCTCCATTTTCAGACCCTTTATTTTTTCTCTCGTTCCCCTCCAAGTGATTTCTATTTCTCTCTCTTTTTCTCTCATAGTGGCGACAGGGAGGCTAGGGGAGGAGCGCCGAGGAACCTATCCCCCTGCCTGTTGGGAGAACGGAGGGATCAGATAACAAATAGAGCAAAAAAGCCGGAGCAGGCGCGAGCCCTGCGTGCGTGCGCGCAGCGCAAGAATTCAAATTCCCCCTTTAGAAACTTTCTGGAATCCTTGTGTGTCAAGTCTATTTTTGTAGCCTGCCTTCATCCCGAAATAATGCTCTTAAATCCAGTGCGATGCAGCCATCTTTTACGCTATGTCTTTGAGATAATCCGTAGCAAAAGCATTTTCCCAGTATAAACCACCAGTATAAATTTACCAGTATAAATCACACCTTTAGCAGAACCAGATGGTTCCTGTCCAGGGAATAGTTTACCTGGTGCATCTCTTTTTGTTTGCAGAATGGGAACGACAATAATCACAGTTTGTTGACTCTGTGTATTACTTCTCTTTTCACAAAAAAGATTATAAATATTTTCTCCATCTGAATGCATTAAGCAAATATATATGTGTATGTGGGGGGGGATGCGTATATGTATATTTAAGGCGTTCAGATGGTTTATGTATGCACACAAACACCCCTCAGAATGATGTAATTTAAATATGTTACTGGCAATTCTCATGGAGAAAATACAATTATTAAAAAGGATGAATGGCCTTCATAGCAGGCTTTCTGCATTTGCATTTTACCACTCTATGCATGTATGTAAAAATGAAAAAAAAAAAAAAAAATTAGAAATCAGGTGTCCATGGAAAAGAGATCATTCTCTCCGTGAATATCCTGAGCTGAACACAACAAAAGCTGATTATTCCTGTTGACAACAGAGTTCATGGAGGTTTCAAAGTCCAATTAATAGGAACAGTGACAGCTGCACACCCTAGAAGAAACACTTAGCGTGGAACACACAGAAAATAAAACTGTCATGATTAGGTGTTTGCAGAGTTGCCCTCATGAACATGGCCCGTGCTAAGTGATTAGCCTAGCTGTGTCAAACTCTTCTTCACGATTAAGCTTGTTTCTCCCTCATTTCAATGTAGATTTGCCTTTCCAGATCTATAATTCTCTCGCTATAGTGGGGCTAGCAGTAAAAAACAAGATTCTGGTATCCCCATCATGGATATGATGGAGAAGGATCCCCGTGGCTCCAAAGAGGGAAGTCAGACGTCCCAGATCACTGCTGGGTTTCTTTGAAGGCTTCAGCCTACATGAAAGGGAGATGAATTCCCATCCAGGTACCCTGCTTGGCTTTCCAAAACCCTCTTGACGGTGTCTCCCACCTTTCTCAGGGAAGTTACTCTTTGGGAAAGGATGTGATGGTCTCCTAAGAATCTGTAACTAGTCCAAAGAAGGGAAGCACGGAGTAGTTACAGGTTACTTTTCATAGCAGAGGGAAGTGGGATTTCACAGGCAGGCCTGCCTAGGTCCATGCTGCTCAACATATTCCCAAGCCATTTGGAGAAGGGAGCAAATGCCCAGCTCACAAAATCTGTATATAGCTGAGTCCTCTACGATAGTAGAGATGACGACTTAATATAAAGAACATAATGAGTTGTTCACCGTACCGAGTGGGATACGAAATGGCAGGTGAAATTCAGGGTAAATATGAATGTAAAGTTACTTACATGGGACTGAAGTTGCATGCAAGGTAATAGATTCCAGTCTGTTATTACTCAGAAAAAAAGATTCTATAATAGTCAAATGCACAAATTAAAATGAGCTAAAGTTTGAATGGATCCCATACAAGGAATGACTAAATAGTCTTTTCAGGCTGAGAAAGAAATGAGAGAGAAGAGAGAGCATAGAAATACTAGAGAGATAGCATAGAAGTACAAGTGGTACAGAGAAAGTAAGAAAATACTTGAGGTTGTTCTTCACAGAAAGGGTAATATGGGGTGCAGATCTCTGCCACGAAGTATTGCAAACACTAAATTTTACATAAGTTCGTAACCCAGAAGGGGTGACAGGGCGAAATCATGCAAGAAAAACCCACTAAAGGCCACTAAGACGCCAGCCTCTGGTTCCAGAACCCCCTAAGTTGCAAAGTGCCGTGGGAGTATTCTGTAAAATTATTGTTTGCTGGCAGGATAGTGAGCTAGAGAGACCTTTGATGTGGCCCTACTGGGCCACATTTGTGCTCTTCACATACTCTTGAAATCACATCTCATTCTCTTGCTAATGTCTTACTGCAGTCACGTAGTATTGCCAAAAATATCAACATATCTGGCCTATATTTCATACAATATTGTATGATAATCCAGTTCTGCTTCTCCGCTATTCTACAACTATTGGTACATGTTTATAAATTACACATGTGAACCTCGATGCTAATAAGAATAAAACCATTCATGGTCACAGCATCAGTGAAATCCTGTTTACTCTTGCACTCTTGCTTTCTCAGTACATTTCAGGAGCAAAGCTTCCAAAAAGTCAATAATGAGTTTACATAGCATAACCCCAAAATATACTAATTACTCTAATCTACATTAAGAAACCATTATTAAGATCTCCACATTAAAGATAATTTAAATAGAAGCTTCATTTTAGTGAAGCTTCAGTGTGTTGGCGCTCAGCTAGGCAACGCTTATATCCCAATGCAGATATTAATAGAACTAACCATAAAACATCTTTTCCTCCACAAGTCTGTATCATTATGTACAATGAAGAACATTATACTTTGAAACGTGCATCTGGTCTTTCCCTCTTCCAGTGATGGCAAAGCCACACCATAAAGAGAAAGTTCATTTACAATTGGGAAATCCACCTTTACTCCAAACAGGAGTAAAATGTGCCTTTTTGTTCTATTTTCTGTGAAAGGAAAATTGTAGCAGGGATGACATTCACGTGACAAATATATATATAAATATATATATATATATTTACTGTTAAAACTGTAACATATAAAGAACATCTAATGGAAAAGGCGTTTCCAAATCTTTTGTTTTGATAGTGGTAAAGTGGGACATCAGGCCTGGATTTTTCCATTTTCCCATTTTCCTCCTTCCCTAAACTTCTAGTGAAACCAACATTATTTCACAAGTTGCTTTAACAAATTTATATATTCCAATGGGACAGAATTATGTTGGAGCTTCTTTGGTCCCACTCAAAGGGCAGCAAAATTCTGCATAAATACTTAAATATTACATATGCAAAGAGAAAAGCATTTTTAAGCACAAAAAAGTTAAGTTCAGCTGGAAAAGTCATGCGTCCAAAATCAGTCCAATATATCAGTGGCAATTTTGGAATCTGAAATTGCTTATTTGACCCCAAATTTGGAATTCCAAACACCAGCCTGATGGTGGACGCAGAGGCTGTCAAGTATAAAAGCAGAGCAGCTGTAGTTACATTGAAGTACATTGACTTTTTGGTAGAAAAAGTAGGTGTTTTCATTCTAGATTACCAAGGATGTGTTTCTGAGAAAGCCACACAATTCAACTCGAAATAAGCTCTTTCCTGCCTTTCTTTTACATAACTCATCACACCCACATTTTAATATGCGTGTTCATGTTTCCAATCTGCACTGCCAATTTATTGTATAAGCAGCACCTTGATCTTAGGTGTGTGCAAAAAAATTCCAAGAAAAGCTGACTTTGGTGCTCGTTTTTATTAGCAGGATAGTAGGAACTGTTGATAGGAGGCTACAGACCCCAGTTTTAGCAAAGCACTGAAGCATGTGCTTACATTTAAGCATGAGAATAATCTCCTTTTGGTTCAGCAGAGCTTTATGGCTATGCTTTACTTTAAGCACACGCTTAAATTCAATTAACTTCATTTTAATCATGGGCTTAAGTGCTTTGCTCTCTCGGGATAATAAGGCCATTGGCATTTCATTTAGCTTGCCGGGCTTGTTTCAAGTAAATCTCCTGCTCTCAAGCACAAACTGAGGAACATGCAAATAACAGTTACCTTTTTTGCCTAAAGACAGTAAATGATAAACCAAGTAGTTTTATAGTCCATGAGGGGAAACACCTAGGCAGAGAACAGATTTTCATTTCCCTGATACTATCATATTAATTATCTGCCAGTGAAATACAGCCTTGCAAACAGAGATTGTACCATCTTTGATCTGCATTCTCTACCTTAGCAAAGGCAGGCACGGTCATTATTTCTCATTAAAATGAAGAGCGTTTGGTTGCTTGTTTGCTAGACAAAAGCAAAGGTCTTTGAGACGTTGTGGCCATAGCTTCACTTGCTATAAATTGGCACATCTCTCTCATTCCACTGGAATTTGACTAATTTTACACATTGGAGTAAATCTCAGTCTTTCCACGTCATGTATAAACTTGACTAGGGAGATGGTATATCACGAGGAGAGATCGTAATATGCAAGTGTTTCAAAGACATAAAACTTGAGGGCCTGGGAATGCTGGATTGTAGCTAGTATTGTGAATACTCCATGTTCGGGGACTGATGGTTTGTAAGAAGAATAAACCAGGTTGTAAGGAAAGCCAAAAAGCAGTTTTCTTTACCATGGTACTTTTAATTATCGCCTTTTCCTCAATGAATTAGTAAAATAATTTCTATTTCTAAGACTTAATTTCTAAGTCTTAGATTGTTCAGAAAAAAAATCTTTAAACTTCATGAACTTTCACTAGAGAAGTGATCATTTTAAAAAGAAGTTAAAACATAACTAACAATTTGGCATAAACTAAATTATACCACTCATTAGAATATTTTTGATGGGAATTGAAATCCGACATAAAATAATGCCAATTTCACCCAAATCCAATTTTAAAGGAAATAAGTGTTGTGTTGTAATAGTCAGTTCAGTTTGCCTGACATAGATTTTGCTACCACATTCAGACCAAAAGCAAGCCCAGTAAAATTAGCATTTCTGTCTCCTATACAATTACATCTAGAAATAACGATATTAATGAAGGCTTGGCATTAAAAGAAAAAAAAAAAGGAAAAAAGGCATCCAATGCATACTTCTGTTTTTATCTTGTGAACACTACTTCAATTATTTTCAAATACAGGAAAAAATATTCTTAGCGGAAGAAGAACAATGCTGAACGGATATTAGGAGAACTTTAGACAGGAAACCTGATACCTTCAGAACCAGGGGTGGGGAAAAGGTTTTGAAAGCTTCGAGACCGGCTTAGGGAGCCGGGAAGCTGCCAACAGCTGCTCATCCATGGAAAAGCTGGAAGGCACCTGGGGATGTGATGAGGGCACCGGGGGCACCTGGGCTGACACATGTGGCCATCACGTAGAAAACAGCTGGGTCGAGGAAACGAGGACATCTGTGAGAAATGCGTGAGAATATTCCCAGTGGGATGGCCTGAGCGGGCTTCTTGGCATCGCACATTCCCAGGTTCCAGCCTGGGAGAGGTGGGAAGAGACTGGGCTTTTTCCATTGCAGGGCAATATTGCTCCAGGAAGCCGGCATGAACAGTAATGAAGAGAGATCGTTAGAAGCTTGCAGTGCTTGTGTGGTTCTCTCTAAATGCAAAATATTCCTACTGCTGTTAGTAACTTCAATTTATAGGCAACAAAAGTGCTGAATAGAATGGCTTTCCCCAGGGCTAACCATTACCTGGCTGGCAAATATCTTCCCCTGAAAAGGAGGTNTGTTAGTTATCTCATCATTAATAGGTAACAAAAGTGCTGAATAGAATGGCTTTCCCCAGTGCTACCCATCACCTGTCGGGCAAATACCTTCCTCCGAAAAAAATGGGCTTTGATCCTCCTTTTAACTGGTCCTCCTCTTTCCTTTCCTCTTCCCAAGGTCCAANGGCTAACCATTACCTGGCTGGCAAATATCTTCCCCTGAAAAGGAGGTCTTTGGTCCTCCTTTTAACCGGTCCTCCTCCTGCCTTCTTTCCTTTCCTCTTCCCAAGGTCCAAGTGAAAAATAAAATAAAAGCGCTAAGCATATTTCTTAGTTCCTTTTCTAGAAAATATCCAGGGTGGAATGATTTCAGGTGCTCAGATTCCTAACATGGAAAACCCTGTGATGAGCCAAAAGATAATCCAGTNAAGGTCCAAATGAAAACAGCATGAAGCCATATAAAAGCCCTAAGCATATTTCATAGTCCCTTTTTCTGGAAGAAAATATCCAGGAGCAGAATGATTTCAGGTGCTCAGATTCCTAACATGGAAAACCCTGTGATGAGCCAAAAGATAATCCAGTTGTTTGCACCAGTTTTACAGTGCTCTGACCATCCCTTCCTGGTGGATGGCTGCAGATCTGCATTGGTGTTAAGAACAAAGTGAAACCCTCCCAGCTCCTGGGCGCAGAAAGGCTTTTGGACCTCTATAAAAAAGTCACTTCCTTGTTGCGAATGGTAATAATTCAGGAGGATCCTTCCCGGGTCCCTTGCATTTGAACATCAAACGCCACATAAGGCTTCAGAAGTCCTTTCTATCTCCACTGCAAATCAGAATAAAAAATAAAGCAGTAAGAGTTAATAGCTTCTTTGGAGCAAATCATCATTTACAGCCGATTCACCTTTAATTTGTACCTGTGCGACCACCCTGAGTTCAGTAAAATTTAATGGAGAATATTATATATTAAAAGCCAAATCATACTCTTTTTTTGATGCAGGCAGAAGTCTTTTTGCCTTTTTCCACTAATAGGGCCTGATTAGCGTCAGCACAATCCAGCAGTATGTGAATGCACCGTTTAATGCTCCAATTTTGTATATCTGACAGTAAATTAGAAGTAAAAAATAACAAATTAAAACGGTGCATGGCAAGTGTCTTTCACGTAGTTTTTCTGGGAAGCTGAATGGTTCCTTTCATAGCCCAAAGGACTCAAAACCTCCCTCCCGCTGGAGGTCTTTTTATTTTTAATTTAGCCTTTAAAGTCCTTTATAGTGGTAGAGAAAAAAACCCACCCTTAGCATATGTTGATGCTCTGCTTGCAGACACCCTTCCGTTCCAAGGGGCACAATGCGGTTCCCCGGCTGGTGCACGGTTGGGGGAGAATCATCCATTTTTATCACTTTCCTTTCAGTTATTGTTTCCTTCCTTCCCCGCAACTGTTTCCCACCGTGTCCCTGCTTGCTGCTGCCTCCTTACTCATCCCAGCGAGCAGCAAGGGGCATTTTGTCCAGCGTTTTTATGTTCTGGTAGGCATGAAAACACCCAGTAGGGATTCCATTATGTTGGTAGCAGTTGTGTTGAGGGGTGAAATAACTTCACAGCCTGTCACAGCAGTGATGCAGCATGAATAGTTCCTTCTTGATGCTACGTATTTTTACTTAAACATCCCTAAACATGTTTTGTGACACTGCTTTCAATGTAGGGAGCTGTTGAGAGGAGGAAGAGCTGTTTTAATTTTCAGATGACCATGAAAGATCGCAGAGAAGCACCAAACAGGCACATCTCTGTATTAAGCCATCCAACTTTTCCTGGGGATCTGAGGCTGGAGAGCCAAATGTTGGCAGTTTTTAACCTTCCTTCAGTGTTTTCCTGCCTTTGTTTGCAGAAATTGGGATGGTTTTCATATGGGCATTGACTGCATCTCAAACTTGGGCAATTTTGTCTCTTTTGTGATTTCTCTGAACACCAAATCCACCAGGGTTTGCATGGGTAGAGTAAAGGGCAAATCAAGGCAAAACCCACATTTGTGTCCCCGTTGCCTTGCTTTTACAAAGAGTTTTGGCCTTCAAAGTCTTGTCAACAAGTCCTGCTTTTCCCACACCAGAAAATGGCATTTTTGCCTTTTTGTGTGCCTAGAACACATCTCTCATGACCACATTCACCTGAATGACCCTACCAAGCCTCTGGCTAATGCTTGTCCCCAGCGGGTTCGCTTTCTTGATACTCAGACCCCCAAGCATCGCAGTGTGTTCCTGATGGAGGGACTTTGTGCACCCACAAGGCAAACGAGGTTAAGTCCTTCAGACTCTACAACATCTTCTAAGTCCAAGCATGTTCCTGAGACTGAAACCCTTTTGGCTTTACTCTAACACCAAATACGTCAGTAATGTCTGTGTGAACGTCAGGCCCTCTGGCATAAGCCAAAGCCACCAACTGAGGTAGGACATCAAACCTGCACTGTGTTGTAGTAGTAGTACAGCTTTGATAGCATTGGGTTTCCTCACCTCTTCCCATCATAAAATTACAAAATAAATAAATAAATAAATAAATAAAAATAATCTGCTCCACAGCTTCCCATCTTAAAAGCAGACTAATTTCTAGACTATTGATTTCCAAGCCTTGTTGCAGTAACTTGGCAATGCGAAGGGGTCCCGGTGCGGTGTCCCTGCGCCCCGCGCGTGGCCGGCTCCACACGTGCTGCCCGGGGCCGGGCTGCGGATGCGGTCACGGCTCCGGGCGATGCTAATCTTCCTTCCTTGCCGTTTCCTTCCTGCCTGCCTCCAGGAAGCGGGTCCTACCGCAGCTTTACGCCTGGAACAAAGGGTGGCCCCATCCCGGCGTGGCCGGTGGGGAGGAAAGGAGTTCCCTGCTCGCGCGGGCACGTCGCTTCCCGCCGGCGGGGACGTGGCTGCCCTGCTGGGAGCGCTGGCTTTGATGCTGCGCCCGGAGGGGTCTGCTCCGCACCCGGCCGCTTTGCAGCAAGTCGCATCCATTCCCCGTGCCCTCGGCACATGGCAATGAGAGGCTTCAAACCCCACCTNCCTGCTCCGAACCCAGCAGCAAGTCACATCCATTCCCCGGCACGTGGCAATGAGAGGCTTCAAACCCCACCTTCCACCCTAAAGGAAAAAGCAGAGGAGATAAAACCTCAAATGAGTCAATTTCCTGATAAAAAGATGGCAGTGAAATAGGATTTGTACAACCCCTGTGTTGATTGGAAACATCCAACCCTCCCTCCAAATCTCTCTATCCCTGTGATGATTTACAAGTCCTGAAGATGTAAGTCCCAAAGATGAAATTTATTAAGAATAACACCCTCACAACTCAACCTGGGTTGGAAATATCTTTTTTCACCATTGGCTAATATATACCCTAGGGACAATAATACAGTATTTTCCAACCGACCCACCAGGAAAAAAAATATCAGAACAGATTTAAATAGAGGATTGTATAGATTCAGCAGTGTACCTATGTACAGTAAAGCACTTGCACCAAAATAATACTGAGAAACTTGAAATGTGCAGCAAAAATAAATCAGATCTGTCCTTGAGCTGAATTTTCATAGATTTGATACAATGGGAAAGCTTGAAAGGAAGCTTTTGCCTGAAAACTCATGGTGAACAATAAGGTTTCTACAGCATAATGATAAATTTACACAAAATGAGAAGAAAATTTTGGAAAGCTCTGCATCAAATCTACCCTGCCTTTTCAAGGAATACTGCGGAGCGGCTGGAGTTTGCAAAGGTAAATTGCAAATTTAGCGGCACAAAGCTAACAGCAGCTTGTTCTTTTAGCAGCAAAGAGGTTCTGAAAACAATGAAACTTACTTTTATCTCAGATTTCTCAGAATTTGGAGAAAAAAACTGTTTTATTTCCTTTAAAAATAAAATCAGCGATTCTTAGTAAGTGGATTTTGAATCCACTTACTAAGGGAATAATTAAGCTGCATGCCAAGGTTTCTGGCGGCATGGAGCTTGCACACGAAGGACACGGACAGGACTTAGTGCTGCCTCCTGCCTCAGCTGGAGGAGCCATTAACAACATCCCAGAACGGATTCACATTCACAAA
>VWPW01020830.1:0-49082 GCA_013389825.1 Crypturellus undulatus
ACCGCAGGGCGCGGGCAGCCCTGGACCACGGTGCAGCGCATCCCGCCCGCACGGCTGCACACTGGGACCCCTCCTGCCACCCCATGCGCCCAGGGGACACGGAGCAGGACAGGGCTGCCGGGCAGGTCCCGGGGGCGGCGCGATGTTCCCGTCACCACAGCTCAGCATCCGCGAGGAGTAAGCGCTTTCCGACAGCTCTTCCTTGAACGCGGCTCTCCAACAGAGCCTTGATGTGCAACATCTGATCCCGTCACAGCGCCAGCCCCGCAGCCCGTACGCCGCTTTGATCGCCGGCTTTAAACATTTTTGTCCTCCTGCTGTCCGAGGGCTGCGTTGACGCGAGGAGCTTTGGGGAGAAGGACGCGTGGAGCAGAAATAAAGCCCTGGTCGCGGAGCTGCGGGCAGCTCTGCCTGTGGCGGGGGTCCCACTCCTGCACCCATCCAACACAACCTCTCTAGGCTACCGAAAATGCAGGCATGGGGGGAAATTCCCCTCCCTCCTTTTTGTTTTTTTTTCCTTTTGCATGCCTCTAAATCACCAGCCTTTTGAAGCAGTTTGGTTATTGCTCACATGCTGAAGCAGCTTGGTTACTGCTAACCTTTGGAAGCAGCTCGGTTATTGCTAACATGCTGAAGCAGTTGGTTATTAAAGCTCGCCATAAGCAACTTGTAAGGGCGAGTTCACACGTCCGACCTTGTTGAGAAGGGAGCGCCAGGGCTCCTCTAATTGCAGGTCTGTGCAAATCCTGTGATCAGGGGCTCGTGCGCCGGGTGAATTTCAAAGCCGGAGCAACAGTTGCGCGAGTATAATGTGCTTCTGAAGGCGAAAGGACAAAACAGAATATCAAGGGAGCAGTTAAAACGAGCACGCTTTGATCCGAGACATAAAAAGAGAGGGAAAGGCTTTTCCCCTCCCTCCCCTCCACCCCCTGCAAATTAAATACGAGCCATTTGTAAGGCAGGATCGAGGATTTTCCATGTTCACAGAGCTTCACTTCACAAAGACCGCTCCATTGATCCATCACCGTGCGGCTCCTCCAAGAGGACATCCCAAGACTCTCCCCAGACCTAGTACATATGGGGCAGGATGCAGATGCATGGAGAGAAGCAGGACGGAGCTTGTGGGACCCCTTAGCAGGGCCCGTTTCGCCCCTCTGCACATGCCGTTATCCACAGCCCTTGAGAACCCCTCAGCAGGCACCAGGCCCCATGCAATCACACCGCATGGGGTGTTCACCCTGCTAAAAAATAAGATAACCTATGTTTAATGGAAGATGTAAGGAGATTTATCACATAACAACTGGACACCAACAAGTGCAGCTGTGGTGTATGAGGTCAAAAAGAGACCTGGATTGTGATCTGTGCCCACAGGGTACAACGTGCAGGCAAACCAGCGTGGCAGAGAGGAGACAAGGGAAGGCTGCAGCACAAGGTTTTCACCATAACCACAGCAAACCCTGCAGATCCCAGTTTTCCCAAGCAGGGAAGGGGCAGAGGAAATCCGGGTAAAACACCAGGATGCTGCATGTCTCCTGCACCGCCTGCTCCAGCGAGAGGGGAGCAGCTCGCCTTGCAAAACAGGACACAGCCCCATCCTCCTTGTCCCCCTGTCACCACCAGGGACACTCTTTGTGCTCCCACACTCCTTCCCAATGTCTTCTGGATACTGACGTGTGTGATCAGACGGAGCCAGGTGATGCGGTCATTTAATGTATCACAGTCACAACCAGCTGCAAGATTCACTCATCTCTGTTAATGCAACAGCAAACGTTAGATTCTGCAGTTGACTTTCCTCCTCCGTACAATGAAATTACAACACAAGCCGATTTTGGAAGAGTTAGCAAAAACTTCGGCAGAATCTGGTCTTTCAGGGGAAAAGAGAAGCAGCCGTAGACCAGGCCAGGGCCAAGCAAACTTCCAGTGAGGAACAAGCACATGAAACCGCAGCATCCCATCTGCCAAAGCCCAGCAGCAGCCAGGGAAAGGCAGATTTAACATGTCCAGGAGATGAGATTAAGTCTGAAGAATACTGCAGTATAATTACCTAAATCCATGTTGTCAGCTCTTAAATGCTCTGCAGGACAAGTGGAACTACTGGCCAGGCTCCAGCAGTGCCACGGATTTTCTGATGTTCAAGCAAGAACAGCCCATGGCAGCCACAAATTAATCTTTTTTCTTTTTCCAGAACATGACCTCCCACTCCAACAGGAAGAAAAGGTACTGCAGTACTGGGTTTAGTTTTCTTTTCTGTGCTAGGTACCCTTCCCCCACTGAGATCTGATAGAATAATAGATATTGGAAATAAATTAATTCTGAGTTATTTAGAGCGCTTCTGTTGTCAAAGAATGGACGAAGGCCACAGCACGGAGCAAGCAATTGGGCTGGCCCAACTCCATTGAAGTCTCCAATGAGACTTCAGTCTCATTCTCTTGAAGTTCCTAGCTTGTCCAGCAATTACTGGGAAGAACGGAACTACACCACAAGGATATTTCACCTTTGGCTGTCCAGAATGCCCAATACTGTCCAGAAAGAACTGCACCAAGTTGAACGCAACCACTTTGCTCTGCTCCCCGTGTCCCCTGCAGCCCCCCGCGGTGGCACGGGTGCCGGTGAGCATTGACCGTCACCTCCTCTAATTCAAACAGCCTTTCCCTTCCTTCAGCTGCACCTTACAAATTGCAGAGTAAGGATGTATTTTTGCACAGAAAGTTTGCTTTCAAGTTTAAGCACCGCAGCACAGTCCTTCCCCTCCCTGCTGCGCTGGGTTCGCCACCAACCGCTTCTCCATCCACCTTTCACTCAGCAGCACAATAGGCAAACGCATTAGCACTAAAAAGTCGGAATATACACAGGAAAACTGCAATCCACAGCCTGAAATACTGCCTGCAAACCTGCATCACCCTTGTCAACACAGGCAATCAGCGGCTGGACGAGGAGGATTCCTGCATGAGAACAGCCCTGTGCAACCAACCCAACAACAGGGGTTATCCAAAATGTGTGAATCCGGCTGGGTTGCACCGAGTCAGTGCTAAGGAAAGCCGAGGTATGGACTGCCCTGTCTTGTCACACACATCTCGTGATGGATGGTGACAATAACACTCCTCCAGTCGCAGCTGTAATATCCATTTAGCCGGGAAAACACCTCAGACAACCTACGGCATAACCTTTCCTACAGTAATTAAAGCAGTAAAGTCATTAGCTATTCATTTCATTCTGTGTAATACTCATCCTAAAATTAGTTAATGTTCCCAGTTGAATGTTATAAAACTGATTATTTTTCACCCTTCTGCAGATTCACCTTTGCAAGCAGAATGAACTCCCTCACTCCTTATGAACCCTGGCATTGCTTGTGCAGATTTGTTGCGCTGAGGTCAGCATAATGCATAGCCCTCTATTAACTGGTAATTCCAAAATACTCTGCTCTTTAGGGTTAACAGGTCTCTCCCTTTCTCTGTGCTTTGCTTTGCAAGGCCAAGTCCATGCAGGGCGGTCGGTTCAGCGCGGGGTCGCTGAACAATGTGATATTTCCTTGCAAAATCATTGAACAAATTCCCCAAGTGATCCCAAGATGGGAGTTTCTCTTCCAGCTCAGCTTGAAGACAGATACTGAGAAGCTGGAATCTTTCACGGGCTAGAAATTACATTTCCGATGGTTTTAATGAGCACTGTGTGATGAGCGGCCGCGAGACAGCGCGTGCGACGCGGCCGCGCCGGCACCGCGCTCGTTCAGGAGCTGAAACGTCTCGAGGGGGGCGCGCAGGAGGATTGCGATGAAAATAACCTGGTTTGAAATACTGAGGCTCAATGAGGGTTAAACGCTGCTTTTTAAAGGCCTGCCTTGTAATTTCACAACCAGCTGCGGGAGGAGAAGGTGCAGCAGTCAGAAATATTTGTGGGTTATACATAAAGGTAGGAAAAAAAAAATAATTCTTCTTGTCGGTAGGAAGCCAGGATGCAGTAAGGAGAGGCAAAGCCCATCCTCACTCCCCAGGCACAAGGACAGGGCACGGGTGCCTCGGCCGGGAGCGAAGGGGCAGCTCCTGCAGCAAGGCTGGTCCTTGTCGTATCCCCCGCACGGGCAGCGGCTCCGCAGCGCTGGGGACAGCGGGGACCCCAATGTCACCCGGTCCGACCGGCACGGGCAGCGTCACCTCCACGCAGGACGTGGCTCTCGCTCCTCCACGGTGCGGGGGCCGGAGCATGGAAGGGTTTTGGGCGGCTTTCCCATCGCCTCCCTCCCTCCCTGCTGCGCAGCATCCTTGGAGCATGCAGGAAAGCAAGGACAGGCATCCGGGGGGACACGGGAATCTACATCCACAGCCTAGGGAATCTGCAGATAGAAAGGAGGAATAAAGTGGTATGGAGTCATTCATTAACTAAAAAGGGGCACAATTTATTAAATGCCATGGAAAAAGGCTGAATGTTTTTACATACTAACAAAATCCAATAATATTCCTTTCAGAATGACAGCAGCACAGGACCAAGTTGAAAAAAGACACCAGAGAAGTCCTTTGAGATTGCTAGAAATCATCTGGATCTATCATAAAATGCTAAGAACCCAAATAAAGCATTTTCTGAGTAATTAGAGATAATTAGCAGTTGGCTTTGAGTGCAGATGAGGGGCCCAACAGCACATGCCAAGGCTGCGATGAACATGGCAAAGGACATAGTGAGTGCCATCTAGCAGGGACCCTCCTGTCCGTGGTTCTGTTAAATATTAATGGTTTCAACAACAGCTGAGAAAGACGAATGACATCCATCTAGGAACGAGTACAAGTGCTTCGGAGGACAGGAGCGGAATCCAAAGTGACCTTGATAAATTGGAAAATGGTCTGGAATCAGAGAGATAAAATCCAGTACAGACAAGCGCAAAGAGTCGCACATACAAATGAGAGGAAAAACACCCTAATATTCAGATAGCAGAGTGGGGATTGCTGTCCAGGCAGGAGGACTGAGAAAAGCAGCAAGGAAAACAAACTGGACATGAGTTAATAACACCATCTGGTCGCAAAGAACACACCGGGGCCCACAAAAGCCAGCGCAGTGTGCAGGATACACGGGGAAACTGCGTGGGGCTGGCAACAGGGTGCTCCGGCTGGGGCACGGCACCTCTGGAAACCGGGAAGAAGGTCCGGAGAGCCCGGGGATGGGACTGGGATCAGCACGAAGCCCTGACCCAACCGGCCCCAGCTAGAGGCGTGGAAGCAGCTCACGGCGGAAGGCTGGTGGCAACCCCTCTGCAGCCGCAGGAACAGACACATTCTGCCTTCCGCAGAGCAAAGAGGATTAGAGTTTAGATTAGCTCTTAGCAAAAAGCTCCAACTATCCGGGAGAAGGTAATTAGGGAGGGAGCGGAATGCCCTCCCCGCGG
The DNA here is from genome assembly GCA_013389825.1 of Crypturellus undulatus. Lineage (NCBI taxonomy): Eukaryota > Metazoa > Chordata > Aves > Tinamiformes > Tinamidae > Crypturellus > Crypturellus undulatus. The sequence continues at coordinate 5,372 of VWPW01020830.1, forward strand.
GCGGAGGTGGAAATCCCATTTGTGTGTTTGGAGACGGATTTGACACGGCTTGACATCTGTCCGGCTCGGTCTAATTACGCCTAATCCAGGCTCAGATGTCGCGGCGGATTAGCGGGTCCTGCGCTCGCGGGAGCCCCTTCCCGCAGCCGCGCGCTGTGTCGGCTTCCAGAGCAGGAGAGAGAATCCCGAAGAGCCCGAAAATGGGTAAGGATCTTAGAATTACTCCTCACTGATATGTTTTCCCCTTGAAAACTTGTATTTCTGAGATGTGCCTTAGAGCCAGCTTTTAATCCGTGCGAGGGCACTCTGCTGATACCGCGCCGTGCTATTTCGGTAACGCCGCCCCATGCAAGGCTGGGTCAAATCAATACGTTTTAACATATTCCCTGTGTTAAAATCAGTTGTACGGCGCGTTGTGCTCCTGTATCTGCACCGGGGAGATAAGCACTGTATTGCTTTCTGTTCCATTTCCCAGCTACAAATTATCCCGGCTGCTGGCGCTTCCGCGGTGCTCAAACGTCTCCCCAGCCCGACGGTGCCACCGCGAGAGACTGCAGACGATGACAATCTCCAGATCTGTCCTGCACTGGGGGATTTCTGAACAATGATCAGTTTATGAAATTTTCTTTTAAGTAAATGTAGCTGCATTTGAAACACGGCCATAAAGAGCCTCGTGGGCAGCCAGGTCTCAGCGAGGTGGCAGCGGGCTCCAACGTGGTCCATGCACAGCAGACACTTCTCCTGGTCTTTGAGATACGGATCCTGATACGGAAGAGCTGCCACAGCGTCACCCCACAACACAGGGTTCTCTATGGGCACAAGGATCTCCACCTTCTGGGGACTCACACGTTTCTTGTCGGTTTCCCTCAGTTTTGCTGCGTTCAGTTCTGATGCTGGGGCTTAACCGGGTTGGTTGTTGCAGACACTGGAGGTCCTGGGCACGCACAGCCCTGCAGAAGCACAGAGAGCAATTACAGGGGCGCTGGGTGACAAGGCCGTGACTTACAGACTAGAAGCAAATAAATTGGCCTGGAGGGGATGTTCTCCTGAGCACTCTGGCACGGCAGAAGAGCCGGGTATGAGGAAACCAGACCCGTATTTGCTGAGAAAACTTGTCCACGTGTCTATTTCCAAACCCTGCTGTTCCCGAGACTCCTTGCTGGTGACGGGTGAAGCGATGCGCGTTCAGCGATGGTCTCTGGGGGACACATCACCGCGCCAGGGCACCACACAGAGAGCAGGGCTGAACACTGCTTCTCCTCCCATCTCCTCCACTTGGGGAGCACCCTTCCCTCCGTTCCTTCCAGCAAGGACACACGAGGAGGAAGGTCTCCTGCTTTCCATGCAGCCCAGCTAACCAAATCTACCCACAAATACCCTCAGTCTTTGCTGCAAAAGGAAGTATTAAACCCCTAAAAGTAAGTATTTAAACCCTTAGACTCAAAATGGCCAGTCATCCAGCCCACACAACTTGTACAAATCACAGGCTGCTTGAATCACTGCAACAACTAGCAGAAAAACATCTATTCTCGATTAAAAAACATGGGAAAGGATCTGCCACGAGTCCAACTGGATGCTTACAAGGCTCGTTTCCCTTTCCTGTGATCAGATCAAGGTCCTTGCACACCATGGAATGGCAATTGCTTTCTTGTCTCCCTTTTCCCACGCCGATATTATAGAAGCAAGAGGATTAAGTGTCCCTGAAGAGTTACACGTTCTTATTGTAGCTCAAGAAAGGTCATTTTTGTCATTCCCTTTCCTTGGCAGGAAGGAAGAGGACTTGGATGAACCCTCGTGCACATGAGGATTCCCAGTATGGCTGGAAAATACAAGCTGAGTTGCTACTTTCCTCATGAAATCCAGGATAATGTTCCATGGATACAGCTGTGTCCCGAATAATCTGTAGGGACATGNGATCAGATCGAGGGACTTGCACACTATGGAATGGCAATTGCTTTCTTGCCTCACTTTTCCCGTGCAGATATTACAGAAGCAAGAGGGGTTAAGCAGCCCTGAAGAGTTACGCGTTCTTATTGTAGCTCAAGAAAGGTCATTTTTGTCATTCCCTTTCCTTGGCAGGAAGGAGGAGGACTTGGATGAACCCTCGTGCACATGAGGATTCCCAGTATGGCTGGAAAATACAAGCTGAGTTGCTACTTTCCTCATGAAATCCAGGATAATGTTCCATGGATACAGCTGTGTCCCGAATAATCTGTAGGGACATGTTTTAAATTTTTATATTGCAGAGAGAATCCAGAGCACATCTACTTTAAAAAACAGGTTTCACTGGGGTAGGACAGGATCTAAGCAAGATAAACAAGAGGATTTTCTGCATTCATTCTAGCATATGCATAAAATATATCTCCCTTCACCTCTGCAAATAGGGGACAGTGATAATTTGTTATGTGCATTAAAATTATAATAATGCTTTTTGGTACCATCAAGATTACATTAGGAAGCTCTGTGTTCCCAGAGGGAAGATTAAAGTGCAAGTCTAATAGCATGATTTGTTCTTTAGTGGAGCACTCTTGTGCAGCTTGGAACAAAATATTCCCAGCAGAAAATATCCGACGGTGCTTGTACGCATAAGGGAGTTGCTGCAAGGTATGTGGGAAGGTGAAACTTGCTTTTTTTTTTTTTTTCCTATTTTTGTAGATCAGTTTTCTTGTATATTGGAGAATCTCGAATAGGTGGCCGATTTCAGAGCGAACATTACGTCTACGTTTTTAGAACGCAGAAGCTGCAAACAGGTCCAGACAACAGGAGAGCAATTTGCGGTGCCAGTTTTAGGATCCTGTCCCACCCACCAGCACCACCTGCCCAATGAAATGTCTCAGACCAGGGCAGTGAAAGCCAGAGCAGAGCCTGGGCCCTCGGCCCCGTTGTCCTCCTCTCCCTAGTCCCACTGCAAGGAGATGGTCCCTTGTTGGGGACACATTCCCACCACCCTTCCGTGTCCTGCTGGGACCCGCGGTCGCTCCAGGGTGTTGGGAGCAGTTTCTGCTGGTGGGAACCTTGTTCCCAGCGGGATGCACCTTCCAGGTGCTGCTCCCGCTCTTCCCTGTCTCCAGACACGCAGAGGGCTGAACAGGCAACATTAGCTCCATTCACTCTCTTCCCTGAGCCCCAAAACCTCACGCTTATCTCTCCTGGAGATGACAGAGCCTTTTGGTACCTCCAGCTCTGCGCTTCCTACCATCATCCCAGATGAACCCCGAGGTTGCTGTGAAAGTCCTGAGATTTGGAGAAGGTGAAGAGCACCCACAAAATCACCGTTCCCATCTGCAACTGCTCGTGCCTAGGTCAGTATGCCTGACTTCCAAAATCATTCCTAGACATCGCATGGAAAATATATGGAGTGCGGTTGGAGCACAACAAATTTCTTCTGATTCTTCAAGGAAAATATATTTTTCCTTGTTTTTCAAATATCAATTTTCATTAAAAATTAGTTTCCCAGTAATGGAGCACTTTCAGTTTTAAACTTAATTAGCAAAGAAGAAACTAACCTCCTGCCAAGCTTTGTGCTGCTTCGTTATTTAGCTAAAGACATTTGGGGAATATTTGTGTGACAGCAGAATAATAAATGTTTCTACTTCTGCAGAAATGATGGAAAAGGAATAGAGAGTGACATTTCCAGGCTCCTAGTTAGAAGAGGGACCAAAACTGCTTACAGCAGAGCGCCAATTCCTGATGCACAACATTGCTCCCGCACGTATATCAAACGCTTTGGGTTTCTTTCAGCTCCTATTCCTTAAAAAAAAAAGAAAAAGAAAAAAAAAACAGATTTCAAGAGCCTAGGTCAGGGCTCCTGGCAGAACTTGCACAGCAGGCACCGAACCAGAGCGGTGCAGTTAGCAGCCCCATTAGCACACGAGCTGCACATCTCCGACCAGCAGTAAGGGTGCTTGCTAAAAATGAACATTATTGACTCCTTTCCCCAGCTGGCAGGAAGGTGCATCTGTCTTGTCTTTTTTTCTCTCCTAGCAGATTTCCTTCTGCTGTGCACCTCATGGGTCTGGCTTGCTCTCGTTTTCCTGCTTCTCTACTATTTCCCACCTCCCAAGCCCACGGGTGCAATTCCTGTGAGCATCCCTGTCCCCCTGGACAACCTGGCCCCGCGGACACAACGGTCCTCTCTGTATCCCAAAGGCAGGGATACGGAGCACAAATCCAGCACTATCATCACCCATGTTCTGTGTTCAGCCCTGACTGCCCCATCCGGCCCCTCTCCTTGCTAACGGGAGCATCAGAGATTTTAGCAGAAATAACCAGTAACCCAAAAAGACTCTCAGAAAGAGGGGCCCATTCCTGTTTCATTCGGCCTCACCTCTTCCACGAGCTGCAGGGGCCAGCAGAAACCCGGGCAATGCATCTTCTCCGTGCTGCAGCCCCTCTCCTGGCTAGTAGTCCCCTGGCCGGGGTTATTTTTGCACATTTAGCTTGACTAAGTGCCTGGAAATGCAGAGGTAATTATCCACCGTGCTCACTTGTCCTGCGTATTTCCAAAGGGGAATTGCTCACCTTCACCCCTTTAAGCTGTAAATTGCTCAGGCCATGGGATCCCTCTGCACCAGGGTTCATCTCGACTGGGATGACAGGCACTACTGGAGAGGAAATGCCAACCATAAGAGCCAGAAGAGCAAGCTAGAAAATGGATACAAAGAGTAGGGACAAAATAAAGCAGAGGGTGAAAAATAAATGAGAAAATCATTTGATCAAAAAGGTGGCAAACTCAGGGCACTAAGATGATTATTCTCTTCCCTAAAACATATAATTAACTCTAATCCTTTGCTACAAGATTTTATTGGACACTAAAGGATTAGATATTTAGAGGGTTTTTTTCTCCATAGCTAGCAAAAAATATCGAAAGTTTCTGGAGAAGAGACTAGTTAGCAGGAGGCACCCTTGGCCCTGGTTGGGGGTGTCACCATCCCCAGCGCCACCAGAGACCAGGTCTAGCCCTGCAGACGGGAAACCTCGACGTTGTTTAACCTGAGAAAATCTCACTAAATTAGGGGATGTGGGTCACATTCAGCAGTTAACTGCAGCGAGAAGCTCTGCAAAGCAGGGCATTTACATGAAATTAAAATGGAGCGACCTATGGCTAGTTTGTATAGATGTCTCATCAACAAGGGTCTGCATAAATATTCCAATCACCACTCTCATCCTGCCCCTCTCCTCGGAGTCGGCGATAAAGTTACGCTTTTCTTGGAAAATTATTCCCGATGTTTATTCATGATGCTGTTTTTTGCAGAGAGCTGTGATCCTCGGCACGGCTGCGGCGCGGCGCGAATACCAACGGAGCCCGCGTGCCAGACGGGCATCGCGGCAGCACCGCAAACCTGACAAACAGAGCCCCGATAATTGCGAGGATGATTCGAGCCGGCAAAAGGAGCTCCGCAGCGCGAGACAGGCTACAGGCACTTGACCTTTTTAATTTACCCGAGGGAAGGGTAACAGCTGATTTTGTTGTGGTCTCCAGCACCGTCAGAGGGAGGGGATTCTCACCCGAGACAGCTTTTTAATTTAGAAAAAAAAAAAAGTCCTAATGAGAGCCAAAGGCTGGAAGATGAAACTAAGCAAATTGAGAGTAGGAATAAAGTTAATTAAGCAGCAAGGCAGTAAATCTAAGTAGGGAGCAGATTCCCTAGCATTTAGAGCCTTGATGGAGTGCTGTCCCAGCTGGGTGCCATGGGCTTCGTGGGCATCTCCCTGGCGGCAGCGGCCAGCGGGGCTGTGGGCTGGACCACCCCGATGGTCCTCCCGGCTCCTCACTGCTGCAGGATCCGCACACGGGACTAGGGAACCCGGTCAGCTCTCCCCTCTGCCCAAATCTTCCTAAATAACAAGGAGAAACCCAGGCTAAACCCTTGATAAGTGTGCAGGAGACAAGAGCAACTCTAGGAGTCATCACTGAAGTCACTTTTGAAAGTGGGAATGGGTCTGGATTGGCACCTGCTTCTCAACCTGCAAGGAGCTGCCTTGTCCCGGCGCAACCAGCACTCGTGAAGGTCTGTAGACAGAGAGTCCTTCAAACGGGGATAATGCATCGTCCTTTCACCTTCCCGGGCCCAGAAAGCCTCAATACTGCCGAGCACCGAGCTGTCCAGGAAGGACAGTGATTATCCGAACTCACCAAAGTACGACATGCAGGGAGCTAAAATAGGGGAGCAGGGAAGATCCCAAGGGTGGAAACCTTTGAGATATGCACCTAAAGAGCAAACTGGCCTGGCAGCTCCCTTCAATAGCGGGGAGCATCTCAGACCACCCTGCACTGCACACAGAAGAGGCAAGGGCAGAAGCAGCCCTGAGAAGCACCCAAGGAAGGAGAGGGGCTCAGCCCGCAGGAGGAACCTCCTCGATGCACCCAGCACCCGGCAGCACTGGGCAGCCCTGAGGATCCACACACTCACCCATGGATTTCAGGTCTGCTCGCAGCGTCCTCACCGGCTCCAGGGCTGGACAGCTCCAACCTGCAGCGCTGCCCGTGGATTTGACAGACCCCTGCCTAAGGAGGAGGCAAATTGGTTGGAGAGGGAACAGAAAAACGGGAGCTGTGCGTGCAGCGAGCACATAGAAAAGGAAATGTCAATGTTCCTCTGTGGAGGAAAATACCCTGGTGACTAACTGCCTTCAGGGAGATTGACACATAGAAAAGTGTTTAATTTCTATCCGTAGAAACCAGGGAGACTATTTCGCATTTATCTGAGGATCTGGTCTCCTATTCTCCAGCACCATTTCTATTAAATTGCCTCTGCAGAAGCCAGATTTGCTCTTCGTCAGCTTCCCGGCTCATCTTCTCCATCCCGTTGGAGAGCCGGGCTGCGATGAGCCGCGTTCCCCTCTGCGGGGTGCGATGAGCCGCGTTCCCTCTCCGGCACCTTCTCCTGGAGCGAGGAGCAGCCACAGGCTGTGGGCAGCGCTCGAAGGCGCCGGCTCCCTCGGGTCTGGGCGGGTGCCACCCGTCCCGGCGCGCTCCTGTATGGACCAGCTGGTTCTGCAGGGTCTTTTTGAGGACCAACGAGGCAGTTTCTGCAGCTCTGTGTCTGCAAGGAGCAGCGGGCGCAGCAGCCCTCGCGCTCCCGGCGTCACCGAGCTCCCCCCATGGCCTCCCTTCCCTTCACCTTGATTACTCATTGGCCTCAACAACCTTCCAGCTACACCTGGTCCCCACAAAGACAGTTTTATTTTCCATTTCCCAGCCTTTCCTCCACAGGAAAAAAAAAGAGCTCTGTTCTGTTAAATGTAAATGTGCAGTAGTTTTCTACTGTTTACACCTTTTTTTTCTCTTTTCCTCCTTTAAACATGATTTTGGGGAAAAAAATTCTACTGTTCGAAAAATGACCTCACTTTTTCTTTCCTTTCCAAATGCACCATCTCTCATGGGGTCAAGCTGGAAAGGAGAGCGAGATGCAAGAGGGGACCAGGTCCCCTTTGAGAGTCCTCTTTGACGGGTACAACACACCTACGAGCCTCCAGCCTGGTGTATGTTAAACGATCTCCATATCTTCTGCAAGCATTTTGCTGTATTATCTGATCCTTTAATTATGTTACTTCACTTTATATAGCGCTCTCTTTAAAGTTAAGTATTGCTATCATGGATATTTTGGGCTCCTGGCCATCTATAAGGATGTTTTAGTTAGGCTTGTTATGATCTCGCTACAATAAGGCTCTTCAATAGCCTTATCTATAACCCCATTCTAGCACTGCTCAGGATTAAATTACAATTCCTTTATCGTATCTAAAAATGGGCCGCCTGTGTGAAATAGCTGATCCATAAATAACTGAAATCTTTTATTATTTAAGTCTTCACAGCCTCACTAATCCTCCTTAGCCTTTTACAGCCATCATCCTGGTCAGAAGGTTAAAACTAGACTTAAGTCTCTGTTTTGCTGGCTAGGCCTGGGATTCCAACCACACGGATACACTGCGATGCACACGGATACGGGCACCTTCGTGCAGGAACCACGCTTTGTACTGCTGGAAACCAACAGTAAATTAAATCTGCACAGGTTTGGGAGTCCCTTCAACAAAATGACCCAAAACAAGTTCTACAGCCTGTGCAGGCGCGTGATGAGGGCTGAGCTTAATGGATAAGCCCCAAATTTGAGAAAATAGTTACCCGAAGTAGGCCAAATAGAGGAGTGCAGAAGGGTCCCCCCAGAGCCCCATCCCACATTCCTGTTGTAAGTTTATATATAGATGTCCTAGATAGCAAACTAATGAAGCTGCATTTGTCCTTTCTGACAGCCCAGCTATGGGGGAGTCGCAAACACAGAGCAAGCAGCAAAATCAGAGGCTTGGGCTCTCCTGTGCAGCTGGATCATGACTCACGTTAATTAATCTCATATTTGACTCTGGAAGCGCTTCCCGCCCGGCTAGTAGCATTACTCCTAGGAGTTATTAGCGAGTCTGTTCTCTCTCCCGCTCATCCTTCCCTTTTACCCGTCATTAATTCCAAGGAGCTGCCGCCCTGGTGCAAATCCCTCCCTGGCTGTCGGTGCCAGCTCCCGTGCGGGGACAGGGGCAGCTGCTGGCAAAAGCACCAGCATCCAGGGCTGTCTCAATCCGGTCCCATATCCCAGGATTCCTCATTGTTCTCAGAAATATAAAGGAAAAAAAACGTGTCAAAATGCATTCACATCAGCCAGCTCCGCCAGAACGGGGCCCCTTGCTTTAACTGATGTCAGCACCCCATCAGCACAAGCATTTAGACCAATTTACTTCTCTGGTTTGACTTAAGTAAAAATTATAGATATTTCATACAGCTCCACCACAAAATGACTCAGGCTAAGACTTTTTTTTTTAGAAGAATTTCCTCTAAAATAAAAATTTGTCAATATAAAGCTATTTCTAACTGGCCTCCCACATCTGCTGCTTCTGTAGGAAGCATCATAAAATGCTGCATTCAAAGGACTTTTGCCAAAGTACTTTCCTCTAATAAGAAAGCTTGTCAATAGCTTCACTTTCTATCTGCTCTTTTCAAAGCTTTTGTAAAGATATAATTGTCAAGCACATATAGATTTATTTGGCAGCCCTTGCTAGTCCTGAGAAATTACGGCCGTGCCTTCCTGTCAAACACCCGCCTTCAGCCAAATTGCTCTCTTGCAATGGCATACGGTGCTTATACAGGAAACTGTAGCAAACAACTTCTCGCTAAAGGAGAGATTAAAAACTTTACCAGAGTTCTTACTTCACACTTAAAAGTATGTTAAAAACAAGGAATAAAAGTGGAAAACTGGGTTCCAAGTGTCGTGCACATATGTCAAATGCAGGAAAGCTTTCCTTGTGATGGAGAAGTGCAAAAATGTGCTTTATAGAGAGAGAAGGGCCCTCAACAGAGCAGCCTAGAAAGTCACAGAAGGGAATGCAAGGGGAGCCAACAAGGCTGGCAGCAAATGTGCAGGAGAGGACTCAAAGCCACCCAAAGCGGGCTTCACCAAGGCGCCTCTATGGTCTGCTAAATATTTCCACTATTTGCACATAACAGAATAGACAGAGGACTTATCCTTATACCAACATACACTTTATTCCAATTTTTAAGTGCTGATCCCTGGATTCCAGCTGCTACTGCAGCCTTGAGGCCATTGCGACTCCAACAAAATTGCAGTGCACGCACAAAACGTGTGCATCCTTAAGGAAATGACTTGAGGAAATGCCTGCAGGATTTTACACCATGGACTGATAACATCTGATTATGAGTTTTGTACCCTCATCCAGTAAAAACCCAAAATCTTAGGTGGAATATGTTATTGTCACCAATCACCCACGGAAATGCTTCCAGTGTGCACCAATTACAAATTCAATGGAAATATTGAGGGAAATCCCTACAGATCACCGATGTGCACCCAGCAGACAGCTGCTCTTAGGAGTCATAATCAGGGTTTACGTATAAAACAGAATTGACTTTAGATTGATCAGGAAGCCTTCCTGGAAGCTGCCTGTCGGCAAGGTAGGGAATACCTTATTCATGCGACTTCTTTCTAACCTTGAAAACATTAACTGCCACAGTCACCTTCAGTAATTCCAGAAAAACTGTTTCTACGAGAAAAAGGAAGCAGGAAAGTCTACCTTCCCTTTCCTGTCCAGAGAGAAAAAAGGAAGCAAAACGTTCAGAATGGGCAGAATAGCACAAAGCAAAGATCTACCTGCATCAGTCTCATTGTGTCAACACAGCTTATTAAAAAGCATATCCCTAAAGAGGATTACAGATCCCTAAAGAGATCCCTAAAGAGGTGCTATCTTCTCCAGGAGGGACGGATGGAGCATGTCCTCCCTAGAGTGCTCTCCGGGCGCACGGAAGATGAGGAGATGTTTGGGAACAGCCAGGNAAGCAAAACATTCAGAATGGGCAGAGTAGCACAAAGCAAAGATCTGCATCAGTCTCATTGTGTCAACACAGCTTATTAAAAAGCATATCCCTAAAGAGGATTACAGATCCCTAAAGAGATCCCTAAAGAGGTGCTATCTTCTCCAGGAGTGACGGATGGAGCATGTCCTCCCTAGAGCCATGTCCAGGCGCACGAAAGATGAGGAGATGTTTGGGAACAGCCAGGATGGAGATGCCCATGCAAGGGAAGAGGACAGGGCCAATGGGCAGGAAAGCAGCTCTGCACAAATGCACGAGGTCCCACAGGTCGGAGTCAGAACAGGAGCCCAGGAGAGGGCAAGGGAGGTCCCATCACTGCCTGCAAGAGCAGCTCAAGGCCACCCCATGCCCAGCGGTGCCAAAGGAGGTCAGGAACACGACACATGCTGTGCCAACCCCTGCAGTCACACACCATGGGCGACGTGTCCCCAAAACCAGCTGTGCCCTTGGAAAGCCATCGGCACAGATCAGGATGGGATGATAGAGCAAACACGCACTTAAAGACTAAGGCCAGTGTCAAGCCATAAAATAGCAAAAGATTTTCCCTCCTCTGCGTTAAGAAGAAAATGAAATAATAAAATTTTCCCATAAAACACGGGAACGATGATGAAACAGTAAAATATGTAACTAATTTGATCTTGTAGCTGCTTAAAAATAGTGTTTAGGAAGTGCAGTGTTACAACATGTGGGAGAGGCTGCCCACAGCAGTCACTAGGACGAGCAGGGCAGGTACCGCAGCAGCACCGGGACAAGAGCCCAGTGCNTAGTGTTTAAGAAGTGCAGTGTTACAACATAGGAGCGGGGAGGCCGCCCACAGCAGTCACTAGGACGAGCAGGGCAGGTACCGCGGCAGCACCGGGACAAGAGCCCAGCGCCTCTCTGCTCCTGCCTTGTCCCTGCAGACCAGGGAGCATCTAGGGAGCACCCAGGAGAGCCTGGATGTCAGGGACGAGGACGCACGGCGCCAGCTGGGCAGTGGCCACATGCTGGTCCCCATGCATGAGCACGGTGACAGTGACCTGCTGCACGCTCCGGAGGCTCCAGCACCCATTCCCAAGACTGCTCTGCCCGACACCTTCTCCATCAGCCGGGACTACCTCATCCTCAATGGTATTTCTTGAGTTTCCTATGGAAGGGCACTGCTTTTGTGAGCAAGTCCTGGAGAAGTTAATGGAGAATCTGCAGAGCAAACACGCCAGGCCAGGAAGCTTCTTCAGCTTCTGCTGGATTTGAGCATTTCATAGTAATTGGGATTTCCTGGAGGGTGGAATGCTGATTTTTTGTGCAGGTGCCTTGAGGGCTGCAGTCCGAGCTGTCTCCTTGCTGAGTAATGTCACTGCAGCAGTCTGCAGAAAATTATTTGTGACCAGGGCATTTATCAGCTAAAATTATTCCTTCTTCAAGTGAAAATGCTCCTGCCTCCCAATTAGGCGACTGTGAGGAATGGAAACAAAGGGAAATTGCTCACGTTAATTAGTCCCTTTGCGGTGCCTCCTGCGAACTCCTCTCTCAGCAGGAGCTCTCCTGGTTGCGGTGGCAAATCCGTCAGTGCCGACGGCACGAGCATCCGCACAGGGAACCCGGGGAAGGGCAGCGGGACCGCAGCGAACTCACCCCGTGCAAGGACAACACCGCGTGGGCCTTCCAGTACCAACATCCCCAGTCAAAGCAGGGAAAAAATAGTTTAATAATTGCAAAGAAGTAGTTCTCCACAAAATGTCACACTTCTGGTAGTCCTCTTATAAAACATACTTTAACATTAATTCATCTTTGGGGGAAAGAAAGGAAAACCCTGAAAGACCTTCTCTTCTTATTACTTATTAACATATCTTTTAAAGATGCTATAAAGGTTGAACCGTGCAGACATTCAGAATGACTACATTTCACATAATCAAATAAGTGAAAAGTAAGAACTGTTAAATCGTCCGTCTTTAAGCTCAAACTCCTCGAATTCATTCTTTACTTTAGATATGAACTTATGTTCACCCTTCCCACAAAGTCATACGCTTTGAGCACTGCCGACGTTCCAGCCACCCTGTGAGACTTAAAGCAATCGTCAGTTCTGCTGAATAGGGATGAAATTTGTTTTAAATTAAGCGCACAGATAACTATTATCAGAGCGGTGCCTGTGAAGCCGTGAGGAGCGGCAGGAAGGCATCCGTAGTGCCACCATATTGCAGACCATTAAAATGCAGGTGCAATACTCCTGCTTTAGTGGCTTCACACACCGACTCATATACCAATTACAGTTATCTTCAGCTCATTAAAAGGAAAGTAAGTTTATTGTCATCCTGCCTCGTAAACAGCTTGAAGATTCATAATTAGGAAAAACATACAAGAGCTTCCATTTCCATTTTTAACTTCTTCCATAGGAAAAAAAAAGCTATTAAGCTATTCCCAGTTCTTTGAAAAGCTGGCACCTAGCTCCACTGCCAGTGACACAAAATAGAATTCATTCATCATATGCAATGTGCATGGGATTTAATGCACAGCTCATCCCTTTATCTCTAGAAACATGCAAAAAAAAAGCACCTTTGGAGCCCTGGAGGTGCAAAAAAAGGCACGTAGAGGTGCAAAAAAAGCCCCTCTAGAGCCCTAGAGCAGATGCAGCGACGCTGCAGCTGGCTCAGGAGATGCCACAAGCTTTTCTGTGCGGGGCAGACCAAACTCAGATGCAAACAGCTGAGCAGCCGGGTGCTTTTTGGCGAACTCGAGCTCGCTGCCCAATGCCCGGGTGCATTGAGCACGGTTCCTCCCTGCAGACCCAACCATGCCACGCGGGTGACACGCTGCCCTGCCAGGCGCCCGTGCACATGTCCTGCAGTGACACGTTGTGCCTCTTCCACCCATTTTATCAGCACTGTTAAACCTTTAAAGCAGCTTGACATCGCTTCGCCCATCAAAGACACTTTTGGATGGTGCTTGCAAACCGCCCGCTGGCAACGGAGCCTCCCACGGTGCGGAAGGCTTGGAAAAAGCTCCAAATATCGGGAGCGACTGCTGCGTGAGCCGGCGCTTCATGAGCAGGAGGCCAATCAAGGCATGATTGAGCTGTCAGCACGATGGGCACCCCGGGAGGTCTCTGTGCACGGGAGTCCCCAGCCAGGATGGAGCTGATGGGGACACGCTTGTCCCCGTGTAGGGTGGCCCTGCCAGGAGTGCAATGACCAGGACACACCGGCCCAAGGCCTCAGCCCCGGCTCTAACAAGGCGCAAACCCGTCCCCAGTCCGTCCCCGATCCGTCCCCACAGAGCTGATCCGAGCGGAACACCGAGATTCTGGGAGCCAGGCCAGGTGCAGGGGGCTAACAAGGCACCTCATTATTTCGCTTCCCGAACCCAGTAAGCAGCTTCTGAACTTTGTATTGCAGCAGGAGGAAAAATTAAAAAAAAAGGAAAGGAAAGGTCATTTGCAGCTATAAATCTAGCCTTGCTTTAAGAGGCACTCCAAGGTGCTGGCAAGCACACAGGCCCCTCTCCAGGTACCAGCCTTTTCATGGCTCCGTTGAAGCATATTGTGTTTCCAGATCGTAGCAACCGTGCTACGTCCAAATCACCCCAAAGAAACACAGCCATCTCCTCACCTCCCTCACTGTGCTCACATTAACAAGGATGCAACACCGACGTTGAAGTCTGTTAATAACGTCTCAAACCACCAGAGTAAAAAACTACCGAATTGATTGCTCTGTCCCCGAGGGAAATCCTGCCTTCCCTGGGAGCGTCCTAAATATGCAAGTCCATCCTCTTAGGCCCTCCCTAGTTTAGGAGGCCTGTCCGCTGGACAGGGGGTTCTGATGATGCTCTTCTGGAGGCAGCCAGGGTGGTGCTGCTGTTCCTGCTCTTTGGAAGGGACCCAAAGCTCCGAAATCACCACGTGCGGTGGAGAGCACTGGCCGCTGTCCCGGCAGCGATCCCAAGTCATGGCAGTGGTGTCCTCACCTCGGGGGGATGCCTGGGCTGCCCCAAGGGCCACCTTGGCCCAATTCTGGTTCCCTTCCCACAGGTTGCTCGGGACCCAGCTCACACGACGCTCCTCTTGCACGCGATGCTGCCCACATCGCCTGGCTGTCGACTGGCCACTGTGTGAGCCCCTGGCACCCTCCTCAGGCTGGAAGTGCAGCAGAAGTGCAATGGGAGTTTGCTGATTTTTCTCCTTGCAAGAGGATTTATTCATTGAGAGAAGGTGAAACAGGGCACGTCTACCTGAAGGCAATGCTATTCCCCACTTACATCTGAGCTGCTGTTTTGGTCCATTTGGGGCACTTCTTCTCCCTTAGAGCCTTGGCTATCCTCCACAAACACTTTTCTCCATGTACCACCGTTCTTGCTGCTTCCTTAATGAAAATTTGGGGGATTTTATGCTCCATGAAAATGCCGTGATATTTTACCTCTTTATCTTTTTTTTTCATTTTTCTTTTTTCAGCAGGAGAGAGTCCACTCATCAAAACATTTCTCCTCCAGACTTTTTCTAACAACACTGCTTTGTCACAGCTTGACAAATTTTCCATTGGTCAAAGTTAAGCCTTGGCCAACAATATGCCAAATCATGTTCAAGTTCCTAGAACTGCAACTCTCCACAATACTTAGATGCTTGGTAGATGAAAGATCGCATTCACTTAATTCTTTGACAGATTTCTGGAACATGGTAAAGTGGAAAATTTCCTCGTGCTCATCTGTACTTGTCTGGCACGGCTTGGTTTACTCTCGTGCCAATGGCAGCACTGACATGACTAATAACACGGACGAATTTGCCCTTTACTTCAAATGTACATGCCATTTCCAGCTGCAGTCAGACAATAGTTTTTCTAATCTGTACAAAAAAATGTGCTCACCCCAGATAGAAAAACATTCATTTTCTCGACTGGGCTACTTTGCATGCTGACAGACATAGGTACCATTTCCATGGACTCAGAGAATGGGAAGATTTGAGAGGCAGATCCCTCCGGAGGATGGCACGGCCGTGACACCAGGACACTTCCCTGTCTGTCCCCAACCGGGAGCAGCAGCCACGACCCTGGAGGGCGGGTGCAGGAGGAGGCACCACAGGAGCATCCCCACGTCCCGCATGGGGAGCATCCCCACCAACGTGGGGAACATCCCCAACGTCCCCGCGTGGGGAGCATCCCCACCAACGTGGGGAACATCCCCAACGTCCCTGCGTGGGGAACATCCCCAACGTCCCCGCATGGGGAGCATCCCCACCAACGTGGGGAACATCCCAAACGTCCCCGCGTGGGGAGCATCCCCAATGTCCCAACGTGGGGAGCATCCCCAACGTCCCCGCGTGGGGAACATCCCCTCCAATATCCTGCGTGGGGAGNTGTCCCGCGTGGGGAACATCCCATGTGGAGACCATCCCCTCCAATATCCTGCGTGGGGAGCATCCCCAAAGTCCCACGTGGGGAGCATCCCCACTATGTCCCCGCGTGGGGACCACCCCCTCCAACATCCCACAGGCTCCCGGTGCCTTGCTGGGACGCACAGAAAACAGCGCGACCCACACAGCATTCACCTGCTCAAGTGTTCATAACTTCTCCCACAAATAAATCCCATCTATCCTGGACTCCGGCGTCTGGTGATTACTTGCTACATTCACAGAGTATAAAATATTTCAAGGAAATGGAAACTATGCAGAATTATGGCAGCGTTTTTCAGTTTTAACAGCCTGCTGATATTGGCTAAACAGATGCAGGTTTTATTCACTGCAGCATCTTCCTTCTGACACACAATCTCTTTAAAATCCTGCGGGAGTCCCATTTTAATTTACAGTAATTTAATGATGATATTACACTGGAAATTAGAGTTAACTTTTTAATGGAGTATATTCCTTCATCTGACTGATGGAAAGTGCATTTGTAATAGGAATCATTTAATAGAGCTGTATGTGTAAATATTGAAGTATTTATAACACTTCTTTGACATTACGCTTGCAAAATATTTCAATGACTTTTTTTTGAAAAAAAGAAAGAAAAAAGAAAAAAAAAAAGATTAGTTTTCAATAGACCTGCATGGCACGCTAAGGTGTTGGACTAAAGTGCTCATCATCTTTGAAACCAAAAGCTTGTCCTTGCTCTGCCCAGCCCTTCATGTAAACAGCAGGTGCCTTTGGTAGGATTCACTGCAAGCAGAAGAGAGATGCTGGGATGCTGCAGACGAGTAAACCCTGCCTGAATCCATATTCGAGATTGACCATTCTAAGGTCACCATCTATCCACAGAAACTGGGGAGTGACGAGGAGACACTGCGGGGACAACAGGGATGCTGAGCACTGCATTTACTGGGAAGAAATAAACAGGAAAATGACGTAAAATCATATTATGTAATGGGAAACAGCAGGGCAGCAAAGTGTCCTAAACTGCTGCTTCCCACCTCGGACTCCAGGCCAAGAGGAGCGTCCATCAGCCCGGGCACGAGGGCCCTGGTTTTGGGAGCTGCTCCGAGGAGCTCAGCCCTGGCGCTCCAACAGCGCCGGGATCTGCATCTCACACAACCGTTCTGGCTGAAAAACAGAAATTGCCATAATTATAATAACCAAAATAAGAGGGAAATAGCCAAAGCGTTGCATCATTGCATCCTGTCAATCCTTCTCTCTAGAGAAAANAGCAAAGTGCCCTAAACTGCTGCTTTTCCCAGGCATGATCCCACCTCGGACTCCAGGCCAAGAGGAGCGTCCATCAGCCCGGGCACGAGGGCCCTGGTTTTGGGAGCTGCTCCGAGGAGCTCAGCCCTGGCGCTCCAACAGCGCCGGGATCTGCATCTCACACAACCGTTCTGGCTGAAAAACAGAAATTGCCATAATTATAATAACCAAAATAAGAGGGAAATAGCCAAAGCGTTGCATCATTGCATCCTGTCAATCCTTCTCTCTAGAGAAAAAAAAAGGTTGATGTTTTTAGAAATAGCATGCAATTCCAAAAAGCCTTTATTTTTAAAAATAAATAGATCTTAAAAATAAAAGCAAAATTCAAAACTTGGAAACAAAATTAAGTATTTTATCTGACCTACAATTACTTCCCCCTTCCAAAAAAAAAAAAAAACACTGAAAAAATTAAATATTCATATGGTGAGCATTAATGATATGAACTATGACACAAAGCATTTATCCCAAATTACTTTTCTTGTTCAATATTCCCATTGCCCTGCTCATGCCAATGCTGGTAGCTCTGCGGAGCAGAGCCAGGGAGCCGGCTGTGGGATCCCTGAACACACAGTCACAACAAACCCACACGTGAGGGGGTTTAACCAGATCACCTCGCTGCGCTTTCCATTACTCCTTTCAAAAAATGATTCCTTAAGAATCTTTAAGGACCTGCTCCACAATGAGCATTTTATAGCAGTCTCGACTCAGCCCTGGCTCTTGTGTGCAATAGCAGCAGGTCCAGCCCCCAGTCACAATAATTTATGGCAATCCCACTACCAGCTCATCTGCTGAAAATTAACCTAATTTATTACTGATACAGCAGTTACTTCCTCTTCTGCTCAGAACTGGGTTTGTGTTGACTCCCGAAGAAGGCAGCCATCCTCTAAAGGCCAAAAATCATGGCGAGATTGCAATTAAATTGGATGTGCAAAACCACTTCCTTTCACTTAATAGTTGGTATTTTAAATAACACTCACTGGATGCTCCTGCATCTCCCCTATGCCCCAATTCACTTCTAATCTTTATCCCTCTTCTCACATAGGAAATTTTGCAGTTGTTTGTTTTGTGATCACGCAGGTTTCTGCTGAGCGTTGCTCCCAGAGCACTATCACTTTTTAGGAGCAAAATCCTTGTGCAGAAATCCCAGCACTATGAGGACCGAATGGATCTCACCTAAAGAACTAATGTGTGGGGAGCTCCTTCACATCAAAACAACCAGATTCACAAAACTCCTGTAAGCTTTGGGTAAAAAATATGAATTTTGGATTTGCCTGATCTTGCCTAAAACCTGTCTGAAAGTCCTTGAGTGCAGCTGGGGAAGGGCAGAATCACTTGTAAAGGAGCCCGGGTCACACAGCCCAGCCGACCCTTCGCAGACCCACACGACACTGCTCCTCTAGGCCATTCAAAACACTTCCACGCAGGAAGTGTTCCACGTCCAGGAAACGTGGAACTTCCATGTTTATGTGTAATTTAATAAGCTCATCACCAGTCAATAAATAACAAATAACTCGGCTTAAGGCACACCAGCAATGACACATGTCCTGCTGCTTTCCAACAGGCTACATGATGCCCNACGCAGGAACACATATATGTGTAATTTAATAAGCCCATCACCAGTCAATAAATAACAAATATCGAGCACTCGGCTTAAGGCACACCAGCAATGACACATGTCCTGCTGCTTTCCAACAGGCTACATGATGCCCACACAGTCCTGGCTTCACTTTGCAAAGAAAAGGTTAAAACTCCATATTTTCCAAACCAAAATACCAGCACTTTTGGGACTGCAACACCGCGCCGTAGGAGCTCCTGCTTATGCACGGTCTGTGGAGTCCGGGGCAGAGGAGACTTCTGCATTTCTGTAAAAGAAATTAAAGACATCTGGCCAGACAAGAAGAGCAGGAATTATTGTATAACTCCTTGCAAATAAAGGTGGTGCCCAAGCTCAAGCCCTTCTCACTCTGCATCATNAGAAAAGGTCAAAACCCCATATTTTAAGCATATCTCTTTTGGCTACAACCCCAAAAGGCTGGAAGGACACAGCTCCTCAGCAGCAAAACTGTGGAGGAGTCCAAACCAAAATACCAGCACTTCTGGGACTGCAACACCGTGCCATAGGAGCTCCCAACGATACACAGTCTGTGGAGTCCGGGGCAGAGGAGACCTCTGCATTTCTGTAAAAGAAATTAAAGACATCTGGCCAGACAGGAAGAGCAGGAATTATTGTATGACTCCTTGCAAATAAAGGTGGTGCCCAAGCTCAAGCCCTTCTCACTCTGCATCATCTGCACTGCTGCTTTCCAGAGTCCTCCTCCTCCTGCACCAGCCAACTGTGGAAGAACTGGCAGGGCACGACCATCCCCACTCCCGCCATGGTGCCGATCAGGCCCCAAGGAACAAATAGAAGTGAAACGTGTGGCTGGAGCCACGGCCGGGATGGATGCATAGACAGCCACGCAGCAGAAGTCACTTGGCATCAGCGATGTACAGCTGCATGCTCCACAGGGAGTAAAGAAGGACAAAACGAACATTTAATCCATCCGAACTCATAGTTTTCCAGTAAGAACACTTCCCTGAATTTTTCAGGCAAAAACCACCAAGAAACTGTTTTGTCCACGCCAGTTACCAAGATAATTATGATCAGCGCTATTTACCAGAGACCCAGCTGACTCACCACTATTTAAAACCTTCAAGCCAAGACACAAGTGTTTGGAGACACATTCCTACTTCACCCACCATTAGCAATCTAAAGAGATGTTCTCCTCCTCTCCGGTCCCCATCGTGAAAGAAGCCAAATGAGAGCATCAAAGTAGTCGCGTCTTGCCTTAAAATCAGCATTTCAGAGTCTGCAGAGCCATGGGGACTGCTGCTGAGGCCCTTGTCCATCTGTGTTCCCTGACCCAGACCTTGGCTTCTCTTTGGGGATTGCAGGCACACAAAGAGTAAGTATATATTTAGATCTATTTATCCTATCGAACTGTGTCAAATAAAATGGAGTTTCGGAAAATATTTTAAAAGTTGAGTATTGTTGCTCCATTCCTGGCTGCCCTATTGTCAGTGTGACAGGATTCAGACAGGCAGCAGCCCCTAAAGTCCTGGGAGGAAACAAAAAGAAGAATTTCCCATGCCAGTGACAATGCCAGACGTAATTGGCACCTTTGCACAGATTTTTACTATTCATAATGGAAGTAAATGCTACATCAGAGCGGTGCTGTGGAACAGTAATTTAGAGGGGAAAAAAAGAGAGGGAATTTTCTGCAAGTTGTGTTTACCTTTAAAAGCATAATAATCTATACTGTTACATTTTGTGTACTAAATCTCATCCTGGCTTGCAATTTTCTGTTTTTTATTGTCATGGATGAGTCATTTTAGAAAAGAAGATGCAATAAAAATTGTTTCTTTTTCCTACTCCTACCTATATGAAATTTTCAATGAGGTCACATGGCAAAGAGTTGAAAATGTTATATTTGCAACAGATCCTGCGCTGTACCAGGATAAGAAGCAAAGGATAAGAAAGTGAAAACAGAGTGCTGCTGTGTTCCTGCTAATATAGCTGAAATAAATTGAAAATAAAACGTTTCCACATCTGGCTGCAAGTCCCCCGAGGGAGCAGTTCCACAGATCGCGGCGGGTGGGCAGGGGTGGGCAGACGTCTCCATACATCTGCTCCAGCTAATACACCTAACGCCTTAAAAGTTTTCTCCTTCTGCTCATACATAATCCAGAGCAAGAGCATGAAGGAAACAGTCCCTTCTGGCTCATATAGTACGGACAGAATTTTGCCTTTCCATTTACAAGTGCATTTTGATTCCACACACGACTCCGGCATTTCCAGCACCCAGGAAGGCCTCCCTCCTCTCCCTTCTCCCTCTCCGTGCTCAGGGACAGCCGGGCTCTCGTCGTGCTCCTGTGTCACAGTCTGCAAATGCCCTGTGTCCCCCCTTCTGGGAGCTCTCTGCCACCCCACGCCAGCCCGGTTGGCCAAGCATTGGCCAAGACGCGGTCAAACAAGCCCATGAGCAGCGATTCACCTCCTCCTCCTCTCCCTGTTTGCTCCCGTGAGCTCCCACCTGTAAATAAACTTGTCTGGGATCTCCAGGACCACGTCAGCACATTCAGGTCTCTGGTGCTCAGAGGAAAATCTCAGCATTGATGATTCCTCCTGGTCCTGGTTCTACCCAGCTTGACTCAGCATCGCAGGTATTGCATATACCCCTTCACGGCAGCTTTATTGTCAGGTGCATTAAGGAATGCAGAGACACTTGTCCCAGATAATAACAAACTTTACTGACGCACAGGGGCTCAACAGCTCATCCCGACTTAGTTCAGATACAAATTTCACTAGGATTAAGGAATGAGGGTATCATCGGTTCTGCCTAGTGGCGCAGGAGAGCAGGAACCTTCACTCAGGCAACATCGCACTGCTTCAGCAGCAGAGGAGCAATATGAGAGAGCAGAATGTTAGAATGGACAGTTGAAGATTCCCGAAGAGGCCGGGTGGTCCATTTGCTGCCCCAGGGCAGGATCTTACAGGATACCTAATCATGTCTTCTACATGAAAAATTGGAAATAAAATGAGACAGCTGAAATTATCTGTTAGGTACATTTCCCTGTGAGAGGGAAAACTGTCAAAACCAGCCTGTCTCCAGGAATTTGTTTGACCGACACAATCTCCTTTTCCCCATCGGTTCGTGACATCTTTCCGTCATAGCCAGACCCCCCAGGTCACTCCAGGCATCTCCAGTTGGTCACCACAACCCCTGGACAAGGTCTCCCTGCTCAGAAGGATTTCCCGACGCCGGATTGGGGTGAGTGAGTGTTGTGGTCCTCTCACCCCCCGGCAATGCCCTCAGCCCAGCTGAGGACCCAGCGCAGTGTCCAAATCACTACCCATCAGCAGGGCCTCCATAGGAAGGTAGAGCCCTGTTAGGAGCAGAGTTTAAAACAATTCATCTGAACCTCACTGATTAACTCCCGCTCAGTTCAGAGTTTAAGTTAATTATTCTTTTAAGAGCAGGGGTTTTCTTTCCTCATCAGCTTTAAATTATCTCTGTCTCCTGCAAATCTTCTATAATGCTCAGGAATTCCAGAATCAGACTGTGAAATCGCGTTGTGGAGTCTTTGAATAATCATAAAGAAGGAAATATGGTAGATAGCTTATCTCAGAGCAAACGCATTAAATCAAGCTCAAAGGAGATCGCTTTTTATGATGCATTTATATGCACCATTTATGCAGCCTAAAATGCAAATTGGTGTACTTGTAACCATTACCCTGTAAACTTTTACAATGGTGTAGGTACATTTTAAAAGCATAGATTTTTATGAAATTTATGTATTCGTTTTACCTTTGTAGGATGCATCTTCACTTCATAATTCAGAATATTTCCTATTGTATCAGGCAGATAATAATTTAAACTAATAGATTTTAAGGTTTCTAGCTCAAAAATACAGTTCCAGGAAGACCTAAGATGAAAAAAAAGTTTTCAATAGAAATTTCATAAAGAAATTAAAGCAAACATTTTTACTATGGCTTCCTTTGAATGAAGCCTTTGCTTTATTTTGGGGGAACTGAAATGTAAGCGAAATCCAAGATACCCTCTCTCTCCTTTTTTCATTCTCACCAGCAAGTATTATGTTCTCCTCAGTCTTTTCAAGATAAAAAATCTGAGTTTTGTTCAGTTAACAGGTGGCATCCATTCCCAGTCTTCCATAGTTTGGGAACACCTGGCACAAGCCCCAGGATCATCCCAGAAGCTGCTTCACGCGAGCAGGACCCTGCCCTCATCAAGGCCTTTGCCGCTGCCCGGAGGCCAGGTCAACCCTCACGGGAAAAGCGTTTCCCGTTTCCACCCACCCGGTTGTGCCCGTGAGACGTGACAGCTCCGCACGTTCCCGAGCCCGAACCCGCGGCTGGGGCTGGCTCCAAGCCCTCCACCGCAGGCTGACACGGGGGTCCCCATGCCGTGAACACCAAAGCGGCTCCTTGGACAACGTTTCCATCAGTCTCATTCGTTAATTTTTTTGAAACAACTTAATGAGCAAAATATGAGAAAAACTGTCTTTCAGAAGTGAGACGTGCTTCCCTAAAACATCTTCACATGAAGGATTGCCAGAGCTTCAGCAGGAGGGAGCTGGGAACACCGAAGCTTTCCCTGCTACTGAAGATTGAATGGAAACCCATCATCTGCAGCTTAGCAAAATGCCTCAGTAAATCCGTGTGCAAATGCTTGTCATTTTGGGGTGTCTCCACCCAGGCTGGTGTCTCTTGGAAAGCCAACCCGAGGGCAGGGTGCCGGGACCAGGACGCAGCCTTGGCCATCTGGGGGTGGCACAGACACAAACTCCTTCCCAAGGAGCTCCCGTGGGCACCAATGGGCGTCTAATCCGTGCTCTTCTTTGGTACTCCAGAGCCCTTTTCCATCTATAAAAAACTCTCTCACACACAGAGGTTTTCAGAATAAGCAACTCTGCAAAAAAACAAAAGACCCTATAGTAACATAATTATGGCAAAAGACTTTTGTCTTTTGGAGTTAGCAAGTTAGGCAGAACATATTTAAACAGTTATAAATATTAGAGATGCCTGGAAGATTGAGGTTTCTCTTGCACTTATGCNAAGCAACTCCATAAAAACAAATTTTAAAAAACAGACTCTGTACTAACATAGTTTTAGCAAAAGGCTTTTGGAATTAGCAAATTAGGCAAAACATATTTAAACAGTTATAAATATTAGAGATGCCTGGAAGATTGAGGTTTCTCTTGCACTTATGCAGTCCTACAGTTGATATGACCATATTGGAGTGATGAGCTTGACCCAAGGGGCTTTCTGCCCTTAAAACACTCATTGCAGCTACGTCACAACACCATAAGCTAATACTGAACATGCAATATAGTTGTACAGATCTTAAAAAGCTCTGCCCACGCCAGGCTCTGATTTGGAAACAACGGCAGCGGGACCAGCACTGTGTCCCCAGCCCGGATCAGCGCTCTTCCATGGAGACGGCACCGGGCGGCACGGGGCTCCCCGTCCCGGGGCTCCTTCCGTGCTCCTAATCCCTCAAGATAACAGCAGAATCCACAGCTACAAAACACCAGCTTCCAAAGAGGACAGCAGCGTATTCAAAAGCAAAATAAAGCTCGCTGAAGCTCTCTGCTTGGCGAAACAAAACCCATTCCCAAAGCTTGGGCTCACATCTACGACAATTCCTCTCTGAAAATATTATACGCAGAAATCGTTTAATCCTCTTAGGTGTTATGCGATTACAGTGCTTCAGTTTAAAAATCATTATGCAAAAAGCAGCTTTCACCTTCAAAAAAAAAATCTCTTTGGCACCTCCTCCATATGTGCACGTCCTTCTCTACGCATCTATATATACGCGCCAGTATCACAGTATGTACTTACATGTTTCTATAACTAGACCACAGAAAATAATTTGTTCAATTAAAATACAATTAACTAAACACAAAACTGTAAGCAATCTGCACATTGTATTCTTTTTTAGTGAACAAAAGGAGTCTTTCTTTTAGAGTGTACAATAGAAAGATTAAGCGTGTTCAATTCATATTCTTAACTCGTTTCATAGCTTTTTTATAAAATCCATCTATGCCTATTGGCAATCTGCTACTAAACTCTCACAAAACTGCCTGAATAACAGCCCTAAAAAGATATTTTCAGGAAACACAAACCCCTTTTCATTCCTTTTCTAACCTCATCTGCTCCAGATTTAAGCCGTTCCCTCATGAACTTGAAACTCAACGCACAGATCCAGGCACCAGTTTGGCTTGAGTATTGCAGCAGCTCTGCGGATTTGTGCCCATTGCTCCGTGCAATAAGCACTGCTAAAACCATTCCCTGGCGGCTTGCAAAGCCTTGCTGGGCTGGAGGAGACGAGTCCACGCGGCCTCGGCAAGCCAGGAACTTCCAACTCTCCAGAGCCAACAAGGAAAGGGGGAAGAGCCCGATGCTGATTTCTCCTCTCAAGCTCTGTCCTACAGAAAGACACAAAACGTTTTGATCTTTAGACTAGCAAATAGCCCCAAAGTGCCTTCATATGAAGGACGTGCGATGCGCTGGCCCTGCGCGTGTCCCCTCACCCCACCACTGTCCTGCGGGTCTCCTGCCCCTTCCACAACCTCGGGCAGGAAACTGGAAATTTGAATCCTCATAAAATAAAACTCATTTAATGGGTGCTTCAAACTTGTGCTGTTTGGCATGGCAAAAAGCATCTGGCAGTAGCTGCGCATCCCAGTTTACCTGTAGGCTGAAATCACGGCAATTTACCATTTTCCATTGTAGGAAGCCACATCCCTGTTCCCTTTGCCTCTTGCACACCAGAGGGGAGCTCGACGCCTCCACTGACGCATGGGGCATGTCGGAAAAACGAAACACCTAGTGTTTTCCTTATGAGCCTATCCATTTTACCTATTTTTTGTGTGATATTACGGATGCTGCTACTGCCTAGGAACACTGCAACAGGGAAACACAGAAAGGTGCGACGCTGTTTGAACTAAAACAGAAATGTGTGGGACTGGAAAAGGGAATTCAGCTGTGGCTGGAGACCACGCTTTGGGGAGAAGGTGTCGAGGGCAAGGATCTAAGGAGCGATGTGTCCAGAGGTAAAGACAGGCCTTGGAAGAGCAGGGATTGATCCAAGGTGAGTCCAGGGGAGCCTGGAATGCGCTGGGCCAGGGCTGCAGGACTCGGTTCACTTGTCTCTTCTCTTCCTCCTTGCCCTAAAAAGGGAGGTTATTTCTCTTGGTATTCTTCCCAAATCAATAAATTTATTCAGCCCATCTGCTCTGACTTCAGTATGTGCTTCTTCAATTTGCAACTACTTGCTAAAACACCAGAAATGTAATTATTACAANGCAAGGAAACGTGTGGGACTGGAAAAGGGAATTCAGCTGCGGCTGGAGACCACGCTTTGGGGAGAAGGTGTCGAGGGCAAGGATCTAAGGAGCGATGTGTCCAGAGGTAAAGACAGGCCTTGGAAGAGCAGGGATTGATCCAGGGAGACTCCAGGGGAGCCTGGAATGCGCGGGGCCGGGGCTGCCCGCTCCGGGGCTCCCTCGTCCGCAAATCCCATCGTGTTGGCACCGGCCACGGCACCGCGAGGCGGAACCGAGTGCGGCTTCGGCACAGCCTCGTCGCGGGGCTGGATCCTTCTCTTGGGAGTCCCGCAGCCGAGGCACGGGCTCCTCTTCCTCGCGGTTCCTCATGGCATTGCAGGAGACAACGCACCTACCTTCATTTCACTCGTCTCTTCTCTTCCTCCTTGCCCTAAAAAGGGAGGTTATTTCTCTTGGTATTCTTCCCAAATCAATNATTGATCCAAGGTGAGTCCAGGGGAGCCTGGAATGCGCTGGGCCAGGGCTGCAGGACTCGGTTCACTTGTCTCTTCTCTTCCTCCTTGCCCTAAAAAGGGAGGTTATTTCTCTTGGTATTCTTCCCAAATCAATAAATTTATTCAGCCCATCTGCTCTGACTTCAGTATGTGCTTCTTCAATTTGAAACTACTTGCTAAAACACCAGAATGTAATTATTACAAAAACGCCACAGGTGTAAGCGATGCTTAACATAAAAAATGAAAAGTCCATACAGGCGACGATTAAACAGCTAAAGTCCGACTTTCCCTTGTTAACCCGAGAACAAAAGGCGCCAGGAGGAGGGCTGCCAAGGGGACACCGCGGTCTGGCAGGTGGTGACGCGGGGGGACCCGTGCTCGCTGCGCAGTGACGCGGCAGGACAGCGAGGGAGAGGAGGCTGCCGCAGCGCTCCTGGGGACGCAGCTTCAACCAGTTTTGCATTAAGGCTACGAGCAGTGCCCATGCACAAGGGCACATATGTAAATATATATATAAATATAAATCCCAACCTGTGAACTCGTGGAGAGGTGGGTCCAGAGCAGGTCAGGTCAGCAGGGCCAAGCATAGCCAAGCTGCTGCAAGAAGCNAAGGCGCCAGGAGGAGGGCTGCCAAGGTGACACCGCGGTCTGGCAGGTGGTGATGCGGGGGGACCCGTGCTCGCTGCGCAGTGACGCGGCAGCGAGGGAGAGGAGGCTGCCGCAGCGCTCCTGAGGACGCAGCTTCAACCAGTTTTGCATTAAGGCTACGAGCAGTACCCATGCACAAGGGCACATATGTAAATATATATATAAATATAAATCCCAACCTGTGAACTCGTGGAGAGGTGGGTGCAGAGCAGGCCAGGTCAGCAGGGTCAAGCATAGCCAAGCTGCTGCAAGAAGCNAAAGGCGCCAGGAGGAGGGCTGCCAAGGGGACACCGCGGTCTGGCAGGTGGTGACGCGGGGGGACCCGCGCTCGCTGCGCAGTGACGCGGCGGGACAGCGAGGGAGAGGAGGCTGCCGCAGCGCTCCTGAGGACGCAGCTTCAACCAGTTTTGCATTAAGGCTACGAGCAGTACCCATGCACAAGGGCACATATGTAAATATATATATAAATATAAATCCCAACCTGTGAACTCGTGGAGAGGTGGGTGCAGAGCAGGCCAGGTCAGCAGGGTCAAGCATAGCCAAGCTGCTGCAAGAAGCCCTCTGAGAGCAGAAAATGCTCCTCAAAACTCCTCTTGTGCAACTGAACTTACTGCTCTGCTCATTGAAATGAAGGTGGAACTGAGGCGGTGACAGCAACCGTGTTTGGAAAGGGAGAAGTGTCTCGTTCAGGCCCCTTCACCAGCACGATCTGGGGTGAACAGACAGGTGGAAGGGGGAGGATTCCTGCAGGACCAGGGGAAATAACAGCAGAAACCTCCGCGCCTGCGAGCGACCTCCCAAGCCTTCCTCAGGCCTGCTCCAGCGCAGGGAGCTGCAGGACGGCTCAACACAGATGCTGGTAGAGGGGGAAAACTCTGGTTTTAGAAATGGATTCTTATCACAGACTTCCCTAGTCCTGCACTGCGGCAGTCGTTACCCGGCTGAAGGAGAAGGGATTCGGACCCCTCTCTGGTCCTTCCTTCAGAAGTGAACTCTGAGTATTTCTCTGAGGCCTCGTGGTTGGTGTTTTTACAGATTTTACTGTCACAGATACCCTTGCAGCGCTAGAAGAGAACACCGTGCGGACGCAGATACTGCCTGGGCACCAACGTGTCTGCTCCTTTCAGCTCCCTTCCCTCGTCTCCTGGCTCTGCCGCTATCTCCTTTCCCATCTAACATAACTGGATCTAATTTTCCCTCTCTGCACTCGATTTCTGGGAGCAGAGCTTTGATTCTCTAGCAGTTCCTCTCCTTCCTTTCTCACAAGCACAGCTTCTGGGGAGAAAATTTTAGTTTCCATAGGAAAAACGCAATATAAATAAATATGCAATGTTAAAGATTCCTACCCAAACACGTAGGAGGAAAGCATGAAAAATATCCTGACTGGGTTTGCCAAAACTTAATATAAATTACAAGGAGGAAAACTTGCAGCAGAAGGAAAAGCGACACCCAACGTTCCCAGCAAAACCAGAAATCCTGCCGTAAAACTGCCACCAGCCCGAGGAAGGCAGGGCACCCATCGGCACAGGACGAGTTTCCTTCGTAACCTTCCAAATTCTGCTGCAAGTGCAGAAGAATAAACAAAACCTGCAGGCTGACCTCAGCAAGGCACCGAGCGTGGGGTTTATACATAATTAAATTCCAGAATCCCAATTTTCAAATGATTTTAACGAAACGCAAAGGTCCCATTTTAATAACGCCATCAATATTTTGAGGCTCTGGGGCTTGGTATTTCGCTGCCATTCAGCAAGAGAAATAGCTGCTGTCTCGGAGAGGGTTGCAGCTCAGTGGCTGCTCCTTCCTCCGATGGATTCCCATCAATATTTATGTTTTACGGCTCCGTGTTAATGTAAATGCCCCGGCTCTGTTGTGTACCTGCGCAAACAAGACACTACCGCTCGCCTCGCTGCTTTAACTCGTGCTACGGGGTTAGCACAGTTTAGCTGCTGCTCTCGGAGCGGGTCATTAACAGACGGGGAGGAACGTGCAGACACAGCAGTTACCCAAGGAGTTTGCATGCAGTTTCCATGCACAAACCCAATCACCGTTAGCAGAAAGGATCCGGTCCTGGCACTTGGCTCCGGGCAGCGTTACAGCCCGACGGAGCAACCCCCTTTCCAGCTGCTCCCGGTTCTGCTTAGACGCCACTGCGGAATTTGGGGTTGTTCTCCCAATTTGATCGTTTCCCCTCCAGGTCACCACGTTTCCCACGCTGATCCCTGCATGCATGGCAATCCTGCGGTCACCCAAATTTCCGACCACGTTTAACAAAATGAATTGCACTTTTACAAGTATCAACAACCTCATATTGCTTTTCTCACCTTTTCACAGTTGCGAATTTTAAAACCAGTTATCTGTTCCACCGCATTGTTTCTATGTTTTTTCAATATTATGCAGATTTTATATTAAAAAAGATATCAGTTTCACATGCTGCTTATTATACTCTTGACCTTCGCGTTTTGCAGGACTTCTGAAAGAGGAAGCCTTTGCTCTAGGTTCAGAGTGCAACGTTCACTAACTGTACCCATTCCATGTGTATCCATCCAAAAGAAACAGTCAGCAGCTGCTGGGGAGATTATAGGAAGGGGAGGAAGAGCAGAGAAATGGATCTTGGATTTCTTCTCCATGTGGGAGAAGAGCACTCCATCATCAAATGCCCACTAGTCTTACTGTACCATATTAATCTTTTTACACTGCTAAAGCTCCCGCATCTCTTCACATTGCAGAAGTTACACCAGAAAGACGAACGTCAGCAAGCTGCCCCCAGCCTGTGAGGGGTTTAGGGGTTTCATGGAGCGGCTGTGTCAGGTTCCAGGGTGCAGAGAAGCTTCTTCTCTCCTCAGCATTTGGCTGGGGTCACATCCGAGCACGTCCAGCTGCCGCCGACCGCAGGCAGACGAGGTTGATCCGCACATCTGGAGCTCTGGTCACAGCTGGAGAGCTCAGGACACAAGTGTCTCGTGAAAAAACAGCACAGGGGAACAACAATGTTTATTTAAACACAAAATGAGAATAAAATAACAAGCCCACTTGTAGAAAGAAACAGGCAAGGTTACCCAGTTTTGTTTGCCTGATTTTTTCCCCTTTGTTGCATTCCCATCCTCACCGAGGGGAACTTAATAGCACATATGTAAAATTTCACAGCATTCCCAGCAGCTAGATCACTTCTAGCTTTGTTCCAAGGTGCAAACCTGATAGTCCAGGACAGGAGATTTCACAGCAATAAACCCACATTTAGCTTGGCTGAGACAGAGGAGCCTCAATAAATAATATCAAGATTTGTAAAGAACAAATGAAAAAAAAAAGTGTCAACACGAACAACTATAAAGCATCATGTTTTGCAGTGACAGGGGTGGTCACTGCATCTCAGCAGGGTTTGGATGGGCTGAGACCAACCCGAGGAAGCACACCGGGCATCATCGTTGAACGAGGGCTTCTATCCCATAGGAAGAAAAAGAAAAATATAGAGCGTTGCAGAAAGCATTTTGTTTTCCTGTGGAAAAAAAAAAAAAAGACTTGTATTCATCCCATTCAATCAAAAGAAAATTCTCATTTTGTAACTGACTTACTATATTTTCCTTCAAAACACTAAAGAGCATTTCACTCTGAGTATGATGATTCAATATACCATTACTGGACCACTTGGAAGAACACTGAACTGACACATTCTGGATTTATGTGATAGTTTGCAACACTGAGGGCTTTACTTTGCTTTTTTTATTTCATTTTTAATAATTTTTGCATTGCATGAGAATTCAAGAAATTCCAACTTTATCATTCACTCAGTAATAAAACCCACATTTGCACTGGATTACCTTGGGGGTATAAATTCCTGATTTCACTTGGACACAGGAACAAAACCTTAGGATGTCTAGGAAGCCCCATGGAAAATAGCTCCCAACATCCAACCCATGATGCCTGCAGCAAGGGACCGGCTGCTGCGGCAGGTTGTGGGGCAGATCCCAAACAAGAGCGGCTCCTCCTTTGATCCAGGCGGGATCTCGGGTTCCCAGCTCAGTGCCAGGCACAGCCGGTTGTTTTCCGACTTCTGCATCGCTTTGCAGCATTAAAACACACCAGCCTTAAATGAACTACGTAGGAGCAATCTTATCCCTGCCTCTCCGAATAGGAATGCATTTGGCTGGAAGGTATAAACGGCGATAACTTCTGTTACTATTTTTTGAGTTAACTGCCAGTGCACACAATTTCTTCAACTTGAGCCAATTCATTTTCAATTTATTTTGCCCTAGGTTCCCAGAACTTTCTGTACTGTTAGCTGGATTTTGAACAAACTGTTCTCCTATTTGCAGGTGAGACAACACTGGGCATCTGTGCTGCAAGTTCTCTCTTTAACAAGAATCACAGAAAAATCATTGCAGAAGTTGTTTGTCTAACTGCACAAAGAACAGGAAATAACTCCAAGCTGAATTAAAATTCGCACCACCTAGGGTTTTATATTATACATCTGCATATTTGTATATATAAATATCTGCCAGCATGAATTAATCATTATGCAGCAGAATGCATTTATTGTTTCTTGCAATTCACAGCAAAAAAAAGGCAGAAAAATAAAAGACTGTGTAACGGGGATGGCTGCGGTGTGAAGAGAGCTCTCCTTTGGCCTCACCGAGGCGCTTCCAGATTCCCCCAATTTAAAAAACCCATTAGGCAGCTCGCGCTGCTCCTGGCCTTTCTGACAGCCGGATTTGTACAGCTCCTCGGAGCCTCCTGCATTCCCCCTAATTGGGCTCCGGCCCAAAGGGCAGCGGGAAGAGGGGCACGAGGGAGCCCGGCGGGACCTTTGGGGCTTATCTGACGCGGGCAGGAGACGAGATGCTGCTGCAATTTGTCAGCTTAACAAGCCCGCAGTGTGAGCGGGCGCACGCAGCACCAGCCGCCGTTTAAGGGCTTTGGTGGCACTTCTGCAAGTCCACACGTGTTCCAGGAGCTCCTGATCGTCATTAGACCTTCCCCTGTCAAACTGCCCTGCTGCCGCCCTTGACAGCAGGTAACGAGGCTGCACGACCAGGGCTCATTTGGGGTTTCAGCCCCAGAAAAGCTGTCCCAGGGTAAATCCAGGTCCGGATCCCATGGCAACCCCGGGGGCTGCAGGGAAGAAAGAGCCACCGGCCAAGCAGGGGACTTGCCAGGTCATCACCAAGCCACCCGGCAGCCTGATGGTCCCACAGCTGCCCCATGCACAGGACCTGGGTGCTATAGGGGAGACCCCAGAAACTCCTGCAGCAATTTGGTTGGGAAAGGGGATAGGAGGGAAGAATAACCACGGAGCTGGTGACGGTGGGGAGCAGCGGACGATGCCCATCCCCAGCACCCAGAAGAGGCTCCCTCCGCTCCAGCTGTCACTTCTTCCCTCATGGATCTGCAATTTGGGTGGAATTTGCTGCCATCCACAAAGTCACAGGCTCCACTCAACCCCGAGCAGCAGCCAGAGCACGAAGACGTAACGCAAGGGACCGAACCCAGCGGACCAGAGCAGACCAAGACGTAACACTAGGGACCAAACCCAGGGGACCAGAGCGGACCAAGACGTAACACAAGGGGGACCGAACCCAGTGACACCAGAACAGACCAAGACATAACGCAAGGGACCGAACCCAGCGGAGCAGAGCAGACCGAGACCTTGGTGCTGGGGACGCAGAGCCCCAGACTGCTGGATGTCCAGGACAAGTTGCGTGCAAGCGAGGAAGCGAGAACACAATCCCTGTACAGCACTCTGTAAAGCTGAGCAATTAATATGAACAGATAGAGGTAATTAGCATGGTTTTCCCATTGTACTGGATAAGGAGCATGAAAGCAAGCAAAGTGGCGGATTGGGGATGAAGACGTCGGATAACTGTTACAACTGCAAAAAAAAATGAAGCAAAACTACAGAGACACGCAGCATTACTGCTGGGTTTGGGGAGTTTCAGGATAAAAGAAGAAGTATTTAAAGAAGGGGGCCCTGAGCCTTGTGGTCATGCACAAGCAGCTCCCGTGCACAGCAGAGTGGTCCCCATGCACAGCAGGCGCCTTCATGCAGCCAAGATTTGGGTCATTGCAAAGCTCCAGCCAAAATGTGGACACTAAGGTTCAAGGAACACAATCTGCTCTGCAAAATGCAAACCAGAGGAAAAGGTGCTGGGGCAGGAGAGTGAATTAAGGCTCTTTTTCATAGGGAAAAAATAAAGAGCAGCCTGGATAAAGCAGAATCATCCTGGGCACAGCCTTACTGGGGAAGAGTTATAAAGGAGCTTAACGAGGAGCCTGTTGCTGCTGGGAGACCGCTGGCAACTGCCAGGATCAAGGTTGGATATCCTGCAAAATCCACAGAATATTATTAGTGCAATAACTACCTCAACGAATTCCATTATAATGGAAAAACCTCCAATTTCAAAAGGCAAATTGGCCAACTAAGGGAATTAGCTAGAAGCGTGTGCTAGAGACTAAATACAAAATTGTCTATGTATTGCTCACCTGAACAGTGACCCGCTGAACTTCACGAACAGGGTGAGTGGGATTTGGTCTGCTGAGCACACACTCATTCTCTTCCCCAAATTCACCTTGTTTATTCAGCATTGCTTCTAGGAGCTAATCACCACAAATATCATCCCAAGATCCTGATCCAGGTGGAAATTCCCTCTGCCTGGAGATGTTATATCAGGGGAGATCAGGGTTCAAAAATGAACCAAAGCACCAAGCAGGGCTCTGCAGGACGGATTTGCAGGGCAGTTTGATCTGTCATAGAGGAAAAAATAAAATAAAATAAAATAAAATAAAATAAAATAAAATAAAATAAAATAAAATAAAATAAAATAAAATAAAATAAGATAAGATGAGATGAGATAAAATAAAATAAAATAGAATAAAATAAAATAAAATAAAATAAAATAAAATAAAATAAAATAAAATAAAATAAAATAAAATAAAATAAAATAAAATAAAATAATCACTGACTTCAAATATTTTGCCCACACATGCAGTCATCAGGAGGAAATGATTAGGATAGGAGAATGATAGCAGCAGACACAGACTCGCGTGAAAACCACCTTCCTCAACTGCAGAGTGAGCTTCCCTTCTTTTCCCAGGCTGAGGCTGGACCAAACCCCAACGCGTTTCCCTTGGTCTCCATCCCTCCCCGCGTGCTTCCAGCCAGAGGACGCACGGGGTCCACGGGAGCCCTCGTGTTCTCAAGACACATCGCAGCACCCGCCAGCACAGGGAGCGCAGCCTGCGGCACGAGCGCGGCTAGACGCGCCGCTCCGAGGAGCCATCCCACGTGGAGCTGCGGATCCCGGATCCCGCTCAACGCCGTGGTGTGGAGCACCCCCGAGAAATGCACGAGCAGAGACAAGTGGGGATGAAAATAACCTGCAACAAGATACTCCAAAGCAGTGTGTTATCCACACTATTAGTTCAACTGGAGATGAACGCAGGAGAAAACATCACGTCTCCAAAGAGAACCTGACTTCACCAAAAAAGGGGGAATTATTAGAACAGTTGTCTATAAAAGGTGTTTTCCTTTTAGTTGCTCATCAAATTATGAACAATTTATACTTCCTCGCAAAAGGGCTTGCATCTCAGCATATTTTATTCTACCTAATGTTACAGGGATGGTCTTTGTACCCACGGAGATTTCAACCATCTCAAACCCTAACGAACCCTTGGCTTCAACAATATCCCCCTGTGACGAGGCCATCAATAAAAACACGCATGGTAACAGGGCATCGGTGAAACACGCTGCCTTTCATCCATTTCAGATATCTTATTATGCAATTTCCTTTTGTCCCTTTGTATTTCAGTATCAAAAAAAATGGTGTCAGTCAAGGCACCTGTCACAGGTTTCCAAGCTGGGGAAACCCAGAGAATTAGGTCTGGATGCAACATCTATGAATGTTACATAAAGGAGCATGACAAGAAAACAAAAAATACATTGACACAACTAGAAAACAAGTAAATAAAGGTGAAATATTTTAATATTTGGGAGCACTGGCGCTGAGACAAGCTGTGTTTGAGAGGCAAAGCAGAGGGGGACAGTCTCCGTAACACAAGTCATCCCATTCCCTTCATTTCGTGGCCTCATGTTTTGGCTGAAACTTTTACTCTTGTGAGCAATAGCATCTCTGCTATTTTTTCTCTTTTTTTAATGGCCAACCCATATAAAATTTCACCGTTAAAAATAAAAACAGGGGTGAAGGGAGGAGTTAATGTCCAAAGGCTCCACGGGCTCTGGAGCATCTAAAGGGCTCCCGATCCTGCACTGCTCCTCTCCCCACAGCCACGGGTCCCTCGTGCTCCTCTGCAATGAAGCTTGGCTTTGCCTGCTTCCCCTCACCTTTTTGGAAGGAAAACCTTATGCACAGAAAAGCTTCCACTTCGCGTGGCAGTCAGGTCATTACGGATATTTTCCCCTTGTTGCCCTTTTTCTGCCTGCTCGCTGCTTACAAGAGAAAAAGCAGAGCACAGAAATATGCAAGGATCCCTCTCTGAAGCTGTCAAAAATATTTATCTAAGGGAGAGGAGCAGCTGGTTGTTGGTGAAAATAACAATATACACTTTAAAATACACACACACTATTTATCCGGCGTTGTAATTCATTTTCAGACAAATACTACCATTTAAGTAGCTGTCTAAATATGCATGTGAGCAAGACATCATCCCAGACACCTGGATGAAATAACATGCATTTTAAAGAACCTTTTTATAAAAAATACTAATAAAAAAAATGAAGTACCAAGAATAGTTAGCTTAAGGAGAATTTAGCAGCAAATCTGATCACCACCAATTCTACGGCCACATCCTAATTCACACGCTAGTGGCACCTGCATCTCTGCTATTATTTTTAAGGCACCCCAAAGGTGCCCTTGGGACGCGTTGGTTCCGCCACCTCTGCTCCTTCCCACTGCGCCGCTCCCGCCGCCGCCTTCGTTCCCGGCACATCCAGCAGCGGATGCTGCTTCCAGCAATCCCCAAAGTACTCCCAGGCTGAGTCTCCACACTATTAATGCAGCAGCCCTCCGTCATCTAACAGGTTTGCTAGCATAATTACTGTTTCTTTAGCAACACATTCCCTGACAGCAAAGCATGATCAGAAACAAGATAACTGCAGTCATCCATATGAAAATAAATTCCGGGAGAGATCAAAGAAGGTGTTCCTGGCTACAACGAGAATATAAATCAGTCCTCTAAAATGCAGACTTTAGTGCCCTCTTATAAAAGCTCCCTGGTAATTAACTCACGCTTCTGCCATTTCTGGCCGATAAAGCGCTGGTTTTAAGTGCCCAAGTCTCGCAGGGAGGCACAGCTGATCCCCCAGCCAAGCACGAGCAAGTGTGCCAGAGCTGCCCAATTCACAATGGGAATTATTAATCCCTGTTCTGAACTGATGCAAAGAGAAAGGGCAAGAGACCAAGAAGAGCTTGACCCAAGGGAGGGCAGCACGGGCTGCGAGCCCGGACCCCCGGCACCTCCCGGGCTGGCTCTGCCTTCCCAACCAGTCACCATCCTTCAGGCTGCTATTGGAAAAGCCAGTAACACAGCATCTCTCACGGGAAATATCCATCCATCCGGCGTTTTTAAGCTCAAAACCTCTTTCTATGGAAAAAGCTCTAAAATACAGGCCATTGACTATATTTTTCGGGGGTTGCTGTTCACTGAACATCAGGGCTCATAAAACACCCAGGTTCTTATGGGCATTTCAGGATGCTTGTGGCTGCTCAGTTTTCTGTATTATAGCTACTAAGGGAAAAGAAAAGTGAAAATAGGCCAAAGATGCAGGGGGATATGGAGAGAAGATGTCCACGCGCTCTGGTTACGTCCCAGGGGTTTCAGGTGGAAGATGGCACTATTAGGAGACAAGGCCTCCTGTCACAGAGCTTATGTAGGAATTCAGAGCCTTTAGCCCTCTAAATCTGCAGCAATTGATTGGTTTCATTGAGCTATTTAAGAACTTAAAAGGAAAAGCAAACAGGAAGGACTAGGTTTAATCCTCAAAGCAACCTGCCCCTTTCATGCATCAACTGAACTGCTTGCTTAAGTGACTGGGAACAAAAACAAGGTCTGTAAGTAATCGGTCTGTGGTTAATATTCTTTTCCATTTCTAGGCCAAGTGGTCCTTTGGGAGAGCCCCTACCAGAGCCCCTCACCTGCTCTCCGGGTTCAGTCCTGCAAGTGAACAACCTTAGTCATCCCACGAAAGCCAGAACTCCCGACAGCTGCGGAGGTACAGGAACACTTGCAAAAGAAGGAACTTTTGCTCAACAAGGAGGTTTATCCAGTCAACAACCTTTTTTTTTTCTTTTTTTTTTTTTTGGAAAACATTTTCTTCCTGCTCTCAGGAAGACAATGAATTACTTACAGTGTCGTTCTGCAGCCATGCTGGCAACACCTGCATTCACGGAGCAGGCTGTTCCTCAAAATCTGCCTAAGGGTTTTGTTTTTTGGGAAAGGCTGGTCGCCTTGAAACCTCTTTGACGTGCTCTTCACCATCAGGGTCCTGCTGTGCATTGGAAAACCTGGCAGAAATCTTCAACCGTGCTCATTTCTTATGCAAATATATCTATCATCCCCAGGAGGCTGGTGGCATCTAACGTAACCTCTTAACAAGAGTTAAGGCTGCTGGAAAGCACTCACGGGAACAAGCTCTCACCAATGTGCTTGGTTTTCTACTCACTTCTTGTTTCTCCTGATGAACTACCCAAAGGCAGTGCATCCGCAAGGA
Organism: Crypturellus undulatus; assembly: GCA_013389825.1. Taxonomy (NCBI): domain Eukaryota; kingdom Metazoa; phylum Chordata; class Aves; order Tinamiformes; family Tinamidae; genus Crypturellus; species Crypturellus undulatus. The sequence continues at coordinate 43,090 of VWPW01020830.1, forward strand.
AACCCCTTTGTTCTCATAGTGGGACAAGAAAGAAAGAAAGAGCAGCTGCAGCCCCAGGTGACCCTGCTAAGCCCGGCCACATCTGGCGAGGTCACAACGTGGGCAAGCAGCACGGGGCTTGGGGACACGCTCGCCGGCGCCCGTGTGACAGTAACTCTGGGCTGCAGGTCGGGGGTGATTTCACACGGAAATGCGGGCGAAAATAGATGCTTTCCAGCCCCTCCTTCATAAAACCTCTGCCCTTGAGTACGGGAGAAGATGAACTTCCCACCGACTGTGCCCCAGCTCCAGGAGCTTCCAGACGGCTCTGTGCCTTCCTCCTTGCCCACGCACCGCAATACTAACACATACGAGCCCTAAAACACCTAGAGATGTGAGATCGTGTCATTAACCTGCAGCCTGCAAGCACAATCTGCACCAGGACCAGAGTACTCTTCCTCTGCACCCACCGTCCCCACTTAAGTCATCCATGGTAGACTTTATGATGACATAAAAAGCCTGAATTTCCAAGTGAAGTATTTACTCCTGGGATTAAACTATCCAACTGATGCAATATAAATTTGAAACCATAAAGAACTGCAGCAAGTTTACAATACTTAGGAAATAAAAGGCCATAAAAGCACAGGATGTTTGAATAAATGGACAGGTAAACCGTCCCTGTGGAAAGAGCAGCGCAGGATGCAGAGAGCCGCTGTTCGTGCAGGAGGAGAGGAGCTGCAGGCCCCGCAGCAGCTCTGGCTGCCCTGGTGGAGCTGCCAGATACACGGCAATTGGCAAGTCGCAGTAAATCTGCTCCCGGCCTGCAGATTAATTTCTCACGTTAAATACCTCCACGTGATTAAGCACACCACAAGTTTCTTGAGAGACTGGTGTTTATGGCAGGCTGATAAGTATTGACTTCGCGGCTCCACACATCTGCAAGCAGGAGGGTAGTTAATAAAGAAGCCGGGTTTGCAAGAGGCAGTCTGCAGAGTGCTGGGCGCATCGCTGCAATAAAACCTGCTTGTAATTGTACAACCCGCTTGCAAGTGCTCACAACACTTATCCTTAATGCACCCGTTTGCTAAACAGCCCCCTGCTGCAAACGGCACAAGGTTTTTACTGTCACCCAGATAAACGGTTCACCGGCACCTCAAAAAGTTGTGGTTTCCTTTCCTTCTAACACACATGAATCAAGGCAGACTCTGCAGAATGGCAGCAGATGAGCAATGGGAGAGGATGAGATCAGGGTAAGCAAGGCCTGGGAAGCAGGACAACATTTGCCCCCTCAGCAGACAGTGATTTCTAGGGACTCCTAGACCTGCTGGTCTAGGGACCTGGTAGACCTGTTGCCCAAGAATATGGATCCTTCCTCATAATCTCTGTTTTCTTGATCTTTGTGACACCCCACGCAGGTAGGGTTGTGTTATAAGTTAGCACTGTGTGGAGAAGAAAAAATATTGGGAAAATAGCTGTTTCCTGTTGTTTCTTGTAGGTCAGCTCCTCCATAGCGTAGCGGGGGCTGCCGGAGCCTCCTGTGAGAAACAGCGATTAATTCATCCCCTTCCAGCTGGATGGGACTTCAGAGCTACCGCATCCTCCCTCTCCACATTCTGCTTTCCAAAGGGAGATGCTCCAGACCACTCTCTGCATGCAAAACTCAGACCCCCAGAGGTGAGGTCGGCTTGGCTGCTCCCACCGTGGAGGTTTCTGTCCTTCTGGAGATGAGCTGTAACCTCGCTCAGTGCCGCGCAGGGATTCCTGGTTTGCAGAAAAATGGCTTATTTTCCTATGCAGGAAAGATTGCTTTTCCTGCAATGTTTTTGCAGGGAAAACAAATCCTGCAGATGTAAAGCAAAGTTTTTTTTCCCCTGAGCACCACTGTTCACTGTTAAATGAAGTTTCATCAACCGTTTTATTTCACAGCTATTCAGTACTAGTCAGTACATTAAGAGCCTTCTGCAGCATTTAACATTCAGCTCTAATTTGATAACCTGAATAATTCTGCATTTTCTACTAGCTTTGAGACCTATGATCTCTGCATGTTTCATAAAAAGCAGTTGTTCCATTGCAAAAAAAAAAATCAATGGATTATTAAACATTAGACTATTTTATAAATATATTTGGCCTCTGTGCCTACAATTATATTAAAAATATATATAAATATAGATGGCTTATTTATATATTACATATAAACCCATGCACACAGGTGTGTCTCAGGAGGATATGCACACGGGAGTTTGCACATTCAGGATTCTGTGGCTGACTAGATCCAACGGGAGCACCAAATCATTGCACAGAGCAATTCCTCCATCCCTTAATTCCTCTGGTTCTCCCTGGCTGGCAAAATGGGGATGGATGGGGCAAGGCTGGGCTGAGCCTGACGCAGCGCTGAGAGCAGGGCTGGAGAACACCCCGTACGCAGAGCCCCGAGGGGGCAGCACAAGGCGTGATGGATGCACCCACTCTGCAATCATGAAGACTAAGGAGTCATCAAAACCGCCTTGCTCAGGGCTGAATGGATGTCCTGCTGCTCGCGTTCCTGGGAAGGATGAACACCTTCCCGAACACTCCAGCCGCAGCGAGGAGGGCGGATGGAGGTGCTGGGCTCAGCCGCTACAGGAGCGGGTCGGGAGGGCCCCCATGAACCCAGGGTGCAGGAGCAGAAAGGAAGGACTGGGCTTTGCTGCCACTGAAGAGGCTCGCGGAGCTGGTGCAGAACAACCCAGAATGGGTATATTTAGACTACATCAGGTATATAAAATAATATTTCTAGATACCAAAAAGCTGCAGGCTCAAAGCAGTGCTGATGCACTGCCCCGAGGGAAGCTGAGCCACAGGGAAACACTCCTAGCAGCGAATTTTAACTGAGGAAGCAGATGCGTCCGGGTCTGACTTCTTGCTGGAAATGCACCGAGTTATAAGTGGATTACCACGGACTTTTACCAGGGAGCTGAGCAGACTGCCGGGGATGCTGCAGCCGCGCCGAGGACGGCGTGCCCAGGAGTCCGCATCAGGCACCTGAGAGACTCCAGTAATGAGCTCGGGAACGGGAAAGACAGATAAAACCGGCTACCCTTTGCCAGTCGTGAAGGGATTTTCCTCTAAGCAGCCGGATCGCAGCCCCGCGGCTGCTGCCCTCGGCCACGCCAGCCCCGGGCGCCGATGCAGATGAGCGTGGGGACTCGCACAGGAGCCACGAGCAGAGCTGCTGGCAGGACAGCAGGCTCATACACGAATGCCGAATTAGCTCCCTTCTTCCTGGTTTTCAGGTTAACCTTGCCACGCATTTTTACTTTTTTTCCACTTTATAACATTGTAGATGTCAATGAAAAGATCAAGATTTCTTATTTTTCTATTACAGCACTAAAAGAGATACTTGGGATAAAGAAGGGGACAAAAGATAGAAAAGTGATGATCACGATGATAAAAAAAAAAGTGGCACAAGAAAATCCTTATTTTTGAATTAAAAGTTCTGTAACAATATTGACTTTCTTGTGGTAAGAAAAAGCGCAGTAAGCCATGAGATTAGAGACACTGGCTCTCTGATCCCTGTTTCAAGGTCAATGTTTAAGCCTATATTAGTCTGAAATTTGCACTAGCCCAACACCAGACTTTTATCTCGCTTGTCCAGGGCACTAAGCCCGCATGGCTGGAAGAGGAGATATATGGGATCTCCAAATTCATCATTTCCTTCATTTTACTAATAGTGTGAACAAAATCAATCATGAGAAACAAGAGTAACCACTGCCCTATGCAAAACAGAGGAACCTTGGTTAGGAAGTAAATTGTACATTAAGTGGTATTTCTTTAAAAACAATTTGTAGCAATATGAACTCGAACCCCAGGAATGACACACCTCAGCTAGACATGAATGGTGTTTTCTTAGTCTCATTACAACAAATGAAAAAGGATTGAACCGAAAGACCTACCGCTCTGATCCCGTTCGTGCAAGTCCCCTCATATAGATTTTTTTTCCGCGCTAATTTGTGCAGTTAAAGCTGAGCAGATACTGCATCCCCAGGGTGGAGACCAACCTGGGCTGCGGTAATTGCCCTCGCCGGTGCACTCCAAGTGGTAACAGTCGCTCATCTTTGGAAATTGCCTCGAATTTCTCCTTCCCTCTATTGCTGGTGGCGGCTGCAGGGCTGGGGGGCTCCGTGCACCGAGGTGCAGGGTCCGCAGGGCTGCACGGCCTCGGGGAAGCAGGATGCGGCGTCTCCTCACGGAGCGGCCTCGCATCATTACACCGCGGAAAGCGGCATGTGGCATCGAGCACCCAAATGTCAGAAAAACAGACTCTAGTGGGAAAAAAAGAGTCTGAATGAGGCGCACAGGGGCTGGCTGCAGCTGGGGAGCCCTGCAACGCTGCATGCACGCTGGCCTTGCGCGCTGCAGCGCTGCAGCCTCCATCATCCCTGTTCTGGAGTCACACCGAGGTCTTCGTCCCTCTTTTCAAAGCAGTGTTACCTGAAACACAGTGAATTCACAGCGCAATTACGGCTACGCATCAAGCAGTATTCAGGAAGGCTGCACACACCTTCCCTTCAGTGAGGACTTCTTATCCTCCTTGGAAATCATGGCCAGGTGATGAGTAAATCAGTCCCTAAATTTCAAGTTTAGCTGAAGTAGGAGACAATTCTTGGGGATTTATTTTTTGTGCTCTTGAGATATTTATAAGGAAAATAATTTCAACATTATTTAAATATTCCTTTAATCTTTCCTATTTACAGGTCTAGCACAATGCTCCTTGTCCCTCTGCAAGTCAATGCCAGTCCTCCTTGGAGGAAGGTGATGATCTGGCCTGGAGGTGGTTTCTCCACCATCCCGGCACCATCCCGGCAGTGAAGCACCAAACCGCACGTGGTGGAAGAGAAACGGGCCGAATGACTAAGATTCATGACTAGCCCTCCCTAACGAAGTCTCTAATCAGACTCACGCTTGGGTCTCACTTGCCAGGAACTTTGCTTGCCTCGCTGATGTATCTATAGGGGCACTAAGAGCAGGGAATAATCCTGAATGAACGACTGACTAATGCCGCTGGGTCTCAGGAACCCGGCAGACACATCCTGCAAGTGACTATTTTGATGTCCTGTTTTTGTTGCCAGGAGAGGAGTGATCATCCCTGATCACAGGGATCCCAGATGTGGTCCCTGATCACAGGCAAATGGGGAGCCGACCCTACAAGAGTGAAGATGCAGCAGAACATCTCTGCATGTAGCAAAGGGATAACAGCTTGGGATCAGGGAGGCGATGAACAAAAGAGACTGCACAAATAGGATAAATAAGGGAACTGCAAGAACCTCGTACCGGTGGGGGAAACAGGAAGAGAGGATAAATATTTATTGTAAAATCACTGAGAAGCAAAGAGTAGAATGAGTCAAATCACTAACCACTGTGGTCTGCATGCTGGTGTAGAGAGAAGAAGAAGACACAAGAGAAGAACCAAGGAAAAAAGATTTAAAAAACCCCCCAAGTTTGAAAGAGAACATGCATGGGGAAACAAGCCAAACTGCAAAACAGAGCAGAAACTGGGATTTACCGAAGTAGCAGAGCAGAAAGGAACAGACGACACAAACCGTTCAACAGCTTCTTCATGAGAAACAGCAGAGCAAGCAGCAGCAGAGGCAACGAGGTGAGACTGAAAGCAAAAATCAGTGTTGGTCGGACCGTCCCAAAGACTACAGGGCTCACAGCCTCACAAAATAAATAAAACAAAAACAATGGATTTCAAGATGAGCAACTTCCAAAATCTCAGGGAAAGCCCCACTAGACACATACGTGACGTAAAGGCATTAAGGAGAAGCAGTTGATAGCTAAAGAAATATATAAACAGTCCAAGTGCTTCCACAGTTATTTAAAATTTGAAGGAGGAAACTTTGTAAATGAAATATGTAACTGAGAAGGGGTAAATCCTTCCCAAAGCATGTGGATAAGGGAGATATGACTTATATAGTTTACTTGCATTTCCCACCCCCAAAAAAAAACATTTCTCAATATGTCTGAAGGAGCTA
>VWPW01020834.1:0-11771 GCA_013389825.1 Crypturellus undulatus
CAAACATTACAGTGCTGACGAAGAGGGGGACCACAGCCAGGTGTGGGAGGCATATGGAAAAGGCTTTGTGCCAACCCTGTTCAGAGGGGATCCTCAGCACAGCTCTGAAGATCTGCACGTAGGACACCACAATGAAAAGGAAACAACCAAAGCCTATACAGGCAGTAACCACGGTAACCCCAACTTTCTTGAGGTAGGAGTGTGAGCAGGAGAGCTTTAGGATCTGGGGGATTTCACAGAAGAACTGCTCCACCTCATTGCCTTTGGACAGTGGTAGTAAAAATGTGTTCCCAGTGTGCAGGAGAGCAAGAAGAAAGCCACAGGCCCAGGCACCTGCTGCCATTTTGACACAAGCTCTACTGTCCATGATGGTTCTGTAGTGCAGGGGTCTGCAGATGGCCACAAAGCGGTCATAGGCCATGACTGTGAGAAGATAATACTCAGNAATAGTAAAAACTAAGACCTGCCCAACACATCCCAAGTAGGAAATGGCCCTGATGTTCCACAGGGAATTGTGCATGGATTTGGGGATTCTGGTGGAGATGGAGGCAGATTCCTGACATTGGGAGGAATCTGCCTCCTCATATACATGCTTTCACCAATCCCTAACATTTCTCTACAAGCCTGAGTAACTTGATCATTTTGAAAGTCAGCTTTGATCCAGATGATCTGCACAACTGCACTTTCTGTGGCTTTTAGGTTTCCTCCTCCTCCTGCTCTTTATCATTCGGTCCCTCTCAACTCTTCCCTTGCTGCTTTGAGCTTCAGGGAGTCTTTCAGGAGTCTCTTGTGCTCTCTTGACCAGCTCCTTCACCATGTGTCTGCCCTGCCTGTTCTATCTAGTTGTTAAAAACAGTTCAAAGAAAGTTATTCCTTCCAAGCTGTGGAGCTGCTTGGAGGCAATCAGGACTCAGCCTGCTGTTGAGGAGTGTATTTTGTTTCCTATGACACAGGATCCAGATGATTTTGTTTCATCACACTTAACCCTTTTGTCTGTCTGCAGCTAGTTCAGATTGCAATTGGTGCACATGAGCTGTAACATTCAGCTACTGGAGTGGGAAAAGAGTTTGATTTTCAGCAGAGTGATCCGAGTCCCCAGTGGCTGATAAGGGAAGTGGCAGGGCTGTGGAGCTGGGCAGAAAGGTTCTGCATACAGCTCTCCCCTCAAAAATACTGTTTTCACACGTGTCCAGACTTCATTGGGAGGCACTCTAGGAAGTGGAGAAAGTGAGTATGGCTGATTCAGAAAATGGAAGAATAAAAAAAAGCTGAAATAGAAAAAAAAAAACCCAGCCATCTCTCTTTTTCAGGTGCTCATTGAAATCTGCCTAAGTTTAATACACTCCTTTCCAATTAGCTACAGCAGAGTTGAAGATGGAAGAAACTTATGGCAAGAATTATGGCTCCTGAGGGCTTTTGCATTAGACTGGCCCCTTGGGAGTAGTTGGAGCTGAGCCCATGAACCTCTGATGCTGAGAGGAGCCTGAAGAAACTTCTCAAGAAGTTGAAGCCAGAAGCACTTCCCCAAGTTTCTTGGAGGGTTAATGGGTCCCACTGTGGTCCAATACCAAGCAAAGCCTCCCCAGGGGCTGATTAGAGCAGGGAGTTTGAAGCCCTGATTGCAGGTAGGCAAAGGCAAAGTGCGGGTGCCTCTGATGCCAAGTCAACCCTTCCTGTGTGTCATCAAGTACGTAGGATACCACAATGAAAATGAAACACCCAAAGACTAAACATACACTAACCACAAGAAGCCGAACTTCTCTGAGGTAGGAATNTAGGGAAGGATACTGGTCCAGGACACCTTGTGTTCCTGGGGAAAGGAGGCAGGGAGGTCCTGTTGCCAGAAGGAGGGAGTTTATTCTTCTAGGCCGCAATGGCAGACACACCAGGCATGACAAGAGGACACAGACCTAGTTCTTGAGGGGTTTGTGACTGTGGCCCTGCCCTCGGCTCTCTCCTCCTCGGGCTGTCCTACACTTTCTCATGTCCGTGCCTGTTTCCCTGCAGCCTGTAGACACCCAGGCTGCTTCCCCACCTTGTTCCCACCCCAGCCTCTCTCCAACTTTTCCCATGTCTCTCTGTCCTTGGTGACTGTTCTTTGAAACACAGAGGCATGGCTTGATCTCAGGTCCCCTCCGGGTGACCTCTTTCACCAAAGTTATGCTCTTAAGGGACATTTTTCTTCTCGTCTGTACCTCAAGCTGCGGTTTGTTTCTCTTTCCCCTTCTCAATCTCTTTCCCACTACCAGAACAACTTCCATCATCCCTGAAACCACCCTGCAGGCACTCACAGCCTCCTGCTCTCTTCCCATTAGCTGGAACATTTCAGCAGGAGAAAGAAGCCCTAAGCTTCTCCATGAAGGCCATGTGCTTTCCAGGCCTGAAAAGCAACCTCACAATAATATAAGGGCCTGACTATGGGGAGGCCATGTCAGATAATGACCCACTGGCTGAAAGAAAAAGAATTTTCAGGAGAACCCTTAACTATTTTGCACTGAACAAACCCAAAACCTCCCCTCACACAGGGGCAATTGGTGCTCCAGCCCCAGTCACCTTGGGGGCCTGACACTGAACTCACTTCATGTGATAACTTCCTCTACAGAGAGCCCCAAACGGATGCAGTAGCTAGAGGTACTCTAATGAGTACAGAGCAGGGGGCTCCTGGTCATGCAGCCCAGGACACTGTGGCCTCCAGAGCACGTTGCTGGCTCACATGCAGCTCGCTGCCCACAAAGGTCCTTCTCCAAAGAGCTGCTGCCCAGCTGGACATTCCCCAGCCCATATCACTGCAAGGGTTGGTCTGTCCCAAGGGCAGGGCCTGGGTTTTGTCCTTATTGGAACACCATCCCTACAAAGTAGAACATATTATCCTGTGTAGCCAAGCTGATCTCCCAAAGTGCCTTCTAGTTTTCATGAACATTGGTAGGGACCATCCTTGTGCTGGGTGGCTGTGGTCCTTCAAGACCTGCTGTCTTTCCTAAGTTCTACTGCCCTTCAGGATGTCAGGTTCCACTACCAGGAAGTCAAGTACTCTTGACTTAACCAAGATGTGAAAACTATGTCCAAGACCACATCCAACCACCACATTTCCCACCAGTCTTTCTCTCTTGGCAAAGAACAGGGCCAGCGGGGCTCCTCCTCTTGTAAGTTTACTACTTTTGATAGGAAGTTATCTCTCATACACTCCACAAATTTCCTAGACTGTTTCCTCTCTGCCTTATGTCATTTCCAACAAACATCTGGTAGGTTGAAGTCTCCCACAAGAGCAAGCACTGCCAATCGTGAGGCTTCTGCTCCTCTCAGGGTCCATCCCAGGCACATGCAGTCCCAGGAGGATCTCTGTGCTCTCCTGGCACTTACAGCTTCCCCTCCATGAGAGCAGCCATCTGACACTGTGGCTTAACACACTGGATATCTGTGGCTATGTAAATCCATAACCATTCAACCTCTCCACTGCCCTTGAACTCTCTTGGGTGAATTCCCAAATCATCCCATGTCTCTAACGATATCATTATGTGATTCTGAGCTCTTTGCTACAGAATCCATGGAGAACCCCGTGCAAAAAGGACTTGTGGGGTACAAGTGCTTGAGCTTATCATGTCATCAGCTTCAGAGAAAGAGCGCAAGCTTCAGGCACTGTGCAGGATAGAAATTACTAAAGAGATACTTGAGAGAGCCAGTCCTAGTCAATCAGTTAACACGATTTAGGGTATCAGGGGAGACAGGGCAGTTACAGTAAAGGGAGAATTAATACAAGTAGCCATGTAGCAATACGAGAACAATTATTATTACTAAGAAAAAGCATAAAAAAAACAATGGAAGCAATGCTCAATCAAATTAGGGGGTTAAAATAATAGTCATCTGTGGAGAAGTCTCGAAATGGAATCACTGTAAAACACTGTCCATGATATCACTTTCCGCAGAGCATCCTTGAGCTCCTTGTTCCTCATGCTGTAGATGAGAGGGTTCAGTGCTGGAGGCACCACCGCGTACAGAACAGCCACCACCAGATCCAGAGCTGGGGAGGAGATGGAGGGGGGCATCAGGTAGGCAAAAAATCCAGTGCTGAAAAACAGGGAGACCACGGCCAGGTGGGGGAGGCACATGGAAAAGGCTTTGTGCCGGCCCTGCTCAGAGGGGATCCTCAGCACAGCTCTGAAGATCTGCACGTAGGACACCACAATGAAAATGAAACACCCAAAGTGTTTCAGGCACTAACCCCAAGAAGCCCAAATTTCCTGAGGTAGGAATGTGAGCAGGAGAGCTTGAGGATCTGGGGGATCTCACAGAAGAACTGCTCCACCTCATTGCCTTGGCAGAGGGGTAGGAAAAATGTGTTCATAGTGTGAAGGAGAGCATGGAGAAAGCCACTGGCCCAGGCAGCTGCTGTCATTTGGACACAAGCTCTGCTGTCCATGAGGGTCCCGTAGTGCAGGGTTCTGCAGATGGCCACAAAGCGGTCATAGGCCATCACTGTGAGGAGAAAATACTCAGCTGAAAAGAAAAAGATAAGAAAAAAGACCTGTGTAGCACATTCTGAGTAGGAAATGGCCCTGGTGTTCCGCGGGGAATTGTGCATGGATTTGGGGAGAGTGGTGGAGATGGAGCCCAGGGCGAGGAGGGAGAGGTTGAGCAGGAAGAAGTACATGGGGGTGTGGAGGCGGTGGTCACAGGCTACGGCTGTGATGATGAGGCCGTTGGCCAGGAGGGCAGCCAGGTAGATGGCCAGGAAGAGCGAGAAGTGCAAGAGCTGCAGCTCCCGCCTGTCTACAAAAGCCACAAGGAGGAACTCCCTGAAGGAGCTGCTGTTCGACATTAGATTCCTCCAATTATGTTGGACTAGCTAAAGAAAAGAGGAAATTGAGAAGTTAGGAGAGAGTTTTGAAGAAAAAATCTCCCTAGTCATTCAGTTTTCCAACACCACCCTGTTTGCCTCTACTTAGCAAGAGTATCCTAGCGCAATTGCTTTGTTTGAGTTCCACTTTGCACTTGGTGAGTGTGCTGTAAGGAGCAGGGATTTCAACCATGGGACTCTGGGGAGTCTGTTGTGCTGAACAGCAGTGGGAAGTGGGGAACAGATGCAACATTTGGACGTTCTGCCTTTTACAGCAGGTGAGATCCAGTCAAGATATAGATGAGACTTTCAGCATCTTTACTGCCAAGAGTAAGCGCAAACATACAAGGAACAGCAATTTTTACTGTCTCTGAGATATCCATGTTACTCCTGGGGAGTGTTTCCCAAACGACAAATCCTTCACACTTCAGCCCTGTGTCCTTACAGGAATGCATCCACCGACACTATGTGCAGAGTGGGGACATCTCGTTTGTGTGTTAGTCTCCTTCCCAGCTCTCCTGTGCGCCTGTCTCCTTGAGCTAGAGGGTGATTGCTCTCATACGCTGCCCTACAAGGAGACTGGCCCTGCTGAGAGCAGAGCAGTGCAGTTCCTAAGTGCCTGTCTCCACATTTCTCACCCTGTCTTCATGCACCTAAGGGAGGTCTCCACACTCCTGGCCACAGACACCCAGGGCTCATTTCAGCTGCTCCTGGACAGCCTCCCACCACCACCTCCATCCCCTTAGCATCTCGGCAGCTTCCTCACGGATCGCTCACGTATCACAGGATGGCCCAGAGACAGCAGAGCCTTTCTGGAGGGCAGGGGCAGCCTGGCAGGACACCCCAGGGCAGGAGCCAAAGCACCGGGAACACCGGAGAGGGGCTCTCCTTAAGGGAGAGTCAGCTCCATTCCCAGCCCCAGCGACTGCTTTCCCTGCAGCTCTACAGCACAGGCTGGGGAAGCCTCACTCCCATTCACACCTGTCTGTTCCACACCTGGAAGCATCAGGGTCTGCACTGCAGCTGAAACACCGAATTCCAGAAGGCAGAGAACAACAACAGGAGCAGCATGGACAGGAGGGGAAACAAGGAGCAACCCCCTCCATGTGCTGCCAAGGGAGGCAAGGAGAGGGACAGAGAGCCATGTGGAAACCCTTCCCCTTCCCAGCTGGGGACGTCACCTCCCAGAGGAGGAAACCTTAGTGCCTTGGTGGGGAGGCAGGAAAAGGGGCCACGGCAGGAGAGATGTCCCAGGTCTGGCTGCAGAGGAGGCGGCTCCTGCACTGCACTTCCCTCCCCTTCCCTGCCCATCTCTGCTGCCTGCAGCTGGCCCTGCCGCCAGCTCCTCCTCTGGCCCTGCCTCTTGTCCCTGCCACTGCTCACACACCCCACATCACCCTCTGTGTGCTCAGCTCTGCCCTGCACAAACATCTGCGCAATGTCCAGGGGCATCTCTGCAGCTGCAGGTCCTAACAAGGAGGTCACATAAAGTCCTAGGAGGCCACAGAGATGATATAGGTGCTGCCGCTGTGCTAAGGTGGGGATGAAACAGCTTGCTGAGGTTTCTCACACACCAAATAATCTTTCAGAGGGAATATTTAGGACTCCCACTTCCTTGTCGAAGCACAAAACTTGTGCTTTGACCCCCCGCAGCAGCCTCTGAGCAGCAGAATGACCCTGCCCTGACGGTGTCTGTCTCCCCACGCAGCTTCCCCGCAGCGCTGTGGGGAGCCCCTGGGCAGGCTGAGTGCTGCCCCTCGCAGGCTGCAGAGTCGCTGTCCCGGGCACACAGCACCCTGCGCCCGGCGGAGGCTGCTCTCAATCTCAGCCCATGCAGAGCTGGGTGCAGAGCGCAGCTTCACACCCTGCGTCTGCCCTGCGAGAAGGCAGCAGGATGCCCTGTCCCTGTGACCGTGTGGCAGGAATCCCTGCTCTGGAGCATCTCCTCCACCTGCTGCTAAACCCTGCGTACTCCAGGAGAGAGACCTTTAAAATCCCAATCCTTAATTGCATGCACTGAGTTCAGAAGAGCCCCCCAAGAACCTCAGCAGCATTGCCCTGTAGTCATACTCACCATTTCCAGGGCTGGAAAGGTTTCTCCCACAACCAGCTCTCTTCTCCCCTTCACACTGCCCTTCCCCTTTCACTGCCTTCTCTGCTCTGCTGTCCACAGCAGCAGGCAGTGCCCACAGCCCTGCTGCTCTGGGCACAGGAGCTGCTCCTGCACACGCTGTCTCTGGGCACTGCTGCCAGGCTGCCACGAGCTGCCTCCATCCCAGGAGCCTGGTCCCATTCTGGAGCAGAGGAACAGCCGAACTTCCCAATGTCTATTTCCCTTGTGCCCTCTCCTCCTGGGAACTCCTCACTTTAATAAGCTAAAATAATCACCTGTTGTCATTTCCTAATGAGTGGTGATGGATTCCACCATAACCATTTATTGCATCAGAGGATGAACTATCTATGAAAGTTGGAAATGTCCTACTCTGGAAGCCTCACTTCAAATCCCGTAACTGGACAGGAGACAGAGGAATGGACAAGTGGGGAGTTCATTGACAAGGTGTTCAGGTGCCAATTCAGAAATATCCATCTGGGCTGTCCCTGCCTAGATCTGAGTCTGAAGTCATATTCGGATCCCTCCTGTAAACTCCACAAACACATCAGGCAAGGAGTGGGATTCCCCTTGCCAAAACTGCAGTGAACAGAGCCCAGAGATCTGCACACGAGCTCCTTGTCACAGCCCCACTTACAATCCCTGCAGATGGAGGCTGAGAGTCAGGAGCTCCCACAGAAACCCCTGGTGACAGTGGCAGAGACTGAGGAGGTCCCAGGTATGTGCCAGTGCCTCTTGCTCTGATGGAGCTACAGGGAGACCTGCATCATCCTGGAGCACCAGTTGGGGTCCAGGTGGGGAACTGCCTTGGCCTTCTTAAATGACCCCAGATGCCAACCACAACAACAGCCCCAAGCCCTATGAAGTGCAGGTATGGGCATATTGCCGGATTAACCAGCAGTTCTTGTAATTCAGTGCGGAGCCTTGATTTGATGGCCCAGAAAAGTGCTGCCAGGGCCTTGTCATTGGCCTGAGGTGTCCAGCACAACCATGTGTCTCTAGCAGATACCGTAGGGCACCTGCAGGAAAACCATGTGCCTTGGAGTAACTGCAAGTGGCCCAGGGCATCCTGCGTTTCTGTCCTGTGCCCAAACAAGGACATTCCAGCACTGGTTGTAGGGAAAGCCCATCCCAGCTACATCCAGGTCCTGCACAAATGGGAGGCACCCCCGTCCCCCACGTCTCTGCTCCAGACTCTGCCCTCTCAAACCCTTCCAGCTCTCCTCCCCTGACTTCTGCTCATCACATCACATGAGATGAACAGGCCATGGGCTAATGAGCACCTCTGGGTGGCTGCATCCAAGGCTGTCAAGGCCCAGGAACATCTGCAGGGGCTCCTTGTTCTTCCTGAAACAGCACCAGGTTCAGGAGAGAGTGCCCGTTGGGCTGCTTTGTGTGAGGGAAAATGCCCATGGCCAGGAATACGTGTCCTCCCACTGCAGAAGTTCCTTCCTGGCTCTCTTGGCCCAGGTCTCCATCCCCACCATCCTCATGCTCTGCGTGCGGGTCCCATCTCTGCCGCCCGCCTCTCCCTCCAGCCCCATCGCTCACGTCCCTCGTGCGCTCCTGCGCTCCAGGGATCCCGTCCATGGAGCAGCCGTTCACCTGCGGCTCCTTCTCCATCTCCAGGACTCGCTCTGGGGACAGCCCTGCGCGGCCGGCACGTTTCCGGCCTGTCCTCTGCACCGACAGACGCGTCCGCACAGTCCGTGTCACAGCCCCGTCCTGGAGCAGCTGCTCACGCTGAAGGGACCTCACAGGCCCTGGGCTGGGGCTGCTCCTGCTCTGGCCAATCCCGTGTGGGGGCAGCAGTGACCTCACAGTGTGCCCTGGAACCTGCAGCTGGCTCTGGCCTATCAGCAGCAGGGACAGAGGTGACGTCACCAGGAACCTCAGCAGCCCAGAGCCTGCTGATGGCGTCAGGTTTACAGAGAAGGACGTGACTTCACAGTCACCATCAGAGCCATGTGGCTGCTGCTGGCCTATCAGGGACAGGCACATCAGTGACCTCACTACCAACATCCAGGTCATGTCCCTGTTGCTGGCCAGGCAGGAATGCCAGCACAACCAACATCCAAACCATGGACCTTTTCTGGCTTGTCACCACCACACACAGATGTGACACCACAACAGCCTGTGGGAGCTAAGAACACCCTTTGGCTGACCACCTCTCCAGGAAGAAGTGTCCTCTGAGTCAGAAGTTTGGGGCTATCAGCTCCTCAGGGAGGAATCACCTCTGAGTACCAACGCCAGCCGTGGCCCTGCTGCTGGCACATCATGTTCTCCCACAGAAGAGACCCTGTCCTTGGTGCTAGGAACATTGGCAAGGTTGTTCTCCAGGGTCTGCATACTCCTGCAGGGCTTTCCCAGGAGAGGGTCTAGGAGAGAGCCATGCCTTGGCTCTCTCCTAGAGCCCCAAACACGTCACCATCTTCACCCTACGAGTCCTGACCCCTGTCCCTTCTCCCCCAAAGGCCTCTGAGCGGCCAGCTGCTCTGCACCCGTATGACAAGAGCCTGAGGTCTCCTGCCCACCCAGAGGGCAAGGTTCTTAGTGACCCCGCAGCCATTGCCAGTCACCTGTCCCCAGGCTCCTGGCTCGGAAACGTTTGCAGGAGGGGAATGATCGTTTACGCCAGCCACTGGCATTGCGGTGCTGTGAAGATGCCTCCAGGGCTGTTCTCCCAGCGCTTCCACAAAGGACATGCTTGGGAGGAAGAGGAAGGGCAGGTGCCACCTTTGCCCATTCAGAGCGCTGCAGGGAGCACCCTGGGGACTTGCTTTCGTTCAACAGAATGAAGTTCTGAGTGCAGTGGTGGGACTGGTGTCCCTGGGCTGTTTCCACTGTCGCAGAGCTGAGACTTCATCCCAATGCTGAGAAGCTAACAAGGACGTTTAGGTACAGGGGAATAAAAGCAGAGAAATACTCTCGGTCTTGTTGAGGTCAGATGTGATGGGATCAGCTTCTGGGCGCATGTCCGTGGTTGAGGAGATGTGATTTGGGACAAAGCTCATTTCAAAGTCCCATGCGCATCTAATCAGCCCTGTGCTGAGTCTTCCAGGGCTGGAACATGGAGGTCCCAGGCTGAAATCTTTCTTTGAGTGCCCAGAAAGTCCACCTTGGTTGCAAGGAGCCTCTCCAATACAGCTGCCCTCCGCTTCACGAGAGGCATCTCCTCCCAGGATTAGTGCCACCTGACTGATTAATGCCATTTTTTTATTTAGGATCTGAGAGATTTCATGGAAACATTGGCTCAGGGAATTGCTTTGGCAGAGTGTCATGGAAAATGCAGGAGAGCATTGATAAAGCCAGTGGCACAGGCAGCTGCTGCAGGGGATCATTTGACAGGACACCCGACCTTTCCATGTTGGAGGTCTGTGATTCCAGCTCCAGCCGAGCTCTGCGTTTCCTCCCTTCATCCTGCATGCACAGAGCAGGTCTCGATGCCCCCCCGGGGCAGCCCGTCCCCTCCTGCCCTCTGTGCACTTCCACCCCGGCACCCTGAGCGCTGCTGCTGGTGCCAGGGCAGAGGGGAGGATCCCCTGGAGCGGCTCTGCAGGGAGCAACCAGGGAAAAGCTGTGCCCAGCCTCAGCGCCAGCACCAGCGCGGCTGAGGGGTTGCCCTCTTCTTCTCACCCTGGTGGTGCCAGACCCACCTCAGCCCAATCCCGAATGGCTCCAGCCCATCCCCAGGACACGTGGAAACCCAACCCTGTGACCCTCTCCTCACTGCACTCAAGGACATGAAATCTGAGGGAGCTCTGACCAGTGGGCTCTGAGTTTGCCCCTTCTCTGATGGTAAAGGAGGAAGCAGGGCTTCCTGTTTCAACACAATCTCTGGAGAAGATACAAATGACAGGAAGCAGTACTCCCAAATAGTTTATCCACTCATTTATTTATAGAGGAAGTATCAGAAAAAATAAACAGCGAAAGTGGACAGTAGGAAAGGGAAAGCAAGAGGAAGGCAATGCAAGGCAAGGCAAGGCAAGGAAAAAGGCTCGAAGCAAGACAGCCTGTAACTGGTTAGTGGATGCACATGGGGGCATTATTTTTGCTGGCACTGGACTCGTGTAATCAGTTTCCTCAGTGCGTCCTTGAGCTCCTTGTTCCTCGTGCTGTAGATGAGGAGGTTCAGTGCTGGAGGCACCACCGAGTACAGAACAGCCACCTCCAGATCCAGAGATGGGGAGGATATAGAGGGGGGCTTCAGATTCGCAAATGTGCCAGTGCTGATGAACAGGGAGACCACGGCCAGGTGCGGGAGGCACATGGAAAAGGCTTTGTGCCGGCCCTGCTCAGAGGGGATCCTCAGCACAGCTCTGAAGATCTGCATGTAGGACACCACAATGAAATTGAAACATGCAAAGAATAAACAAAGACTAACTACAATAAGTCCAACTTCCCTTAAGTACAAGTTTGAGCAGGCGAGCCTGAGGATCTGGGGGATCTCACAGAAAAACTGCTCCACCTCAGTGCCTTGGCAGAGGGGTAGGAAAAATGTGTTCCCAGTGTGCAGGAGAGCACTGAGAAAGCCTCTGGCCCAGGCAGCTGCTGAGATTTTCACACAAGCTCTGCTGTCCCCCCACTCTGCACAGAGCACGTCACACTCGGAGGTGTCGTCCTTTCTCGAATGATGCGGAAAGTCGAGGGGGCAGCAACTAAATATACCCCTGATAAAGTAAGTTTTAAAGATGTTTCTAAAGTATTATCAATGCAAGAATTGAAAAATAAAATCCTCATTTATAAACTTTCACATTGCCAGTTTTTGTGTTTGCCAAACTGCAACACCATGTTTGTGTTCTACAGTCAGCTTTGCTACCTAGCATA
>VWPW01020836.1:0-15205 GCA_013389825.1 Crypturellus undulatus
TTTGGATATCATATGCTAAGAATTTACTAGTAATCTATGTTTTATCCATACAGGTACTTGCTTTTAGAGTGCTTTTCAAATGCTTGTCAGTCAGCAGAATTTCAGTGAATGAGTGACTCTTTTATGAACAGATCATGCAGAGAGCTCAAGACTTTAACACACTACATTTGTAAAGCTGATAGAACTATGTGCTTAAAATGGAGCTTTTTGTAGAAGTGGTCTTGCTTGTGCAGGTTTCAGAGTACGTTAATCAAGCACTTTTTCTTTCTTGAAAAGTGTTCAGCACATTTTCTAGGTACCATGATAAGCAAATTATCTGCCTCTTTTCAACCTAAATGGTAATAAAATGTATTTTACTATGTTGACCTCTATGAATAAATTGCATTTGCAGAAACTGCATCTTCTGATTTTGATTTTAATACAGAATTTTCCAAGGTCTGTGTTAAAATGTTAGTTTAGGTGGAGAAGATAGAGATTAGCATTAAAAACTGCAAAGTTGATGAGGCCTATATAAACTGCAGGTAAGAGCAGTCTGTGTTGGAAGGAGAATTGTAGAATCAGAGTGAAGGAAGTTTGTTAGCGAGTTCCTCAAGAATCGGTGTCTGAATTGACCTTCATATTTATTAGTGATGTTGTCACAATAAAGGTAGAATTTGTTGAGGACAAATTCAGGAGGCTTCTTTACTATAAGTAATTGAAATGTCGTAGCATATTGCAAGAACTGCGAATCCTAGAGACTAACGCTGTAGAAACAGAATAAAATTACAAATTGCAGCATTTGATAACTATTTTCTTAAATTAATTTATTTTTTTAAATCTATGGCATTACATAGGGATTCATCAATTAGAGATAATGAAACAGTGCAAATATCTGGTGATACTGCTTGAATACAGAGTGATCATGTACATGTATATGCTGTTCCATACAGAAGTAACCAGAGATACCCAAGTTAACTCTAAATTTGCCTGTGTTGATAATGGAAATGACAGTTAAAGTGCAATGGCACTGGCCAAAATCATTAATAATTTCTGAGAATTTTTCTAAGCAGTAACAGTTGTGATTCTCCTGCCAGCACTGGATTTCATCTTAAATAGCTCTTCTTCCTACTGCCCCTTTTCTCTGATTTTTTTTAAAGGAAAGTCCTCTGCCTGCTCAGCTTTGACTTTGTTGGATAAAGCAGGGCAAGGTAAGCCCTGTATTCTCCTGACTGTCCTGATGACCCTTCTCTGTAGTTGCTCCACTTCCCACTTGTTTCTTCACTAGAGATAACCAAAATTACATGCGTTATTCCAGAAAAAAAGCCAGTGCCATGTACAATATTAGCAATATTTCTGCTATACTTACCTCTTGGATTAAAAATTAAGGAGATACCATGTAGAAACCATGTAGCCCCTGGCTCCAGACATGTCTACTGAGAGACACACCACTGCCTGTTCCTCTTCCTTGCACCAATACGACAGGCAGCTGGAGCATTATGAAGGTTTAGATGAGTGTTTTCCCCAAGCCACTGGAGCGTATTCCCCTGCTGGAAGGGTGCAGCCTCTTCTGTGCTCTGCAAGGCTGCTGGCTGCAGCTGGCACTCGCCTCCCAGCCAGCTGTACCCTGAGGATACACGGGCATTTTATTGAAAGGGAGCATATGGTTGTGAGGAGAAAGAAACCATTCTAGAAGGCAAGATGCAAAAATATTAATAGAGGATTTTATAGGTTACTATAAAATTGGAATTTGTTATTGTTGGAATTTGTTATCTACTTGGAATTACCTGTAGCTTTTGGGAAGAGTAGTTGGTTGGCTGCTCTTTGTTTTGTTGTTGTTGTTGTTTTGTTTTTAATGTTTGTGGATGTTATTTAGTGGGTAAAATGCCATAAAACTGTAGGAGTTGGCATTTGAAATTTAAGAGACTCCTCTTTTTACTATTTCACTTATTTTTTTTTTACCACTGTAATAAATTCTGTTAAAAAATAAACCAAATACTAATATTTTTTTTTTTTTCTCATATATAACTTGTTTAAACACTACTATAGTTGCATGTTTAAAAACTGCTTTAAAAAAATGCTAAGTGAGTGATAGTGTCTTAAGTTTTCTTAAAAGACCAATTTTAAGATCTTGAGATTATATTTACCACTGATGCACTTCCATACACAGAAGAAGAATATTGAGTGTTATTATTTTCCTGTTTTGTGCCTCTTAAATTCCATCTGTTGTTGTCGTGAGTTGTATTTGAAGGGAACGATGAAATTTTTCCTTTTGAGGTAGACCAGAGTCTATTTCTGTGGTCCGGTTGCCAAGTCTTGTTCTCGTGACAGTAAACAGAAACATGAAATCACAGTGAGAGCGCTTTTGCAATTCTCTAACTATGTAAAATAGTGGAGACAAATGGAAGTGAATGACTGGACATTTAAATTCCAACAAGGCCCTTCTTGCAGGCATAGGCTTCAGTAACTCATGTGTTTTTGTTGGTTTGTTTTTTTTTTTCCACCTTTAAAAGTGGAAAGTACTAAAGATTCAACTTTAGGTTTTATTTTAAACAGTAAATGTTCTGCAGTATTTTCATAGAGAAAATTATTTTTCATCAAAGTACTTCTTTCTTTTTTTGTAGGAGGCACAAAATTCTAAGGGTACACTACTCTAAGGATATGTTTCTTTCCTGTATATTGAGCATGGTCAGTCAGATTTACTTGCTTCCATTGACTTCAAGGACTTAGGCACATTCTGTAATTCATGACTGTCATTTAACTTTTACCTGCATTGAGGCTTCAGCAAAAATAAGAATTTTATTAAGAATTCTGTTCACAAGACATTGCCAGCTGTCTCTAGAAAACTGATCTTTTTTTTGTGCA
Source organism: Crypturellus undulatus (assembly GCA_013389825.1). Classification (NCBI taxonomy): domain Eukaryota; kingdom Metazoa; phylum Chordata; class Aves; order Tinamiformes; family Tinamidae; genus Crypturellus; species Crypturellus undulatus. The sequence goes on from VWPW01020836.1 coordinate 2,842, forward strand.
GGAAATGAATAGTGATATTGGTAGAAATGTAATATAATAGCTTTCAGAAAAGTGTATTTTACTTCCCATGTATCTTTTCTAAACTGTTTTTGGACAGCTTCTTGGAAAGGCTGACTAGCAAACTGATTTTCAAATCTAAAATAATTTGAGGAAGTGAAATAATAGCTTGATTGTTGTAGATGGTGCATTCTGGGAAATATAAATTTTTTTATGTAAGTGTTCTTGAATTGTTATTTTTAAAAACAGTTTAGGAATGTTTTTGCCTTCTTTACTTCCAGTGCTTGAGGGTTTTTTTTTTAATTTTTGATTGAGGTAAAAAGAATATTTTAAGTGGTTATTGTGATTTAAAGAAAAAAATAAGGGAAAAATCTAAGTTTTAATCACCTAAAGTAAAACATGAAGTACATTCCGTAGACAAAACTTCTGGTAGTAGGGAGGCTTCTATTAATAAGAAAGTATGAGAAAATTACTCGTAACCTACTTTGGACTTTATAGTAAAATTCCAGGTAGCTTCTTTTGAAATTGCACAGTTGGAACCTAATTTACTTTTATATTGTTTTTACTGGATAATGACTAGTTAATTATGTTTATTAGTTAAATATTTATTAGTTAATAATGACTAGTTTTTAAAGAGCAGGAAGGAGTGCAAATTCCAGTACTTGAAGAGACTTTTCTGTTCGGATGACTTTGTGAATCATTGAGGTTCAGTTCCTATTTTCTCAGAGAAAGATGATGATCTAACTCAGCAGAGGTTAGAAAATCAAAACCAAATTCTTTCTCGGGGCAAACTATTTAGCTCTTTTGTTATCTATCTATTTATTTATTTATTTATTTTTACAGATAGGAAGATAAAAGCTGGGTATTCCTTTAAAAATATTAAAGTGGTGAAAGACTTTCCTTAATAGGAAAGACTTTAGTTGAAAAATAATAGAAAAATGACCTGTCAGAGGAGACAATATTACTGTTAAATAATTATGAGCACAGTTGGTTCAACAGGTTGTCTACTCATCATCTTCTGAGGTTCCTCAGAGAGTAGCAGCCATGAGTTAAAGTGAATGCTTGGACTGGAGAACAGTCTGTGTTACGAGAGGTGCATTAAAACATGACTTTGTGTTTTATGCCAACCGCAGATGACTTAAAAGACTGGATTAGAGATAATAGAAAATGTAATAGTACCTATTAATACATGTAATAGGATTTTTTTTTTTTTTTTTTTTTTTTTTTTATTGAGAACTGCAAGTGAGTCAGGTTGTAGAAGACAGCGTATGGAGAATAATGAGCTGTGTATGAGCTACTGCCAGTAGCTGTGTGCCATATTTCTCTGTTTTCCTATTAACTTTGTCACAAGGTCTCTTGTAGGTGTGTTTATAATTTGTCAGAGACTTTCTATGTTAATTCCTATATCTTTAGTACCTTTGTGATGGTTTGTAAGTGCTAAAGAACTGTCTTTTGCCATAGAACTGTTTAAAAAAAAAAAAAAAAACTAAGTTGCTGTTGAAATTCTCTGCTTAATATGACTGAGGTAACAAAACTCTTAAACACTGTTATGTAACTTAATGCTAGAGAGATTAAATTATTTGCTTGAGTTAATGCAGGAAGTTGAGTCACGGCAGGAAGTTGAACTCAGATCTTTGTCCAATTGCAAAATGCAACTGCAAGCAATGCTGAAACTTTCCCCATGCTCCTGAGGTTAGAGATTTAACACATACATAGTAACATGCAAAAAGATTTAATACAAATAGTTTCAATTAGAGGTCACCTTCTTTCTTCTTTCTTTTCACGTTTTTTACTTAGCTTGAGAGGCTACTTTATAGCTAGGATGTCTGGCTGAAGACCACATGTGGTGGTCGGGCAGCTCCTCTCCCCGGCAGGCAGACACGGGTGCAACTGAGAGAAATGTTGAGCTGCTATAACTTGAGTAACTGATGCTTTTAAAGATGTCCAATTTGCATGTCTATGCAGTCTGTATGCAACATCTGTGGACTTAAATTTGTTTAAGGACAAAATGCATGCTTGCTTTCTTAGCTGACTGACAAAGCACAAGTTCTTGGTTGTAGTAGAAGGTTGAATGGCATTGAATTAATTTGCTGAAAAAAATGGTTTTGCTATATTATATCTTTTGCAAAAAAGATAAAATACTTTAAAAATGCCAGATACCACGATTCTATGCTTGGCAAATTAATATTGTCCCTCCTTCATGGAGGAAAAAAGAAAGGGGGAAGAATGTTTAAGAGAATCAGTTCTTTTATCCTTCTGGAAACTAGTCTCTGAATTAATACAAGCGTGTGCCATCCTTATGTCACTTACTATCTTGGTCACAACTAGTAACTTAGTAAGGATGCAGAACAATAAACTGCCATAACAATATGTCTTGGTGTCACCATAGATGGAGACATATAAATTATGTAACACTTAAGTATTTATTGATCCTTTTGGGATAACATACATAAAAAGCATTCAGTAAATATGTCATGAAGTAAAAGCTTTGGCTTTAAAAACGGTTTTAATTTTAGTTTTCCAGATGCCGTTAGCAAAAAAAAATAGTTTTAGACTTTTTGGATTGGAAATAATACTAATTTAATTTTATTTCCTCAGAGAATTAAGTACTGGAGTAAAAAGTTTGTGGGATTATTTCATAGTATACTTACTGTTTGACTTGACAGTCATTAAAAAATGGCCCAATGCCATGGATTCTACTTCTATCACCTGTATATATGTATATACTCTTATATAACAAGTATTAGAGATGTATGAACCCACATGACTGATCAAAAACTGTTTTCTGTCCTTGTGTGTCTTTTTCCACATTATTTTTAGTGTCCTGGACTGTATCTGGCTATACTCATACCTGAGTCTGTGATTTTGTTCTTCTGATATCCTACAATTGTGTGTTTATTTTCTCTTTACATTTAGATGCAAAGTCTGAAAGGTGGTACAGAAGCCATAGCCCATTTGGACCAGTTAGAAGCTGATTATTATGATCTACAGCTTCATTTATATGAAGTGCAGTTTGAGATCTTGAAATGTGAAGAGCTGCTGCTGACAGCACGACTTGAAAGCATCAGAAGACTGATGTCAGGTACCTCATGTATAGTGATTAACATGTAATTGGTTAAAAAAATAAAAAATAATTCTCTTAATAGGACTCCAGTAAAGTCTGTAGGAATGAAATAAGAAAGTGGGTTTGTTTGTTTTTACACCATATGAAGAGCACCTTCAGAAAAGGTGCACTTAATTTTGTTACTGAAATCCCTATACAGTTTGCTTACATGCAGACTGGAGGAAATCCCTTGAGCAAGAGGTTGAGAAGTAAGGAAATGTGTATCAAAATCTTTACCTTGTTGAGGCAATAATAGCAAAACTTAAGGGCCCGCAGAGATTAAGCCTGCTGTAAAAACAGCACAGGTCATTTTGAGTTGTCACTTAGGTTTTCCCCACAAGTCTAAAATAAAACCCTCCACAACCTGGCTTAAAAGGAAAGAAAATCCCCATTCAACTAACCAGCCAACCCTCTCCTTCCCTGGTGGCGATTGTTGTTCACTAAACTATTTGTTTTATTTGCTATTTTAAATTTATAAAATATTCTCTTTTTTTTTTTTTTTTCTCCTTTTTTTTTAATTAAAGGCAGCTGTTTACTTTAGAAGTAATTACTATTTTTAACAACTTTCAGCTATACCCATAGGATAGAAAATGAAAAATGCCTTTCGTAACCGTGTGGGAGTTTTGTTTGCAGGAGATGAAATTATCTCTTTGGAATTTACTCAAGGGAGGTGGGGGTAGAACAGTTGTGAAAAATGTTACATTTAAATGGCCAGGTCCAAGCTATTCTGTATCTAGTCTGAGTGAAGGCATCTCTCAGAAATGTAGAGATCTTTTATATGTGGTATTTCCTCCAGAGTCAGGGAGAAGGATTGCCTCGTATTTCCTGCTGCTCTTCCTTTCTAAAGAGTAGTTCTAACGAACATATACTAGCCTGTTAATCGAGCACATCTGTATGACTTGAAGTATAGACATTTTGGAGACTTGTAGAAGTTGTTGCTGTTCTTTTCTCATTAACTCTATTGGCTCTGCAATGCTTTATCAGAGAGTTTGGATTCTGTTCTGATCTGTGCAAAATCAGCAGAAGAGCAGGATGAAGTCCCAGCTGAGAAGTTTGAGAGGCACATTTGATTTACCTGCCAGCTTGCATTTGCAAGTTCTAAGTTGAACATTTTCTTGCAAGTTCAGCACATGGATCTGAAAAGTGCCGAATGATAATAAACTGCGGTGTTAGAAACTGCAGCATTAATCAAGTGCCTGCACTTAAATTCTCAAAACGTAAACTTACTAAGTTAGAATTTTAAAGGGTCTTATCCTATCCATGCAAACTATCCATGCATCTTGTAAGATGGATTTTATTTTTGGTAATTGTAGTGCTGTCAACAGAGAACATGGTAGTTGATTACTGTTTGGTTTTGGTTTTGGATGACTCTTGTTTTGTTTGGTTGTGCTTTTTTTTCTTTTAAAGAAATGCAAGTGCAGTGGACCTTGCCTAAATGGGAATTATTTTACTTGGTTTATTTTAAGTGTTTGAGTTATTATCAGTTTAAGCACGTGCCAAATTTATATTAATTTCAAAAGCTCAAACACTGAGGAAAACTTGGAATTTTTGATAGAGGAAACAATAGAATTGCCAAGTTTTCTCGGACATTTGGGCAATTCTAAGCCCCGTTAACCATCACATTTTAGAGCTTCAATATTTCACTGGTCTATAGCTGAGCTATTAGGGCTTCATTTGTAAATTCCTGTATTTCTCTATTGACTATATGTTTTCTTTAGGAAGAGATCTTCTGTTTTGTTTTGTTTTTACTCACTGATGTCTCAAAGGAGGTTCTAATGACTTGGCTATTTAACTATGGATGTAGTAGTCATTTTTTACACTAAATGTACAGAAGTAAAGACTCAAGTAGGTCTATTTCTATTAGGTTTTTATTTAGGATTAATATATTTCTGTTCCTCCTTTTCTGTTAGTATCATCATGTCTTCTGCCGAGCTGAAAGTAGCAGCACTACAATCTGAATACTGTTCTGTGACTCTGATTTGTGATAGCAGCAGAGACCTTGCATACAAGTAACATGATAACAACTTTTAAAAAATGGATAGGGCTCTGAAAAACAAACTTGCCCCTCTCTAGGGGCAGGAGTAGGAGGAAGCTGAAGTTGGAGCCTTTTCGAAAGACAGGTAATTCAGGAAAAGTGAGAAGGTGACAGTGGTGCATTGATAACGCTCTTGGTGTATAGCAGTGCATAGCCAGTTTGGTTTGCCACTGAGATGAAGGAGAAGCAAAGGTTTCTTGTTCCCCATCCTGGCATTTTGCGAAGATTTATAGTTCTCTCATTCTTTTCCCTCTTGGCAAGAGATGAGAAGCCAGCATTAGCATTAGAGATGAGCTCAGTGTTATGCTGAATGCTTCACTCTGGAGGCTAAAAATCCTGAGTGTTGATAAAACTGTTAGTAATGACCTCTTTTTTGAGCATGTAATGCTTTGAAGGGTGGCCTTGAAGTTGCTCTCCCACTGCTGCCTCTGAGCAGAAACAGTGACTAGGAGGTCAAAAACCTCTTAAAAGAGAATTTTCAGTGTTGCTGTGTTGTCTAACTCCTCCTCCATGAAATTAATAGAAGTTTGTGAAAGAGGAATCTCATGCCTAAGGCTCTATGAAGAGCCTGTATGTCCTGAACTTTGTAGTGAAGACTGGAGTATTGCTGGGAATCACAGGTAGCTGGTTAAGAAACCCAAAGACACATACACAAACATACATTTACAATTGCATTTGTTTTTTAATACTTTGAGCTTACTTGAATAAGAGGCTGTGCTTCATTAGTGTTGATTTCTGTTCTTCATATTGACTTTAGAGCCTTACAGCGCTGTCACTCTCGCCTCTCTCTCTCGAATGTCTCTAACATTCTTCTGCATTAAATCTTACCGCTCAGTGGGGAGATTTTGCTGTTGAACAAAACAAAATGTTAATCAAATACAAACTATTGATTTGACTTTCTATTGCTGACATTTTTAAAACAGAGAAGAAAGATGAAGTGGTGTATTATGACACTTTCGAAAGTATGGAAGCCATGCTTGAAAAAGAGGATATGGCAACATCTGTGCATCTGCAAAAAGAGGAGCTGCAGAAATTGCAACAAAAAATTCGCCAACTGGAAGCAAGGCGTGGACGGATTTCAGCCAAGAAAGCCTACCTCAGAAATAAAAAGGTACTTTGAATTGCAAAATTCTAGCATAATTAACAAATTTTGTGAAACTTAGGAGGATTGCTTTTCAGATACAGCTTCTAAGTCTCTCAGAGTTTTCATGGATTATATTTAGTACTTAGTAAAAGTTGTTTTATGCTGTTTGCTAGACAAATACAATGGTATGCTTTTATCAAATTGGCATATTTAGAATTCAGTATTTCTTTAGCTTTATTGAAACCTTTAATCAGTTAGAACTGTAGGAGCAGAACAGGAAAGGAGATCAACAGTTACTCTTTTCTATTAATGAGAATACTTTCATGTAGAGATTGTAGCATGTTTTTACAGAGAGCAAATTTATATATTTTTAATTTGAAGGCAATCTTCAAAAATATTGTCTTACTAATGAGTCTATTTTCATTCTCTCATCTCTTTTATCTTAGATATTGTGCCATTATTTTTCTGCATTTTTGTTTTTTATGCATTTGTCAAATAAACATTAAATCCAATATATGTTCTTAATTTGTAAAACTAGGTAGTGTTATAAAGTACTTTGTGCTGTTTACTGTTAGTGCAGAAAATTCTTGTATTGTGGCTAATGTTTGGAAATTGTATATCAAGTGTAGGTAAATATGTTCATTCCTTTTTCCAGAATGACTTGTTTATCGTTCCCAGCAGTTTGCAATTACATCAGTATGCATTATGAATGAGCAGGGAAGTTTAATGAATATAATAGATCAAAATTCTGAGATGGCAATGTAATCCTTTTTAGAAAATATGTTTTCACCTGGTGCTATATAGTAAAGGTCTATACAGAAGTCTCTTTTAAGACCCTGTTCTGAATTTGGAGCAGGGCCCGATATGATTGTCTATTTCCAATCCTGTGGGAGATCACACTTCTATAAATAGTTTCAGCAGGCTCAGGGTAAAGATATCTGTTCCCATTCATAACCAATACATCTGTATATAAATCTCAAGCCTAACAGAGGAGATAAAGCAATTACTAGAAGCTGGATGTTGCTCCATACTTACTTATGGCAAAGTAAGTAGAAATACCTGCAATTGAATGCCCTAGTTGGATGCTTAGCTTTCAGCTACCAAAGGAAACACAGAACAAAAAAAACGTTTGCAGGGGGAAATCAAAGATTTTGATTATGCTTATTCTTTTTGCAGAAATCAGTTGTTCTGTGCCCTTTTACAGTACTTGCTGGGGAGAAAAGAACATAGCCATTTCTGTGAATGTTCATGTTAAACAGGTATTTACTGTAGCTGCTACTACGATTTACCTGGAAAATCAAGTCTTGTGTCTTTGGTTCAAAAATAAGCATTCTATCTTGAATTACTATTGTAATGGTATGACGAATGATGTTGTTAATGCACCTTACCTACCGTGGCTGTTGTGCTTAGTTGCACTTCAGAAACTTGTGAAAAGATGAGGTTCTTGTTGGGAAGAGTTTATGGTAGTTCACACGTGCAGAGCGTGCCAATGCGGTGCAAGTGAAAGGTGGATGGCGAGGAGCAAGGCTGTGAGTGGCATCTGAGTGGAGGAGGATGGAGCTGTTGAGAGTGGATTGGGAAGTGTGAAGGCGCTGTGGCAAAGCTCCTTCCTGAATGTCCATCCCTTGCAGTGAAGGAATGCTTACTGGTGGGCTGAGAGTCCGAGCACCTGCTCAGGGCTTTGCAGGTTGGGTTCCGGGCTGTGCCTGATTTAGCAGTCTTAAAACATAACTGTAAGCAAGTGTTTTGGTGTTGATTGGTGGGGTTTTGGTGCCTCCTTTACACGCTCTTTTCTTCTGCTTTTTAGAAATCATCTCCCTTTTTTCTACCTGATGCTTTTTATTTTTTAATTCTGCTGTCAAATCATTTTAACAAACATTTTTAATTGTAAGCTTTGGCTGAAACTCTTTTGCTAGAGCCCTTGTTCTGTTGTGATTTCGAGCTACTGAGCCGGCGCTGCTGAAGTCGGTGCTTTTACTGAGATGGACACCTCGTGTTTTGCCATACTGGTGGGAGCGCAGACTTTCCTCTCTCCTGATTCCTCACCCTGAGCTGTGCATTTGCATTTGTGGAGCGATCATTTCCTGATGCTCCTATGTGTTGGCACAGATGAGCTAGTTATTCAAGAACCAGATTTCAGCAGCTGTCTTGTTATTGTGCTGCATTTTGGGAAGGCCAGCGCAGGGCCTCGCGTGCAGGTGCCGTCTCTTGCTGTCGCTGTCCCCTCTCTGCTGGCTGCAAACAGCCCTGCGGTGGGAACTGGAGAGCCTGGGACGAGGTGAAGAGATATCACAGAAGGTGTCTGGGGAAATGTTTTTGAAGTTGAGTTACCATGTGCACAGGAAAGCTCTTCCTCCTCATAAGCGGCTGGGGAAGCCACGTGAGGTAGGTTTGTCGTGTGTGTAGGAGCTCCCTGGCAGTGCGGCACCGCACCAGGGCATAAGGGTTGACCACTCCCTTTTCTGCTTTTCTTTCGATCCTTTGCATTTTGCCAGCATGAGGCTGTTGATTTATGGTCAGCTGGTCGCCCACCTTCATCCTCCAGACCGTTCTCTTTCGTGCTGAAGTGCTCCTTCTCTTCCCCTGCTATTTGCAGTCGCTCTTGCCTGCAATTGGAGCCCTGTACTTGTCCCTACAAAACTGCAGCCTTTTTTAGACCCTTTTGTAATTACTGCAGATGATTCAGAACTCTCATCTGGTGCTGCAGCGTAGCTTCAGCCCCTGCTAGGTTTTTTGCTTTATTTCAAGTCATAGAAACCTAATTATATATATGTAGATCATTTCTTTCTTAGTATAAAGTCAGTACTAAATACATTTTGGTCCAGTTTATATTCTTTCTTTACACACTTAAAATATCTAGCATTTTAGTTCTTATGCAGAAAGATTTGAATATGGATGCTAAGTAGAAAATAAGATCAGGAAATGTTTCATAAAGTTGTAGCCCCTTGGCTCTTCTGGCTCAGCTGCAGTACAAGGCAGGGGGCCGGTGCCCCCGATGCCACACATGCCCCTGTTTGGGCCCAATTTCCTTGCCCAGGCTACCCAGCTTCCCAGCCCACAGCTGTGCCCTGTGCAAGGTCTAGCTCTTGGCTACTCCTGCAGGTGCCTTTTCTTTGCAGCTGATGCTTGGTGCCATTTGGGTTTCCTGTGCAGTCTGCCTGAAGTTTGGGTGTCACAGCTGCTCTGGTCAGCTATTGTAACTCGTCCTGTTGCCTTTCAAGTTTGTTCCTGTTCATAGGCAAAGCAACAAATGTTTGCTTTTGAACCTGACACCTCAGATGTGGATTCTGTGTAATAAGGGAAGCTGTTTGTGCATGCATAAAATTATAACAGTTTTATATATGTTTGTACTTGCAGACTGGTGGTATGTGCAAAAGATAAACTGACAGTTGTAAATGGGAAGCTGCCTAGTCACATAAACAGAAATACATAGTGTATTTGAGACTTAGTTACTATTATTCACATTTACTAATACATGGAGCTGCACATGGATTTTATGACCCTCCAACTATTTGACAGATCATCAGGTCTTGCCACTTCCCTACCGGTAAAGTAGAACAGACTTGTCAAGAGCCTACTGCTTGTATGTATTCTTTTGTGTCACAGAAGGAATGTTGGGGGAGGTGAGCGACACAATGCACTTCACTCAGGGGAAAGAAATAGGAATAGGTTTTATTGATAATGATAATGGTTTCACAAGATTCTATGGCAAGGTCACTTATTATTTACTGCATGGAGGTTCAAGGTACACACAGAATTACCAAGGACACCCTCCCGTTGGGTCATGAGGTTCAGATTGGACCCCCTTGCTTTCCAAACTCCTTCTGAGAGGAGTCTGGGTGCGGCTGGATCCAGTCCTAGTCCCAGACCTGGTCAACGGTTTATGTCTAAGGGATTGTGCACAGGTACAAAGTAAAAGTTTACAAGTTCAAAAAAGAGAAGCGTGCTATAGTCACCACGAATCTGCAGTGGGAAGGATCTCTCAACCCCGAGGAGTATCCTTGAGAGGCGTCCCTGCTCAAGGGGAGATCCCGGCGTGCAGCCTGCTGCCATGCAAGGAGAACTTGATGGGCTCTCAGGCTGTCCCCATATTTATGGGATAAGATGATTGACTGATAGTCATTCTTTCAATTCAGAAATGACTGTTGGCTGGTGTACTCACAGTTAGCCTTATTTCTCCATCAGGATGCAGCCATCAGGACTGTTATTGATGGTTAATGTCCGAGGGGGGGAAGAAATCAGGGAGACAACCACCAGGATCAGATAATGTGGTAGTTAACATCTGAATAGGGCTACGTGTGAGAAGTCAGGTTGAGCTGGGGAAGGAGCACATCCATCACACTTTGGCAGTTAAAAGTAGTAAAAGTTTGGGTTTTGTCTTGATTTTATGTTTCATGGTGTTATTTGTAAGGTTATTTGTAAGGTAAATTAACTAGGTTGAACAGTTGTCTGAGACTGCTTTTGTAATTTCTGTTTTCCCAAATTTTAGTGCGTTTTGCTAAATGCTACATTTCATATTGCAAATTGATATTTGAAATACAGTATGTTTTATAGATAACATGTTGTGTTTCCGCAGGAGATCTGTATCGCAAAGCATAATGAAAAGGTCCAGCAGCGTCACCAGGGCGAGGAGCAGTACAGATTGCACCATGCTGTGCAGCTAGTAAGTCTGATCGCTCTGCTAGTGAGGTTAGCCTTGGCTAATTGCCTCTATTCCTCATTATACTTTCATTAGCAGTTTGCAGTGATAGCCATTTAAACAGATGAAGTGTGTCCTTGACCTTTGGACCATGGACTTCTGTACCGTGTTATGCTGGTGAGAGGATGTATGTAGCTCTTAGGATGACACTGAACCTAAGCAAATAAAACAGTCCATTACTAGCAGGTTTGCAGTCTAAGTCATTACTATGAGGTGCATGCAGAGCTTGTTAACATTTGCACGTAAATGATTCTGGAGACCTCCGAGTTCGTTATCGGATATGCTGAAATGAGGAAAGAAACCTTATGAAATTATTTTTGCGTGGTAGTTAAGATTGTTCTTTTTTTTCCCACTGGCTTTTTACAAAAACAAAAAATATTGTATTATGTAAAATATGTAGCTCCAAACATGCGATTCATTTTTCCCTGAGCAGTCTCATCACGGGAAGTAAGCTACATAGTCCAGCTGTTGTGTTGTGTATAATAGGCTTTATCTTAAAGAATATTCAAGTTCTGGGTGAGGTCCGGGGAGCTCATAGGGTATCAGTATTTAATAATGACAACTTTGTCAGAGATGCACTGAAATCCAAGTTTTTTCAATTCAAGCTTCAATTAGATTAGTGAAGTGATTCTGCTTCATTCTTATGCATTTTCAACATTGATATATTTGTCCAGGGAGTCAGCTGCATTATTTATGTTATGAAAAGGCTACTACTGAAAGACAACACAAACTGGCTACTCTTGCAGGAACTTGGAACAAAAAAAAGCAAAGGACTTTGCTGTATAGATTATAGTTCATTTATCACTTTTGGAATAAGAGTTGCCAGTGCTAGAACCTTTTTCTTACTTCTCAGGCACTATGTTTTTTTTTTTTAATTATTTATTTCATGGACTTGGCAGCTTGCATTATATTAAAAGCCTTATGTCATTTTTAATTTTTTTCATTAATAATTTGACTGAAATTTTCTACTATTATTTTAAATAGGCTTTCAGCCACTTGTATTCATGGGGGAAAAAAAAAAAAAAACCCTCAAAGGTGTCCAAATCTGAAACCAGATAAGAATTGTAAATTCACTATTTCTGTATTAAAAACAAACAAACAAACAAACCCCTCAAGTTCAAGCCTTTGTTTCAGGAAAGGTTCAACTTGATTACCTGTGAAACATTCAGGTGTGCTGGTAGGAGCACTACCCTTTCGTCTTGCTGTAATCGGTTCTTTATGCTTCCTTTGTAACTTTTTAGCCTCATTTTTTTGTTTGTTTGTTTTTCACCTTTTTGTCCCGGCCTTTTTGTTTTCATGTCCTCTTTTCAGCCCTGTGCTACTCTTCCTCTCCCTAAAGCCTTTATGCTTACCCCCTTTGAAAGCAGAGAAATTGGACCTTTATAAGGATACCAGGCAATTCACTGGCTTATGAATGTAGTAGGCAGATGCTGCTTTTATGTTGGC
>VWPW01020838.1:0-27868 GCA_013389825.1 Crypturellus undulatus
AGGCCAAGGCCAAGGCACCTGCGTGGGTGTTGCTTGTCCTGGGCTCCCAAGGGTCTCTGTGCCCTGCCGAGGCACGGGGTGACACATCTCGGGAACTGAAATGAAACTGGTTAAACACAAACTAGATTTATGCCGCCTTTGTCATCGGGCTGAAGGAAATATGAGCAAGCAGAGCGGTAGAGCAGAGAGGTCTTGGCAGAACTTAAACCAGGTTGGTTTGGCGTGCGGGGATAGTACAATATTCTTACCCGTTTCTCGGAAGCATCAAGTGCTCCTTGCTTTTACTGAACAAGCTGCTATAGCACAGCTTTAGCTCCAGAAACCCCATTTCTGCTTTGCAGAAAGAGAGAGAGAGAGAGAGATTTGGCTTGGAAAACAGCCCCAGCAGAGCTCTGTGGTGTGGAGAGCTGCATCTTCTCCAGGCCCCAGTGTCAACTGCCACTAGAAACCTACAACAGGGCTGCAAAAGACAGAGGAATCATTCGCTCAACAGGAGGGCATTGAGCTTGGTTTAGGAGCCTTTTTTAGGCTTACATTAGATAAAAATAGAGACACACTCTCTTGCTTCGGAAAATTCCCTCCTGCTGGTGCACGGGCAGCTTCATTTATTCCAATACTGATTGGGCTGCTGGAAGGAGCTGTGCCTAATGCAAGGAATCAAAAAAGGCAACGAGCAACGAACGGAGCCCTTGGCTGCAGACACGGAGTCACGTCTTCAGAAAGCCCCAATTTTGGGAATGCTGATAACTGCTAACAGCCGGTAAATGCTTTGTGCCAGCGTGGTGCATTTTGACAAAAAGGTGTCAGAGATCAGAAATGGGACTTGCAATAAAAAAAATAGGATTGAATTCACCTTAAACTACTATGTGGGGAAGAAAATGAAAAACAATCATCTTAAGCAATCAGGGATCCAGGACAAGGTGACATTTGGATGCTTCTTCAGCACTGACTCAGTCCTTCCAGCTTCACACCAGATATTCCCAAACCAAGTTTGGAAGGGAGCTCTATTAAAATCACAGACAGAGCAGTAATGAAGACTGACCAGGAGAGGGCAATCCCTTACCTTGCTCTAGGGTCTGCCAAGCACTCGGTGCACAGCTGAAATACATGGGAGGCAGAAAGGCAGCCTTCACCAAGCAGCCCGAAGAGGAAGGTAGGGCCCTGTTAGAAGTGACCACCTCATTTTCCTTCATGTCAACCCAACTACCAGAAGTAGTTCAGCTGGAGCAGATGTTTCTTTTTAAACTTTTTGGCCTCAGCTCGAGCTCTCCGAGGTCGTTCGTGGCAAGATTTGCCACGTAGGATGACAGCATTGACAGGCTCCTCTCCTGCCAAAAAGGGAGGGGGTCCTAACCCCATCCAAGCTGGAGTTCTACAGCTTTGGAGAGAAAGATCATGTTTCCCCATTTCACAATAAGCTCAGCACGTTGGCGGTGGGAAGGCTCAAGCGCCTCAAGCCACATTTCTGCGCTACAAGGCAGCCCTCAGCCCATATTCCTGCTCTCCTTTAGTCCTGATCATCCCTCAGACACCTCATCCTTAACCTGTTAAGGCAGCCCCCAAGGGAGGGAACCAACTGTTGCTGTGTTTGTGAAAGGGGGAGAAAAGGTTGAAAAAAGACAGTGCTTTCACTGTGCATCGGGAAGGTAATTCAGTCTCAGTTCTAACCTAGTAATTAAGCACTCAAAATATCCTTCTTCCTTAAAAAGGAAGGACAAGTCCAAGGGAACATAGCAGAGTCCTCCTCCTCTCTCTGCAGTCCTTGCTGTGTAAGGCAGCATTTATGAGGCACCATCCTGGAGCGGGGCCCTTCGGCCTCCGCTGCGAGAGCGGTGAGCTGTGCCAAGGCTGGTGCAGATTCCCCAGCCCCAGGCTCGCAGGTCCTGGGACAGCTCTCCCACCACGAGCACCTTCATCAGCTCAAGAGAGGCAAGTTGAACCCGCTGCCCTGAGCAACCCGAGGGTGGAAGGGCAGGAGAGGGCAGCAGTGGGAGCGGATGCTGCCAGCAGCCTCACGGTCTAGAAAGGCTGATGAGCGCCTCGGCCGACTGGAGCTGACACTACGGGAAAAGCAGCTTCTCGGATTACAAGGACGCAGACTTCACAAGTAGATTTATAGCCGAATAAAAGCCTTGAGTTACAGCTGCAGACATAAGCAACCAGTAACACCCTAGTCTGGTGTCCACAGAAATTCTAAACCAAATTAGAAGCCACTTTTGCAAGCAACTATGATTTTCAATGCCCTTAAGGATTGCTCTTAAAAAAGGGAGAAAAGGTACAGAGCCTTTAGCCTTGGAAACTTTAAGCTCAATGCTTTCAAAAGCATAATTGAACACACTGCCCAGTCCAGTTTTCCTGGGAGGCTCAGTTCTCAGAGAAAGAAAAAACAGCTAAAGAGAGAAACAAGTTTCAGCAGAGATAAGTTAATGGTATCTGAACATCCTTGACTCCTCACTGCTGTTATTAGATTTGACCTTGGTGTTGCTGTTTTTTCCCTTTAAAAAGCATTCTGTTCTCCCAGGTCCCAGGCAGGGCAGATCATTCCCAGCCTCTGCAACCTGTGAATCATTCCAGGAAGAGTCTGGCCACAGACAATAACACATGGAGCAAGAAACACAGGCAAGCGGCATCTCTTTGACAGACCTTTATTAGCAGACTGTTCCCTACATGAAGAATCTGAGTTAGATTTGCATTATAACAATTTGTGGTTACAGCTACAGAGACAGTTGTCATTTTGCATTGATTTTTGCACTCTGAATTTTTCCCATTAGGCCACACTGGTAGGAAGGAGCCACTGCAGAATTTATGGCAGGTCTCAAAAAGGGGGGATAGAAAAAAAATCATGCGAGTAATCCAGATACCAGCATAGATTTCCACATGGCTATGGGCAGCACTGGATAGTCAGTGTAGAAAAGCTCACCTGGAAGGTTCTCCGTGAGCCACCAAAGCTTGTCAGTCAGAAGGAGCTGCTGAGTGCTAACAAATCCCTTCCTGGTTTCCCAAACTTCCCCAGTGCCCGTTGCCATGTGGAAAGCTCTGGCTCAGCAGCGGGATCTGCTGACTCAGCCTCAAGCACAACCACAGCAGCTTGTGTCCAAGTGCAAGTTTCCTTCCATCTCGCTGGAAACTTGCACTTATTTTAGTCCCTGAGATTTCTCCCCTCCCCCCTTTACCTAAAAATTCCCCAAGAACCTCTTCAATAGCCGTTGGGCCATACGACGTACACAGACCTTCAGCTTCCCAACTCCGGCCTTCCACCTGCAACTCCTTTAGCCAGGTATTGAGGCAATTCCAAAATATGGCAAGCCTCACATTGCACCCTCCTCCCCTCATCCCAATGGACTGCTCCCTCACTAGTTCCCTTCTCTCCTACGGCTTCTCACTGCGGAATTTCTCTGGGCCGAGGTCCTCCAGCAACAACCCCAGGTGTGGGGAAGGCAGCTCAAGCCCCAGAGAGAAGGGACACGAGTGACTTCAGTGTCCTTCCCCACAACTCAGCTGTGTGATGTAAGAGAACAAAATAGAGAACTTTTTAAAACAGGAGAAAGACAAGCACAGTAACAATATTTAAACAAGTCTATAAAAATAGTTTGACATAACTCTGTTCAAATAAATACAAAATAAATATGCTTTAAGCAGTAAAACAGTGGAATGCAACGCTGGTCCATTTTGCCCAAAATGAAAAGTTGGATGAGGATCTCCCAGGCCTCGAAAGCCTGATCCTATCAACTAAAGTAGCCCATAATGCAGTCAAGAGAAATTTTAAAGCCAACTCTTTCCCTTAGCCTTATGAAAAGCACCCTTTGAAAGAAAAGCAAGCAGCTGTCTCCAGGACTGAAAGCTCACCTCTGCCAATGACAACTAGCCCCTCTCCCCAACACCCAGCACACAGCAGACGTGCTCCTGGCTTGGAGACTCCACCCCGCTAATGCAAACCTGAACATCAATCTACAAAGAGGTCTACAGAGATAGATAGCAGCATAGGCACAGGGTTTGGAAGAGGTTCCATCATCTAGCCTTGGCACCAGGCAGAAGGAAATTCAGAGATCCATGCAATGCTGCACAGGGGCTCTCGTGCCGTGCTGGGAGCACAACCGCACAGGAGCGGTGGAATATTGTGATTTATTCACTAAAGCCATGCATCAAGGTGCCAGTCCATCCAGGGCTCTCTTGGCCTGCCCCTTTCCAAGCCCCTGCTGAGTATAAGACAAGCCAGTTCCAGCATGCAAAGGATACAGGCATGCAGGCTCTAGGCTGCTGCTTCTGTTAGTAAGTGCATCTTGTTAGTGGATTTAGGAGACACACTTAAATCTATAAAAATAAATAATCCTAATTCTTCACCAGGCTGGCCTAAGTAATCTTCAGCCTGACTGGATTAAACCACTGCCCACCAGCCCTCGAAAAACAGTATAGTTCAATGTTACATTTCATGTCAAGTCTTGGAAGCAGAACATGAATGTCTCCTACCCAAAAGAATATATGTAAACATAATAAACAAGCCTGGTGCGGCAGCAGCTCCTACACAAGGTTTGTACAAATTTAAACAGTGGGTAGGAAGTTAAACAACTGAATGGAAAAGAAGCTCTTTCAGCAAGTCAGAAGGTGCTCATCCGCTGGCAAACAGCTCTGTACACGTAATGTGCTGAAAGCAGACCTGTCCCCCAGATCCTTGCTACTCTGCTACGCAGCCAGAACTGACCGCAGCAATTCCTGCGTTTAGGTCCTCTCAGCAGCAGATCTCCCCATCTCCCAAAGGGCCCAACAGAAAGGGCCACACAATGGTTTATGAAAGCTTCGAGCAGCAAGACAGCAAAGGACGCCAGATCCTCCCTTCACCCTTACTGACTCACACACTATCTGAGATTTCACAGCTTTGCTTAGTCAGCTTAGTGTCAACACATTCACAGAATGAGAGATGGCTAAACGTCTTGGGATCACTGCCCAAGATTTCAGAGTTCAAAGTCCTCAGCATCTCCTGGTCACCGTGACTGCACGCCCAGAGTCATCTTCAAGTTCTCATATACCACATAGCTGATGCTCACAGCTGGAATCACCTTCATAAAGTTCGGGGCCAGACCCCGGTAGAGACCAAACGCTCCCTCTGTCTTCAGAATGTGTTTGAACAGTCCCCTCATGGTCACTTCTGGAGCACCCTCAACTGAAGCTGCAGGAGGAAAAGTGACAATAAACAACATAGTCCACCTGGTAAAACCATTTTAAACTAAGACCCGTCTCAGAGAGCAGTTTTGACTCATGCGCTTTACATGGATGTTCAAAGGTACTTCGTGAGGGACAGCATCTGATTAATCATCAAGACACAGCTGTGCTGCAACACAGACAATTTCTTAACCTGCTCTTCAGAGGCCTTAAGCCCAGAACTCCGAGATGAGTAAAGCAAAATTGCTGTCCTGGAGGTGCCTGACTTCAAATGTTAAGGGACAAAGTCCGCTGTCCCCTTGCAGCGTGGCAAAGAGCTACTGCTCAGGTTCACTGAGGCTGCTGTTGCAATGTTTACACTAGAGGACCTTTACCCTGCTCGATGACCATGGCAGTAGTTCACACACTTCTGAGGCGAGTTCTCAGAAGTTCTCACCTTGGGCCTGCATGCGCGTCCTCACTAGAGCCAAGGGATAACTGGCAAGCTGGCCACATGTGCTAGAGATGGTGCCACAGGCCAACAGAACAAAAACTCCAGGGTCAGCGCTGTTGACAGCATAGCGTTGCAGCCAGGCGTTTTTTAGTGTCTGGAGGAAATAAGGCAGATGTTAGCAATGAAGAGGCCATCACAAGGATATCAGATTACATCAGATTAGAGCAAAAGGCACAGGGAAGTATGTGCAGTTTCAGCCAGCACCATCAGGTTTCGTAGATTATCTTAAGTTATTGCTACCTGGCAGTGAAAAAAAAAATATTTGATTTCCTGTCTTAATTCCCTTATCAAAAATATTAAGGGACTGTGCATGTTGTTGACAAGGAAGGGAATCCACTGTACTGGATTATCTTTTATGACATTTAGGCTAAAATCCACTTGTGTTCTCTAAGACTTATCAGGACAGCTTTGAAAAGTGATTTTAATCATCTATATTAACTGACAGGTGTGAAAGCAATAAAACTACACAAGTAGCATGGCCCTACAAAAGAGTTAAATGCCTCATACCTCATAGACTGCCAGGTCGATACCAGCATATGGAATGATTCCTAGCATGTTGGGGATGTAGCCTTTGTAGAAGGCAGCCATTCCTTCCTTTGAAAGGATGTTTTTGGCACAGTCCAACATGCCTGAATATTGTCCCGTCTTTCTTAGAGCCATCCGTGTTTTCAGAACCTAGAGCACAAGAATAAACACCATGAAGATCTTCCAAAGCACCTTCCCTGGCCCCTTATGGCCTGGACTACAAACCACCTGGGTTTGCAGTCAGCTGGGTTTGTAGTTACCTCCATTGGGTAGATGCTGCTCTGTGCAATGGCCCCAGCCAGGGACCCAGCTAGGAGCCGCTCGTGAATCCTCAGCATTTCCTGGTCAGTTCCAATGAACCTCTTGATCTGTAGAAGGGAGCAAGGACAAAACACTGAAGCTCACTGATTGCATCTCAACATTCCTCTTTGTCAGGAACCAGATGAAAATCTCCACAGAGAGACTTCTCTCTGCTCTTTTACTCACCTGCTCATAGGCCATGAATTTAATGGCAGATTCTGGTGCTATCTTCAACACATTGATGCCATTCCCACGCCATAGGGACCTTGTTCCACCCTCTCGGATCATTTGAGTGAAACCACCGATGATGCACATGTTGTTACTGCGGGAAGCATGAACCTGGAGCGAGAGAGCAAGTTTGGATCAGTTCCAGTCCTGATTACGACAGTACTATGTTCCTCCGTAATCCTGGGACAAAAGGGCACATTTTATTTGCCCAGAGATTTACCAAGGCTTTAATCCCTTCCAGATAACTTTTACAATAGGAAAGCAAGCTGCTTTTCCTTTTTGCAAGGCCTAATGTTAGTTGACTAATGAATTTAATCAACATCTCCCTCTGGAATGGGAAGCTGAGTGAAACTAGCAACTCCCACAGCCTAAAAGAATACACTTCTCAACTGGCTCAAGAGCAGGTACAATAACAATGCAGTTTATAATCAATATTAGAAGAGAATTACAAAAAAAAAAAAAAAAGAGAGAGAGAGAGAGAGATTTTATTTATACTAAGAACCAGCTTCATCAAGTGACCAGCACAGCCACTTTCATCCAGTCTTTCATGGAAACACAGAAGACGAGCATATTTCATCAAAATCCAGATTTTCCTGTGCTCTAAAGCATGAAGTTCTCTCACAATTTTCACACATCCACCTCCCCAAACCTTCTCTACATCTTTGTAGTCAGTATCTTTTCTAGTCAGTGAAGAATTATTTTGAATATGACTTTAATAACTCAATCTAAAAAGCTTTCAAAAAACACCTACATAAGAGTAAGGAGATTAATTCTTGCCAGAGTGTTACACTGTGCTGACAGACACTATCATCTCCTAGGCATCACTTGGGCAAAAAGATTAAAGGAATCAGATTGAGTATTTAGAGAAACCAAAATTATCCCATCTTACCTGCATGAGCACTTTAAGGCGATCCAAGGGAGCTGTGCAGGTCCTGGACACTGCGCCTGCACCTCCACCTGCAACCAGATGCCTCCACCACATCCCTGTCTGCCTCTCTTCCACTGTGAACTCATCAGGGACAGTCAAATTCTCTCCTACATCAAAGATCTGCGCAAGCATAAGGTGTTGAGAAACGTTAGATCAGTCAGCAATCTTGCCAATTTATTGCTCTTTATCAGTGCTAAGTGTTGAGGCTCTGAATGTGTTTGTTTCCAAATCAGCAGCTTATCTACAACCTTAACTGCCATATCTAGCCACAGGCAACGCCACTGCTAGGGAATGCTCAGCATGTCACAAGGGGACCCTTGGCACTAGAAGGAAGCTGAGAACTGCTGAACACTTCAGCTGTATTAAAATACTGTGGATCACACTAATGAACAAAATGATTAACTATGGGCAGCTGCATGGGGAAAAGCTGGACTATTCTGGAACTTTATGAGTTTACAGCCAGTTTAATCTTGTTACATGCTATACACACATTAAATATCTCCAGAAAGGACAGCTGCCTGTTAGATCAGTTTATCAGTTTCTAGTCTTGACAGGTTCTGAACTAGCAAGAGCTGGACACACTGGTCTGGGCTCTCGGAGGTTCAGGCAAACCAGCCATGCTCAGCCGCCTGCAGAACACGCAGCTGTTACCACTGGTGCCAGTGAGAGATGGCAAAATAACAGGACAGGAAACAATTCGGCTTCTAGGGCTACACGGCAGCTACTGAATCACGAAGAGACAGGCAGAGACTGCCAAGAGCAGCTCCTGGGGGCTAGAGCTTTCACAAAGAAGCTGGAAGACAACTAAGACCTATTAAGGTGGAGGACTCGTTACTCACCGTAGAGTGCTTCCAGTACAGGATGATTTCAGGAATGTTCTCCACTGGGTGCAACAGGTGATAGTCTCGCCACTCATTCCAATCAATTGTCATTGTCCCATTTTTATCCATGCTAAAAAGATTTACAGGGGATGAGCACAGACTTCCCCCAGGAGACCAATTCCTCCTCCCCTTCCCTTTGATTATTTAGGCCTACAACAAAAAGTTTTTGCAAAGCAGCTACCAAAAGCTTTCTAAAGAGAGACACAACACACAGCTAGGAAGCCTTCACAAAATAATAAAGGGAGTCAAAAATAGGCTCCCTTTTTTCCACTATCCCCTTTAATTGAACCACAGG
This sequence comes from Crypturellus undulatus, assembly GCA_013389825.1. Taxonomy (NCBI): domain Eukaryota; kingdom Metazoa; phylum Chordata; class Aves; order Tinamiformes; family Tinamidae; genus Crypturellus; species Crypturellus undulatus. Next base: position 8,808 of record VWPW01020838.1, read on the forward strand.
AGTTGCTGCTCCCCCTCCTACCAGTTAGGTCAACGTAACTGACACTGAAGGGAAAATAATACTTACTAGGTGACAGGACCCCAGAAGTGTCCCGTCGTTATTCTGACAGACAGGCAAACAGACAGAGGGAAGGTTGCAGAGGAAAGAAAGAGGAAAAAAACAGCACAAATAAGTGGTTGTTCACAGGTTAGTGCCACATGCATAAAGCACTGAGCATTTCCATACAGCAGCTGCACAGCCCTTCTCCAAAGCAGCAAGCTCAGGGCAACAGGACATTCAGACAGGGGTGCAAAGAGGGTCAAGTGCCCCTTCCCACACAGGGCAGCAAGAGAGACTCTGACAGTAGCTCTCCATAATGTATCACAGCATTAAAAGTTTCAATTCATGGAAAAATCAAGATGAAGAATAGCCAAAGTCTCTGGAAAGTGTGTGCAGGGCAGAATGAGGAGCCAGGTTCCATATCCTCACGCCTCCATCTAACTTCTTCTGTTCGCTACAACACAAGACCCAGCTCAATCCTCACCTCTTAAGTATTTTCTCAGCCTGCTGCTCCGAGATCTTGACTCCCAGGTCCCGAAGAGACTGTACAATCTCCTGGGCATCAATACGGCCTGCGAAGATAAACCACTGGTTAGATACTAATGTACTATAAGTTAACACATCAACAGTCTCTTCATGATATGAGCAAGGTTTTTACCATCATTTTTCTTATCTAGGCTCTTGAAAACCAGTCTCAGCTTCTTCTCATGATCTTGGAGATAGTGAACAAACTCCTCAAAGTCCAGTTGTCCATCAAGGTCTTTGTCTCCTGCCTTCACAATTTTCTGTGAGGGAAGACAACCAAAAACTTGTTGATTCCTTTGTTCATTCAGACAGATCTGACCCTTCTTCCATCATATGTAAAGATCATTTCCTAGATGACTTGGCTTTCCACCTAGAAAGTAGCTGACAGCTATATAACAACTCTTTAAAAAAAGATTAAATGCAGCAGTAATACAGAAGGAAAGTCACCTGCTCTCCCAAAGCTACTTATGCAGAGCAAACATCTCATGTTCCTATCAGGGCACTTTGCCAGTATCACGTATCTAATCTCAGACCTGTATCTTGAATGGGGTTGTGTAAGGCGTTATGCAAGAGCCTCCACCTGGATGGAATATGAGGCAACAGATCTGCCTAAAGAGTGAACCACCAAACTCCAGGCAATAAAAACACCTAAATGAGAGGGGAAATTTCACGCCCCATAAGATGCTTAAAGAAGCGAGCCAGCCTGGCAACCACCACCTCCAACCAGCACAAACCTGTGCAGCTCCAGTGGACACGGAGGAAGAATGAAAATGTCTGTGAACCGGCTTAGGTTCCCTGCAGCTACATGCTTTAACTGTGCAAGTTCCCATGAGATGGGCACAGAACAAGAAAAGGTTTTTAATAGGACACAGCTCAGAGCAAGAACAGATTCTGTCAGACATCTGGGACAATACAGAGAACCCAGGAATTAATCCCACTCCTGGAAAACAGAGGGTCCTACCTGAGGGACTATGGCCCCTGCTTAACAGGGCAGCTGATCCCTAGACAGCGGAATGAGGCTCTGGAAGTTCCTTCTCCCCATTCAGGCAGTTTCTTTGGACAGCCTGTAAGTCTTTCTCAACATAAATCAGTGACCAACACTAAACCAGGTGTGATTCAGGCCACTTCACCTATTCTGAAGGGACTAACCCTCCATTCACTCATATTTAGGTAAACTTCAATTCATTATATTTCCTTTGCCTATGAGGACATACTCTGCACAAGCCACAAGCCTTTATTTCAATGCCATAGGTCGAGCTGTTAATACCAAGTACTTCACCATGAGGATTCTGCTGTCTCACTCCTCTCACTATCAAGTCACTTTATCCCAGCGCTATTAAAGTGTCTCCTAATCGCTCTAGGAGCACCAAGCGCGAGCGTACTGGGGCAGCCACAGCGACCTTTGCGAGGCGCGCGGTATTCTTAGGCTGCAATTTCTCATATGACTGCTGTAAAGTTCACAGATGGCCCCATGTTGAACTCGCGGGCTAAAGATAGACGCATCTCGTGGCAGCACAGCAGCCTTGGGCAGCTGATTCAGGGCTTCCCCCTCACTGGAAGCCCGGGCAGCCCGTGGACATCGGAGCCACCATGAGAGATTCAATCGCGCAGCTGTCCCCGACACCGGCAGAGCCGTGTGACGCACCAGAGATCGCATCCCGTTGCATCCTGCTCAGCCGGCCTTGCCCCTCCAAACCCTCTAAGCAAAAATGCTGCAGAGCTGCACAAGTGTGAGCTGCAAAGGCAGGTGGCAAAGGATGGGGATGCCAGGCTGCCAGCACCTCCTCCAGAGGCAGCAACGAGCGTCTCCCGGTACCTCTCTGCCTTTAGCAGCAGATACAGACACCTCTGCAGAGATGGTTAGGTGAGGCCCTGCACACAGAGCTGCTCCCTAGCAATGACGGCTGCTGCGGGTGTTTCTATGGTCACCGGCGCCACACGCTGCTCCTGCAGCGCCCTTGGGGATCCCACGTGCTTTAAATCGGTTACATCCCCAGTTTCAGAGGTATAAAAAGAGCCTACAGGCTTTTTACTAATCAGGTGTCTGTGCTCCCAAGGGCACAGTCATGGGTACCACGCCGGGAGCATCAGCTGGAAACACAGGTCTGTGATGCAGGGTGTTTGGCAGAGACCTCCGCAGACCTCGTGCACCACTTGCCCAGAGCAAATCCAGCTAAAAGCATCCGTCTGCTCACCTTCACCTGGGCCAAAACCGCACCACGGTTCGAGCTAACATAATTGCACGCTTCCTGTCAGAACTGGGACAAGGGGAGGGGCGCAAGAAAAAGGAAGAGGATGTGAAAAGTTGAGTCAGTCAAAGCTGAGGAATTCGCCGGTCGGGGGAGGAAAAAAAAAAAAAAAGAACTTTGAACTTTTAATATTTAGTTTACTTCAAAATCAAATGGTTTAAACAGACCCAGAGGTACAGAGCTGTGTGTAATTCAAGCATCAGGAATCACAGAGGAAAAAAAGACCCTTCCACAGCACAGCAGCAACTCCTGGCAAGCAGCAGAAGGTACTGGCCCAGGCTGTATCTGCTGTTAACCCCACAGCTGTACCCCAGTTCTCCCCCTCCAGCTCGGCGCTTTGGGTGCTACAGAGTATGAGCCCTCCTCTCCCACCAGGTCCTCCCTCCCAGCCATACCTGCTTCCACTGGCGGTAGGTGGAGAATTCCTGGGAAGGAATCAGGAGGCTGAGGCGGAAGATAGATTTGAGCTCCGCCGGCAACCCCTTGGACTCGAAGTACTCGAACTCCGCCTGGGACTCCCCCAGCAGCGGCACGTACAGACAGAGACAGAGCATCTTCCCGAGCCGGCCGCTCCGCCGCCCTCCTGTTCAGACTGAAGCGAGGGGAAGCAAAACTGAATGACTCCCCGAGCTAATTTGGGTGCGTAGTGGGAAGGAAATGCCGGCGAGTCTCATGACACAAGGCTATGAGCTCCCCGGCTCGGGCGCTATTGGCTGCGCGAGCCCAGCCCTTCTACTTAAAAGGGAAGCTGGAGTCACTCAGTCCCACCCAGCGAGGCACCGGATCTGGGAGGCCTTTGAGCGGCCTCCCCTTGCTCAATATTAAGCCACGGGGACCTTACATCACCCTCACTAGAGGTTAACTCCTAACAGGCGTTGCCAGCGGCTCTGGCCCGTGGCCGCGACACTTCCCTGCCGCCCTCTGCATCAGTCCAATCCCTCCCAATCCTCTTCTCGCCCTTCCAGGGCCTTGTGCACACAGAGGAGGAGGAAGCAGTCATGGACTCGAGCAGAAAATGCAAAGGGCCGGTCACCACCCTCCTCTTCCCAAAATTCTGCCTCCGAAAGAGGTCACATCCACTTACTGCTCTTTACCACTCTAGGGACACCGAGCGTCAACAAAAACCTCAATATTCCTTTTTTATAAAAGCTGCTTCGCTGCGTCAGAGCCAACTAGCTTTTGGCTAGGAGTTTTCCAAGAAACCCTTGTGCCAGCTAGGAACAGGCGACCCGTGGACAGACCAAGTTCTCCTCGGCAGCACTTAGGAATTATTAATGCAGGCAACAAAAGTGTCAGGAGAAGATCTGCCCTTAAACTTTATCCCCAGGAAACCATCAAAATTAAGGACAGGTTTCCAAAGAGACAGGGTCGCTTCAGAGCAAAGCCAAGTGTCCACAAGGACACCGTGCTAACTTGTCCTGCAGTTAAACATTTCAATTGCTCGTGCATTTTAATGAAAAGCAGGCCGGGTAGAACAACATTGTCCCATTTCTACTATTTAACAGTTTAAGGGCTGTGGAAGCGAGTTCCTGAGCTTCATGGAGAACAGGTCAGGCCAAGAGGGAGCGCGGCACATGCATCATTAACACGGGATATAATTACAGGCTGCTAAGCATTTAATAGAGCTTGATGCCTGGGATAACACCCCGCGTTACAGCGGGGAGACCAAAGGAAAAGCACACCGGGCTAAAACTCTGCTCAATTACAGGACCCTGTAACCCTATCGCTAATCTGAAATGTAGAATAAAGAGAAGTCCGCAAAGAGACGTTACCATGAGAGAGATGCAGTTTCGAGCCAGGCTCTGCAGACATCACAACCCTGTCTGTGCTTGAGGTAACGAGGCAGGTTTGCTGAACAGGTTTCAGCGTGGAGCTTTCCCTGCCGCTGCGGACGCGGCGTTTTCCTCTGTTTGCTCTGTGCAAACAGCTCGTCCGGCCAGCGCGAAGGTCACCGCATGCTCCCCTCGCCTCCTCAGCGCAAGGGGCCTTCACAGCTTTACCAATGTGGTTTGTTCTTCAGAATTAAAAGAAATGAAAAAAAATGGTCCTTAATAAGCTCTTTGCTGCACGTCAGCTGCATGAGTTGGGAATATTTAATGGGAAGGTTTGTTTCAAGGATTTTTAAGAAGCTTAATGGAGCACAATGCGGAGCAGATCGGTCCCCAGGAGAATCACGGCCTCCTTCCAGCCCTCTCACCTACCGTGCCGCCTTACCTAACCGGGCTTAGCCTGCTCCCTTGCTGACGTCTCGTCGCACAAAAGGGAAAAAGAACCTCAATCTTCTCAGGGAACCCAGATCCTCTTAACGATCAGCGCAGGGGCTCACTACAGAGCTGCTGACAGCAGGGCCTCCGCGCCCAGCCCGGCCACAAGCACCATCCCTGGGCCACACAGGGCCCAAGTGGGACCAACCTCGGATATTGGCTGAAAAAAACGTAGATTTGGGGTCGTTCCGCAGAGCACTGAGACACCCCCGGGAGCCTTCCCACGAGCTGCCAACGCATCATTGTGAGTGGCTGGCAGCACCGTCGCCATGCCGACGTGATGCAGATCTCCCTCAAACTCCATCCGCAGTTGGCAGCTTGAGACAAAAAAAAAAAAAAAAGGCAAAATCTGCACATTTTAGGAAAGAAAGTCCTGATACCTACGTCAGCGGAAACAGGAGAGGTAATGAGGCTAAGAAAGCGGATTTTAAGCAGGGTATTAATTACAGGGCAGTGAACTAAGCAGGAGAGACAGATTAGTAGTGAAGTTTATACCAGCTACCATAGTTATAATGATGAAGAAAACGTCAGCAAGCCTGTGGAGTTGGATCAAAAGGGAAAACCAGTGGTGGGGCTGGGAGCAGCAAAACAGGAGGGCTCTGCAGCCAGCCCCAGTGGAGCAGCACGGCGGCCCCGAGGGGCTCACAAGCGAGGAGCTGCCTACACTGCAGCCCCGATTGCAGCTTCTCATGCGTCTGTCCAGCCAAGGACAGGGCAGAGAGCCCTGAGAAAAAGCCCCAAATTCATTTCCAGTCTCCTCACGGGGTCTGGCTCTTGGTTAAGTGCAGCACGGGTTATGAGTTTCAACATCCTGCTGTTTAGACCTTAACCTCTCCAAGCTGTTTGTACCCGCCAAGGCATCTGCTTCCTCGCCGATTTACTACCTCAGTTCCAGAAAGCACCTCCCAAGGGCAGGATGCAGCCATACAAGGAGCTGAAAAGGATGCTGTTTAGTTTTGAATCTGCTTTAGTAGGAAAACCTCCATCTATAAAAATATCAAGGGCCAGTTTTAGTGTCACAGCTCCATAGCTAACATCCTGCTTCCTCCTCGGAGCTTTCCAGACACGGATTGCCCGGGGCCGGAGGGGACCACCACTGCCCCAAGTGTTCAGCAGGTCCTGCCTGGCATTTCCTGCTGACTGCTGTTTTTCTGGAAACTAGCTTATAATTAATTGCACAGAACAGAAAGTCCTAACAAATCACACACCAAGGGTGTAAAGGGTAGGAAGGGAAGGCAGTTAATCATTTAAGAGACCCCAACAGAGTAAAGAGCAGCAGTCGACCAAGGCTGCGCAAGGGGAAGGCAGACGACATGAGATTAGTGGTTGACGTAGAAATACCGACTCCAGGAGGGGTGACCTCTTCCCCTGCCAACACAGGCATCCAAAGTTACAAGTCCACACGATGACACCAGGGGCAGATTGTCCCTCTCCGTCCTGTACACACATCCAGCAGCCAACGCATCACAGCAGACAGTGGTTTTTTTCCGCCCAAGAAGGAACCTGCCTTTGAAATAGTCACCTTTAACCAAGAACCTGAGCAGAAACACATCAGTATAAACCGAGGACTGAACAGTTCAAACAGGAAACACTTCTGATCAATTTCAACACCGTAAATCCCAACAGGACCTCAACTGTCAAAGCGTGATATTTCACATGTTTTTAGCAGATAAGTAGAGGCATTTTTACAAAACACAGTGACAAATCAGTTAAGAGACCTAACTGCAAGGTCACAGACACAGAGTGGCAGAGAACAAAACGCGGCATCTCCCACATTTTCTTTAACCACCAAATACTCATTGTTGTTCATGGCAATTTCGAATCGATGTTTGATGCTATATTATTTTTTTTGTGAAACTTCTCTGATCACAGATCCACGATCTGTGACACGCAAGTCATTGCAGCTTATCAAGTTCCTGTCCTTCAGCTGATCCGTGATGACTGGGTGCAGCATTCGCCCGTCTGAACTGCAAGGTAAAACGTATTTGCATAATCCCAACACAAGCGCTTTACTCCGTCTTACTTTACAACAAGGGCAGGCTAAAATTACAGTCACAACCCCCTAGCAGATGGGCAGTCACTTCCTAAGCTGCAGTAACTCAACTCCATTTTATCACATGCCCTTATTATTTTATCACATGCCCTACGTCTCTTGCCATTAGCCAGTTTTAGGGTTCCTGTACAGCAAAGCTTTCCAGGGTCATGTGGAAAGAGTAGATTGGTATCAATTTCCCCCCCGTTTCAGAGAAAGCTTCATTTGCAGGTGTGGATGGATTGACTCTCCCTGACTGTAGGGCCTTTGTTCCCCTTGGAAGGGACACGAGATCTTCAGCCCTGCTCTTCTGAGGCTTTCAGCAGAGTCTCCTTCGGCTCCTTGCGCCTCTGTCCTTTCCCAGCCTCTGCACGAGGGAGTGCTCTTCATCTCGCCACGCACGCCCTCCGCCACGCACGCCCTCCGCCACGCACGCCCTCCTCGTTTGGAAGGGACGCCCCGTGCTAATTGATGGAGGGGTGATGAAGGCAAAAGCCCCTGCAGATTTCCCGGTCAGACTGAGGCAGGGAGTGGCTTTCGCTCCTCACAATGCCAAACGCCATCCTGCCCGTCTCCAGCCAAACCACCCGCGGAGGGGACTTCAATCTGTGCACAGCGTGAATCTGGCAGCCCCATTTTGGGGAGAAAGCAACGACTACAGCCGATTCCCTATCGGATAAGCAGGATCCTGCAAGTCACCCACCATCACTGCTGCTACGGTCCCTCCCAGAGCATTATTATTCCAGGCTGCGGGAATAATATTATTCTAGGCTTGCAGGGTTACGCCTCACTGTCCCCGCTAAGCCCAGGCGACACCCTTACTCATAAACTGCACAGTCACCACCAACAGCCCCATCCTCGGGGGGCTGAACAGCATCACCTCCCCAGCGGAAACAAACTGGCCTCGCTCAGCGCTGCACTGGGACTGCGGGCACTAAACGGAGCCGCTTTGTTCACCCAGACAAAGCCTGGAGCTGCTTCCCCACCTATTGTGCTCACCTAGCACGGCCCCCCTTCTCCCAGCCCTCAGGAAGGCACCAGTTCCCCGCGCGTCTCAGACGCTCCCCAGGGACAGGCTTTCCCCTCCACCAGGCTGGGCTACTCGCAGCTCCGGCGGTTACTGATTTGCTCAACACATCCTGGTTCCCTGGGATTTCCAGATGGTGAAATGCCAGGGACCCAGTCTAGAACCTTTTCAGAGCTCTTTTGATCCCTCACCAATCTCCAGCGCAGGGGTGGGACTCCCCCTAACCTGCATTATCATTCCCTGCCGGCTCGGTTACGCTCCTTACAAGTGACTATGGAAATTGCAGAACCCCACATATTCTTTCATGCCCCCAAAAAGCAATCCCACTCTCTAAGCATTACGCCGGCAGGCCAAGTCGCCGCTTTCCTTAGTCATCCCACTGGTCCCCGCATATCCGCCCTCCCAGCGAGCACACGCAGCAGACCCTGCCCCTTCCCCGTCCCCCGCAGTGTCCCCACATGGGGACACCAACAGGGGCTATTTGCACAATCCCCCCATGCCCGGCAGACCCCCCGCACCGCTCTCACGTGCGCCCTCCCCTGCTCAGGCCCCCTGGATATCCCGTTACCTTTGGAAAATGCTCTGCGGGTCCAACCACCAGTAGGATAGTTGGTCTCCTTTCAGTGGGATCAGTCCCTCTGTCCTGTGGCTTCCCCAACATCTTTGGCCCTTTCTCCCCGGGGCCTGGAAGTGGGGTGGTGTTTCTGGCCTCATCCTCTTTTTCATCTGCAGGACCTTGGCATACGGCCCTGGGAAGGAAGCTAGACAGAAAATGCCAAAGGGTCTGCAGCATTGCTGCTCCTGGGAGCATCCCGGACGGGGAAACGCGGCGCGCTCGGGAGCTGCCTGCTGCCAGGGCCGATGTGACTGCACTACCGAGCTGGGAAGCGGCCGGCAGCCAGCGGGAGGTTCAACCCAGCAACTCCACGGGCTCGGATTCTTTACAGAGCGCTCCTGCCGCCGCTTCCTGCCTTTGGAATTGCTGCTAGCGCAGTCGTGCCTGGCCTGACAAGCAGTTCATTGTACCAGAGCCTCGGAAAGCTGGTGGCAAGAGACAAAGCGCGAGCCCTCTGGCACGGAGAAGCCGAGACGTTTGGAGAACGCTTGGGCCGAACCGCCGAGATGATGCACGTAAGAGGAAAGCAGGAAGAAAAAAAAAAAAGAAGAAAAGAAAAGCCCTTCTGCGAGAGAAGCTGCTCAGGGCTGCCAAGCAACCTGCGCTCGCCAGCTCATCCTCCCGGCACATGGAGGGAGCAGCCGGGCTGAGGCGCCGGCTGCGTCCCCACTGCAGCAGGACGCAGCCAATCGTCACCGGCAACGCTGCGGTGCCGGCGCGCGGCACCGGCGGGAGCGCGCGGGAGGCGCCTGCGCGGGAGCGCGCGGCAAGGGAGGCCGCCCGGAGCCCCGGGGCCACTCACCAGCACGGGGGGGTCGCCCAGAGCGCTCGGGTACCTGCTGGGCAGCTTGGAGGCGGCTCTTTGTTAGGGCAGCAGATGGTCCCCCCGGAGAGAATCCGGCTTTTCCCGGCCGTGCCTGAATTAACCTCCAAGTGCAGCCTCTCCCTCTGGCCTATTATAGAGCCATCCGTCACCCGGCGAGTGCGCCGGGGCTGCATTATCCTCCTGCCCTTCGGCTGCCGGCAGCCACGTTCGCTTATTGCTATTCATCCGTGCAAGACCTAAACGCGGGAACTGCTGCCCGTTAGCCCAGCGGCAGCGTCTGGTGATGTGGCCTTTAACTGCACAGGCAAATGCAGAATTACTTAAGTGGCAAATCAAGCACAAGAGCACACAGATATACTGCCCTGCAACCCAGGGCATGCGACATTTCCCGAAGCTCTGCGAGTGCCACAGTTTCCCCCACTGTCCCAGGCTGCCTGCAGGATGCTCCATTTCCCAGGTGTGCGGCTGAGTCCTGGTGTGAACAGAGACTCAGCCAACACTCGGTCCCCTGAGAAGGGCACCCTGGGGTACGTTAACCCAGAGCTGTTCACATCAGCACAGCAGCCTGGAGGCACCAAGGGTTCCTTTTCTAAACAACCCAACTCCTGGCAGCTTTAAGCAGCCACCATTCTGCAATAAGCGTGAGAGGAAGGACATGAGGATACCCCTTGGGACTCGATACTGCTGAATTCCTTTGACCAGCCCCAGGAATGGAAAAAGCCAGAGACAAGAATGTAGAAGACTTCACGTTAAAAAAATTCTTCTGCAAATAGTTACTTAAGAGAAAAGTACTGTTTAGCTATAAGGTCTGCACGCAATACCCAACAGTACCAATGTGTTACTGCAAAGCTGACAAAGTAATAAAACAGATGAATTGCAACACACACGAACACCTCCAGCATTCCAGGAGCTAACGGGGAAGCTGAAGGGCTTGGAAATGCCCTTCCTTTCTCTCAGGAGTGGTGCAGCGCAGCCCTGCTTGAGATGGGGTCAGCAGCCCAGGTTTAGGGACAGTTAGAAGGGGATCAAGTTCCCTCATGATTTGGTTTCTCTGAGCTGTTGCCAGTTATCACAGCCATAGACTCAGGCATTAACTATTTCTGAAATGCAGTGAGTCAGATCCCTTAATTTGATATTTTAGATTAAAGTTTCTAACCCTATAAAGCCAAAGGAGGAACAAAGCCGATTCCCTAAACTGGGCACAATTCTTCAAAATCAGATTTTTCTCAGCCTAAGGCTATAGTTTCACAAGAAGCAGCGAACAGGTCTTATTGCTGCTCTTTGGAGGATGTCTCATCCATCCACACTGAGCCTGCCCCTGTGTTTAACTCGCTTCCACACGTTTGAGACTCCCCGGGGCAGATTTACCTCACTAACCCAGCCGAAAAAACATAGAGCTTCCCACTGAGGTAACAAATTGAGTCTGCTCATTGGAAGGGTTCCAAAAAGCATGAGAGCCTGTGGAAAGGGCATGAGAGTTGCCATGGAGGGCAGCAGCAGCAAGTAGCCAGACTGGCTCCGAGTACAAGCCCAAATGCAAAAGGCCAAGCTAGTGGGATATCGGATTTGCCTTCACCAGTCACTTAATGAGGGGTTGCTGCTCAGAAGGAGCTGCTAAACCAGCTAAAATTGCTATTTTAGACCCAGCAATCTCTGCAGGAACAAAGAGAGATGGGGTCCCTGCCGCATGCACTGCACTAAACATAATAGGTCACGCAGGGGAACGGCTGCGTGAGCGTCAGGTCGTCTGTGCAAGAAACTACGTGCCCAGAGTGCAATTAGAGCTGAAGCCCAGCAGTGCTTCCTTGGCTGTTATCCTTGCAGAAGGAAACCTCAAAGGAATTCTCCCACTGCACTAATCCACACAGCTCCTTGAGGACACGCAGACTTCCCTAATCATATTTAGAAGCGAGCGTGTCTTCAACCAAGTGAGGAGTTTTATTAGGCCAGAACAATGAAGCTACTAATTGCAAGATGGTTGTAGCCAGACACAACTGCTTTCCTGGAGGGAATTTGTACAAAAATACTACCCTGCCAGAGGTAGCAAGAAAGCAACAAATAGAGCAAGCAGCACCTGAACTATTATTCTGAATAAAAGTTCACTTATTTTATTGAAATCATGAACGGACCATAGACTTCAATAGAACAACTTGTCAAAATTGGACTTCATTGGGAGATGCTCAGCCCTTCGATTCCAGCTGTTTCCATGAGTCTAGTTCAAGATTTAAGACAAAAGCACCAAAAATGCTCTTAAAAGCAGCACTTGGCCAGCAAACGAGTCCCTGGAGACAGAACATGCTTATGTCAGCCGGCCCCTGAATCCTGCCCCATCAGACTGCAGATTCATTAGATATCTGTAGGAGGAGATGACAACAAAATCACGCAGTCTAACCAAGCAGAGACAAAGGAGAAAAGGAAAGAGCAAGAGAATTACGTGTTTTGCTTCATTAAAACCAGATTTTGCTCCATACTGCAAACTGTCAAAGGAAGGTTCTGCTGTGTAGTAAAAATGTGGTATTTTGTATCGTGTTCAGGCATCTTGATACCTGCCTACTCTGACAGGGAGCTTTCAAACAGCCACTTTCCCTTCCCAGCCTCATGGAACAAGCTGGAAACTCAGTCTGGGGTTATTTGCTTTAGTGATGGCTTCTAGAAGACTTTTGCATCAACGTGTTATCCAGCAAGAATGTGGGTCTCATCACCAGACAATGAGCTCATGTTTAAAAAATGCAGGAGGGTGACTGAAAAGCGGGAGGCAGCGGGAAGCCGTTAGAGAAGCAGGGAATCTTCTCCTCCTCCTCCAGCGCAGGAAGAGCTGCCACTGCAGTCGCCGTCTCCGGTTCCTTAAGTGACCCCGCAGGAATCAGCAGTGACTCATCGGCTTTTGGAGTTGTCCAGGAAACACCCCGAGACGGGACCGGCTGCAGCCCAGAGATATCAGCCCAGCTCCCCGGACCTGCTCGGGGCGAGTGCGACTCTCTCGAACCACCTCTTATCTCGTTAACTGTAATTTCTGCATAAGGCAAGAACTTTCCACTCTGTGGGAGCGGAAGCAAAGCCTGCAGCGTGTTCCTGAAATCACTCAGTAAAATCTAGCTATCTTGGCCACCGCTGCTTATACAATTACTGTATAGTAACATTGAACTACTGTATAGTAACGTTCAGCATGTAAATGCATTAAGGTGACGCAGAGTGTAGCTCAGGGAATGCTACGAAGAAACCCGAGTCATCTCTTCACGGGAACCCTGGCACAAGTGATTAGTTAGTGCAGCTGATAAATTAAAGCTGTCAAGAGCCACTGCCAAATACACAGCTACCAAGATAGCAAACCAGGGAGTGGGAGAACATGCAGCCAGAGGCCAGAACAGTTAGTCCCTACTAAGGCTATATCAGATCACATGAAGAACTGGGGACAGACCAAGAGAAAGGGCATCCCTGATACTCAGAAATCACCAAAGTCATCTTCTTGTCACACCACGCAGTGAAACAGGCACATGCCACACGCTGCGGAGGGCCAAACACTGGGAAAACGGCTTGTGTGACATGATTCTTTCCAGCCTGGGAGCAGGCTTACTCAACGTGTTCCTTATTCTTCCAGAACCCTCATTTGGCAATGTAGGTGCAGGCAGCAAATAGCTTTGCCTTCCCATGCAGCTCAAGACCTGCCTATTTAAGTTCTTACAGCAGAATTCTCCACTCTGAACCACTTTAACAGCCCAGAAGTCCCCCGCAGCTTGTGACAGGTAAGTTATGAGAACTAAGACCTCTCCGTTGTCATTCTACATCCATGTCGGCCACCACGGTCGCCCTCCCTTCCTCCAGAGGAAGCCTGGAGTGTCATTAAAGCGTGTTCATGCCCCACATTCAGAGGCAGAAATATAGCGATAGAGTATGAGCAAGAACAAAGCCTCATTTACCATTTGTTGCAAGTAGGTCTGACAGAGAGAGATGCCTCCCCTTTCTCCCCTCCCCACAACATATTATAACATATGCAGCGGAGAGCACAGAACCACCAGGGTCACCATGTGGCAGGGCTTCCAAATAAGAGACCACCTCCTTATTATAGCATTGATGTAATTTTATTACTGCATCAATCAAGGATTCTGTTGTTTCCTTTCACCCAGAGTCTGCAGAATATCCAAGCTGTCCTACAGCCATTCCCCCCAATACATAATTGAAAACATACCCTGTTCTGCAGGAATATAACGCTGCAGGACCACACCAGCAATGCACAGGATGCATTTCTGCAAAACAGCTTCTCACTGCACGCTGCCACCATTTCTAACTGATACACACGAGCCAAAGTTGCAGCTACGTCCCACAAAGGTCAGACCCACATCCTTAATTCATTATCACTGTCTGTAAATAGGACAAAGGCCTGAACTAAATGAGCCCCACGAGGCTTTTCCAGGTTGCTGCAAGGCAGAACAGAGGCTGATCCTGGAAGGGCGGTTCAGGACCACGTGCCCCAGGAGCTACAGGGATGTACACAGGGATAAGGCTACGCTTGCAGAAGTTACCTTCCACACTGATGGGGCAAGGATGAGCTGTTCTTGTATAAATTTGTACTTAAAAGTTCACTTCATGTCTCTGCCTTTGAACACTGGGTACACTGCAGACTCCTGTCCTGGCTGGGCCTCGTCTTTGGCCTCCTTCCCCACCAGCCTCCTGCAAAAGACCTCTGGGTGAGGACACAACAGTCAACACAAACAGCCAGATTGTCACTCTGTTGTCCCCGACATTCATTGTCACAGGGCAGCCCTCTAGCCTGGCAAGTCTGAGCTTTAGGAGCTACTTGGCCAAGTCTATTAATAACTGACACTGTAGCTGAGACCAGAGCCAGTCACTGCAGTTCTTTACAAAGCCTTCGCAGTTACTGCCAAGAACCCATTTGACTGACTACAAGAAGTTCATTTTGCATCTTTAGTAAACCCCAGTCAACAATAACAGAGCACAGAACTCGCACCAATTCCCCGACTTAGCACTAACGTAAATACATTATCTACAACAGGAACATCAACATGACGATTCTACTCAGCTCCAACCCTGTCTCCCAAGTGCATGAGGAAAGCACCTTCATCAATCCACACATTTCACAACTTACCAGGAGCAGGAACCGGCCTCCCATTCCCTACAGACCCAGCAAAGACTGCATTCTGCAGAAATGCAAAGCATTTCTGGCTTTGTATTTGGAAGCACATTACACACAAATGCATAGAGTTATCTAACACGCTATTAATACAAGGTGATACTGCTTTCAAAACTGGTTCGGGGTATGAAATTAGGCCCTTGAGACAAGTTAGAAGATAGGTGGTTGAGAAACTGTTGGCAAATATCTTACAACAGCAAGGTGTCTGGCAGCTGGGATTTCCAAAGGTGACACTGCTTCGCTTGTTTGATTTTGACCATATGTTGCTCAACCCTTAAATATGAATTATGAGCTCCACAACTGCCCCAGCAGGATGCAAGAGACACTAAAGAGGTTGCATTAAAGCGTATACAGCATTCAAAAGAGATTTCAGTCTGACAACACGTGAATTTTATTTTTTCATTCTAAAAATACTTTTAAACTTGATTTAAAAAAATCAAGTATTCTGTTACAGGCATAGTCATTTGCTTCCAGATAGTTGTGAGTGGAAAGGAGGTCAAGGCATAGCACAGAATAAGGTTCTCCATTTCCTCTACCCCCTAAAATTGCTGAGAATTAGTAGGTTATGCACAGTATCATTAATACAGAGTATGCCAGAAAAACTGCAGAGTAAAATAGTTACAGAAAATAAGTCTAAAAGGTAGATATACAAAGAGGTACAAGAGAAAATAAATAATTTATTAGAAATAAAATTAAATTATTAGCATTTGCTATTGCTATGGAAGAAAATGTCTCTCAAGAGTCAATCTGTTGTGGAGGCACTTGCAAAAGAACTAACGAAAACCGACACAGAAAACAATACAGCTCCAATGTTCTCCGAGAGCGGAAACTTTAAAAACTTCACACGTTAAAGCCAGAGTCATTCCGAGGAGGAGCCTGAAGCAAACAGAGCCCTGCAGAGCCTGGCTGCAGCGGTGCTTCCTTCTCCAGCACGCGGGCAAGGCGAACGCACAACTCGCACGAGTGTCTGGAGAGCTCGAAGATCAAGCAGGACACAGCAGGCAGAGAAAGAAGAGATGAAAGCCCACGTGGCCATTCCAGAACAGAGCTGAGGTAGTTTTGGATAGGAAAGCTGGGATGAAGGCAGCACAGTCACATACATGAATTCAGGAAGAGAAAGTATCGTGAGAGCAAGGAGGACATCGAAGTTACAGTAAAGACAAAGGGACAGTTACAAAGGAAAAGAGACAAGGGTGATGGCTGCTCTGCTCCTTAGGGCTGAGAGAAACAGTCCACCAGAAGACGGGCTCAGCTCCACCAGTCCAACTGTCTGGAACTTCTGCAGCAAAGGTGAGGCCTTATAGCAGCGCTCCAGTCCTGCAGGTAATTAGGAGCAGGAGGAAAAGAATTATATTAGCAAAGACACAGATACCATTGTCATGCAATCTGTTAACGGGGCAGCCTTTTAGCAGCACAACACCTCTAGCTGCGATGGAGAAAACATGGTCCAGGTTCAACCAGCTGGACTTCCATTAACTGCATGTTTTCAGTTCTGTAGGTCTACATAAAGATTTTCATGAGAGAAGAAAAAAAGTAGCATTACCAAGACAAACTATTTCAGAGGTAGATGAAATTAATGCAGGAGCATCCCTTTACATGGCATAACAAGGAAGTCTTTAATTCACCTGGTTATCACTTCACTGCTCAAGCAAAGCTAAGTATTTTATTTGCTTTAACCAGTGCAAACAAGTGTTTCTTTAGAAGACATACTGATTTGACATTCCGTATTTGTCCAAGGGTTTAACGATAACAACATGGTTTAAAATATATATATATATTTACATAAGCAAATTCCACTGCGAAGGACACCTATGTACAACCCTATTCTCTCCCCCACCACTAACAGCCACCTCTGAAGCAGAAAACAGCAGTTTTCCAAGAGCACTGCGAAGGACTTTACCTTGGTAAGCGCTATCAAGTGCTGAAAATATTGAAGGGGCCAAAATATTGCTCATTTTCTTTTCACGTTGCAGGCCAAAACTATTATTGTTACCACAAGGACTTTTGCCCTACACTGACGCAGAGATTAGCAGCTTGCAGCAAAGATCAGTGATAACCTGACATTTGAGCCTAATATTTTCTGAGTCTGGCTCCAAAACACTAGAAGGTAACTCCTGCATGGAAGGTAAAAAAGAAAATAGGTGCCAGAGCCATAGAGTAACAGAACATTTTACTGATCACAAGCTATGTTTGTCTCTGAATAGCATGCATATCAAAGGGTTTTCATTTTTGACTCTTTAGTAATTTCATGACTTCACATTAGTTACCTCCATTGTTGAAACATCCCTGCTAGCTAAGGATGGGGGACAAAAGGAGAAAGAAAGAATGATTTAACAATGGAACTGCTGGGAAACAGGAAGTTTATTCATTTTTCTCTAGAAGTTAAGGCGGAAGTTTTCTAGCAAGCTCTATAGTTTTGCTCTCACAGGTCAAAGGAGAGCCTTAAAAGTTTTGAACTCTGCATCCTCGTTCTCAGGAGCTGCATCTCACACTGCAGAACAGGATGCTCTACGCCGAGGCAATGCTCTACACCCACCCTGCATCCAACCAGCCGCTTCCTGCATCGCCGAGAGCAGGAAGGAGAAACGCAGCTCTGAGAAAAGAGCAGAGAGAAGTAAAGGACAGAGGGACAATCCTGACATTCAGGGGCTTCAGCAGAACAGGCTAATCCAAGAGCATCCAGTGCTTCCCCAGACAGGACAGGTTCAGTCCCTGCAAAACGTTTCCTCTCTGCTGCTCCTGGAGCTTCGCTAGCGAGAAAAGAAAGTATTTTCTGAACAGATAAAATACAACTCAGTTCATACCCTCCTAGTGTATCCTCCTGGGCTGGAAAATGTCAGGCCAGATTGAATAACACCCCCGGGAAGGGACTGCAAGCTGAGACAGGCACGCGGACGTAAGCACAGGACATTCCAGTGGATGCAGCCCAGGCTTTTGCTGGAGTTAAGGGATTCGGGGCTCGCGAGTGGCGGCAAGTCAACATTTCACAGGCCACGCACGGGTGATTTATCTTACAGTTGTATTTCCTTGCCAAGGCACCCAGGGTAGAAAAATCAGCATGGCACTACCAGTATTTTTAGATACAACAGTACTAAGCCGCTTTCAAGATCCGCACATTGCCAAAAACTCACACTTTAAAGCAGCAAAGGAAGTGCCACACGCCCCCCCAAATGACAAAAAAAGAAAAGTTAAATTTAAGATGCTGCAAATCCAAAGTCAAAAAGCAACCAGAAGCCTTGGAAAGGAGGGATGTTACAGCTAAAGCCGCTCAAACAAACTGGATCACCGTGCTCAGCACAGGGAGAAAAACAAGTTTAATTAGATGTGTCTTCTGTGGCTCAAAAGCTATCCCTAACTGCTTCCTTCTGACAGGATTGAGGCACTCGGGGACCAGCCATCTGTCTGTCCCCTGCTTCTCGGGGTGTTAGTGACCGACGACACACATGCAGCGTACGAGAGGACGCGGAGTGCAGAGGAGAGGTGTGCGCTGAAGGCAAGCGAACTGCTCCAAGTCCTAAAGAGCCAAGTTACGCCAATTATAACAGAATTATAGAATTATTGCCGCTCAGCCTTGAAAGCTGAACTCTTCCCCGTACAGCAGCACGTGGCAGAGCTGCGTGGCCACGGCAGAGCAGAGCTCCCGGCGCCGAAGGAGCAAGCCGGCAGGAAGCCTGCTTGGCGCATGGCCCGTGCAAGCCACACCAGCCCGGCAGCGTGCCCGTCCACACGGTGCAGGTGACCCTTCAAGGCAGTAGGGAAGGGAATTGAGCGCGGAGAAGCTGTCTTGGCCTCACACAAGCCAGAACGTGGTCCTAAGGTGTGGAAACACCACGGAAGCTGTGTGACAACCTGAGCACAGGCGCAAGACACCGCCCCTGCCCTTCCCTTGAAGGTGGAGGTGAGCACGGGAGCGTCCCGCTGCCCAGGCCCAGGGGAAGGGGAGGCCTCTGGGGGTGTTTTGGTGCAAGCAGCAGGTTTCCACGCTCAGACCGGGTCAGTCAAGGCGCAGCCGCGTCTGCAGCCGCAACGGGCTGGGCGGGAGGCGGCGGGGCGCGAGGCAGGTAACAGCGCCCGCCGCCTCCTCCCCGCAGGGCCGCCAGGGCCCGGCGCCGCCGCCGTGACTCACCAGCAGGTCCAGCTCGGTGCGGTGCAGCCCGAGGCGGCCCAAGCCCTCGGCCAGGTCGTGGATGCAGAGGGCGCCGTCGCGGTTCACGTCCAGCTTCTGGAAGAGCGCGCGGAGCCGCCGCTCCTGCTCGGAGGCCTCGCACGCGGGGCGCCCGCAGGGGCCCGCGCTCCCTCCGCCGCTGCCGCCCTCGGCTCCCGGCGTGGGCTGG
>VWPW01020838.1:37034-50175 GCA_013389825.1 Crypturellus undulatus
GGGAGCGGCAGGGGGCCTGGCCGCGGGTCAGCCCGGCCATCGGCAGCGGGAGGCGACCTGAGCGCGGCTCCGCGCGCGGGCTGGGAGCAGGGCTGAGAGCTGGGGGCAGCTCCGGGCACGGGCCGGAGTGTGAGCTGAGACCTGGCGGCGGCTCAGTGCATGGACCGCGGCGTGGACCGAAACCCGGCGGCGGCTCGGTGTACGGGACAGTAGGTGGGCTGAGACCCGGCAGCAACCCGGGCCACGGGCTGGGGTATGGGCTGAGACCTGACTGCAGCTCAGGGCATGGTCCACGAGGCCCAGAGGTGAGCCCTGCAGCTCAGTGCTTCATGAGGTGCAGGGCATGGGCTGAGACCCGACTGCCACTCGGTGCATGGTTCGTGGGCAAGGAGGTGGGCNAGCTCGGTGCATGGTCCATGAGGAGCAGAGGTGGGCTGAGACCTGGCTGCAGCTCATGCATGGTTCGTGGGCAAGGAGGTGGGCAGAGACCTCAGCAGATGCAGTTCACGGTCCAGAAGCTGGGCTGAGCCCTCCCTGCAGCCCAGGGGCTCCAGAGGCTGTTTCAGACCCCTCCAGATCTCGGCATACGGTGCAGGGGGCTGGAAGGCGGCCGAGGCCGAGCAGCAGCTCAGTGCACAGCGGTGCCGTGGGGCAGTCTGGAGCCTGCCCTGTGCTCTGCAGCAGCTCTGCTTGGATGGTTTATCAGCAAATTTAAAAAAGAAAAAAGAAAAGAAAAAACAGCCGCCAGAGAGCAGGAGCTTGGCTGGGGTTAATTTACAGCCACTAACTCTTAGTCCATGTGAGGGTTGTTTATAACCCCGTCCTCTTGAGATGCTAATCCGGGCTTAGGTGCTGTGGAAATGAGGGTCACTGGCCCCAAAACTGACCTGCTGAGAGCGGCTCCACACGGAGCTGCCGCTCAGGAAGACTGCGGGACTCGGCGGCCGGGTGACCTGATTTGGTGGCTGTGCTGGGTAATCGGGTCAGGGCTGTTATAAAAACAGAATAGAGACGGTTTTGTGTGTTTCTCCAGGCTGCTTTACTTGCTGCTATTAGACTATGTGTTGGACTGATCTTGCTCTGTAAATTGCTTCTAAAGATGATTGATGAAAACAGGTTTAAAAGACCAATTTCTTATTAACCACTTGGCAAAAAACAGACCCTGTGAGGGTAGCCACAGCAGGGAAGCTCCCCTTAGGCGAGGAGGAAGAGGAGGGTGTTGGGGCTAGGCTAATTGGGGCCATTCCTCTTCAGGCTGGTAGGAATCTGGGCTCAATGTTATCCATCCAAACAGGTTTTAGAGGAGGAGGAGCCTGAGAGCGGCTGGGACTAATTTACTCATTTCCCTCCCAAAGGCTGACCCAGAGACCTGTATGAAGTGGTTGCACAAGAAGAAGAGGTAGAAGCTGGCAGCCCTCTGAGGGAGCTGTGCACAGAGCTAGGGCTTCTTCAGAGAGAAGCAAGATGACCTCCCATGAGAGATGCCTTCTGGAGGAGATCTGATGAAAACAGAACCCTGCAGCCTCTAATTGGGACAGCTCCTGCTGGTCTGGAGCTGGGACTTATTTTTCTCCCTTCTTTTTCCCTTGGAGATGTTGCAGGGATATAATCTGTGCTCTTTCTCCCCGCCTGAAGCCTGCCGTGGCAATGACCCCGCAGCTAGACCCAAGCACCAAAGAGAAGAGGATTGTGCGTTTGAAGCAGGACCGTCACTGTAACTGAACTGGAATTTACTCCCTGCTTACGCTCCTGGAACAGCCGCTGCCATTCCCGTTTGTCTGTGTGTGTTTTGAGCTGCTCCTCCCTAATTCGTTTGGAATTCCCAGCCTTTCCACGCTGAATCTGCCCATGGCTTTCCTGATGAAGAAGAAAAAGTTCAAATTTCAGACAAGCTTCACTCTGGAAGAGCTGACTGCTGTCCCCTTTGTGAACGGGGTTCTGTTCTGCAAAATCAGGCTGCTAGATGGAGGAGACTTTGCTAGCTTATCCAGCAGGTAAGGACCTAACTTGCTTCCTGGCTGTTCTTTGCCTGCTTTTGTTTCTGTGCCTGAATGGTTCAGCATATGGCTACCACTTGCCTGCAATGTGATTTTAATAGTTGTGTTTTAGGGCCCCACATGCCACATTGTTCTCCAGAGAGGGGCAAGAATGTAGCTGGAGAGCTCTGAGCCTCGTTATGGTCTGAGCATAGCTGGAGTGAAATTTTTCAAACGCTTTCATGGGATCTCCCCATGAAAGAGATTAGGGTTTGTGGATGAAAACTCTTTTTTATCATCTCCTCTCTCTCTTTTTGCCTCCCTGACCCAAGTTTTCACACACTGTTTTAGACCTGTGCTCTGCTGCTTTCATGCCTGATGTGAAACTCAGCTCTGCAGGAAGGTGTGTCTAGGCTAAGCAGATGCACCCTTCCCAACTTTGCCCTCCTCTTCTGCTCTTGGTGAGAGTGGAAGTATCTTGCTTTGCATTGCAAATTGCTGTGCAAGGGAAACTACTGCCTGGAGTCAAAGTTGTCAGTGTTAAAGACACAGTTTATCTTCTGGAACAAATGTCATTGAGTTTCTAAGTTTATAGCCACATTATTTTTTTAAAGTGGCCTGTCACAAAGGGACCATTTTGCTGCCTTACAACCTTTTAAAAGTTGTCCTGCCTGTGTTTGCTTTCTTTCTAACTCCTTCGGACAAATCTGTCCCCCCTCTTGCTACTAATTGCTAATAAAAACTTGCTTTGTTTCCAACTATGCACATAGATATCACCTAGCCATATGCAAATACAAATTCCATAACAGCCTGGACTTGCTTGCTTTCTGCCTCAAGATGTGAAAGAAGCCTTTAGTGGCTCTCAAAACTAGTTTTTTTGCTTTCCTAAATGACTACTTATTTTTAAAGATACAGTATTCGCTTGTGCCAGTTGGTAATTTCTTTATCTGAGAACTAAATCTGGGTTTGGTCTGGTTTTCCCCTTTATGGTACTGTACACTAAGTATGGAGGAGCTTTCTCAATCCAGAAGGGGTGATTTCACTGGGCGAGTGTAAAACATTTCTGCCTTGCAAACAGAAGTCATAGGGAATTGCTCCGAGTGCTCTAAGAATTGCAGTTTTAATTCCAGATACACAGTGAAACCTCATCCATAGCTTATCAAAATTATGGGCATGGAACACCTCTAAAAATGCTCTTTAAAATTAATCTTTGGAAGAAAATCTATCAAAGGAGTTTTTCCCTACAGTTTTCTCCCCTGAGGCTAGATCCTTGGGTTTGGTGGAAGCAGCTTATCTAAGGAATTCAAACAGTATGTGAACTTGGAAAGAAATTAACCCCTCTGCTTCCTGGAGTCATAAGAAAATGAGCTGGCCTGGAGAGTGTCATAGGGAGAGCTGGTTCTTGGGAGTGTCCATGTCCCCTTGCTGGGCAGGGGGCTGTGTCCGGCAGCGCTGGTGTTCACTCGCGTTGCCAGCCCTATGGGTTGTTGTTTTCCGAACTGGCTGAGCTTCAGCAGTTCTCAGCGTGCTGAAGATTGCAGATGTGTCCCAGCAGCAAAATCACCCGTAATTTAAACCAAACACATACATTCCCCTCTCGTGGCCTGCTTATGTATCCGTGCGCAGAGGGTTTGCTGCCTTTCCCCTAACCTGCCTGCAGCGCAACTGGAAGCACATTGGAAACCTGTTCCTACTCGGAAAGTTGCAGGTCTCGGTGGTATTGAGTCATTTGACCTTTTCCAAGTATTTTCTCCCACTGCAGTTAGAGAAACTGCAAGAAGGGTGAATTTCCAGGACCAATAAAGAGAAGAGTTACCTGGTGGAGAGGCTACCAGATCCTGCCTTGGCTCTGCTCTTGGACTAGAACATCTTTCCCTGACCTTTCTGAAATTCTAAGGATTTGGGGAAAGGCTAAAGGGAAATAGATGCTGTGGCCATGTTGTATTAGAAGTCTGAGTGATGATCTGTGATTGTTTCTCTGAAATAAAACACTTTGAGAAGTCTTCGAGGGCCTTTGGAGTTGCAAGGTCCGTGGAGCCTTCCTACAGTGAGCTGCTTGTGTGAGCAGGTTTTGGTGGTGGTTCTGCAGTGCGTTCAAGCCTCCTTTTCCATCGTGGGCATCCAAAGCGATCTGATCGCGAGCAGAGTAGCCGCTCTTGCTCTCTGTGAATTGATCTGCGCTAGGTGCCCCGTGTGATTTTTGTGCCTGTAAATGAGAGGAGGGGGAAATAGCTTTAAGAACCTCCCACAGGACAAGCTAAATTAGGTGTTTCTTTTCCCCCAATTAAGTAAATTCCGTGTTGCAGAAAAGAGAGGGGTATCTCTGAAAAGCCTTCCTTTTCCAGACAGATTTTTTCATGATGACTGTAACTCGGGAGGCTCCTGCCCTGCTACGGAGAGCAGGGAGGTTATGATGGATCCAACCAGCTGCCAAATAGTGCTGGGATGAAGCTGGAGCAGAAGCTGGAAGCTCTGCTTGCCACCCATCCTAGCTCCAGGGCCGCTTTATCCCAGGCTGCATGTCCACCTTTCCACCCCACACAGCTGGAGGGGCCTGTGGGGCCTGCGCATTCCAGGCCAGGAGGGAGAACGGCCGGAGCGGGGACCCCATCCCGGCGACCAGCGCTGTGCTCGCTGCGGCGGGAGCAACGTGCCTGCTGGAGCGGGGAACCTGCCTGAGATGCAGTGAGACTCAACACTCTCAGGAATTCAGAGCATGCTGGAAAGGGTCCAAGGCTTGTCAGCACGTTCAGCTGGCTTGAGATCTCTTCTGAGTGTTTTTCATTTTCTCCCAGGCAGGTATTTGTCTTTTTTTCCCACCCTTTTTCCCTACGCACACATGCTGTGTTTAAGCCTTGTCCTAGACCGTGGGCATTTTGATGAGTGCAGCTGCAATTTACAAACCGTAAATTTCCTCTTTGCAAAGTCTTCCCCTTAGCGCAGCGCCCAAGGGTCCTCTGAGGATAAGAATCATCTTATCAGTTTCGGTATCCGTTGCTCTGCATGAAAAACATCTCTTGTCTGTCAGTTTAGTGCTCCCCTGTTGGGTTCCAGGAGTTGATGTTGTGAAAACGCACCTGCGCCAAGGGCAGGTTTTCCTACACAGGTGCCATGTTTTCCCACAGAGAGATATCGATACGGCCCTCGAATAGTATCAATCCAGATACTTAAATAGCGCAATCACCAGTGAATTCAAGTGCTTCCCAAGGATCTTTAAAAATAGAAGTGGCGGAGCACTAGCAATGTGTTCATGGCAACCGTTTCTGTGAGGCAGATGGGCTGCTGCGTTTTGTACCGACCTGAAGCTTTTTGAGGGTTTGCGTATCCTTGTTCCTAGAGAGATGATACAGTCTCCTTATCTGGAGATCTCGGATCTGTGGATCAGTGCAGGCAGGCCTGGCTGTGGTGGGATGAGGAGGAACTTTCTGGCTGATGCCTAGTGCCTTCTTCTGGCGCAGAAGGCACTAGGCATCGTGGCTATGTGGTTAGCCAGACTAGGAGATGCTCAAAAGGGACCTGAACCCAGAGGCAACAGTAGTTTGTAAGCATCTGTCTTTGGACATTGTAATAGAGACAGATTTGGTAAAATTCCTCTCCCTTTGCTAGTACTATCAGTGTTGAGTGACAGACGAGTGCTCTCGGCCTCAAAGTCAAAGGAGGAGAGCTTGCCCTGGGAGGCTGCTCTGGCTTCCTGGTGCTCCCAGGCTGTAGCCTGCGATGAGAAAGCTCTGACTTAACCTGCTGGTTCTTCCCCGCAAAAGAGTGAAAGGCCGTTCCTGTGCTGCGGGCAGAGTGAAGCTGCACCCGGAAAACCGAAGGAAAATAGGGGTATTTGGGGATCTACCNGAGTGACAGCCGGGTGCTCTCGGCCTCAAAGTTGATGGGCCGATTGGCAAGGATCAAGTCACCCTCCGTGTTGCCTTCTGAAGGCAGAAGAACTTGCATACCCATCAGGTCCATCAGCGAGCCTGTTGATCTCGGGGGGCGCTCTATTTCCTCAGAACATCTTTTTCAAGCACGTGCAGCATCCCAGCTGGCTGTTCAGATCCTGGACCCTCACATGGGTTCAAAACAGCCAACGTTTTTCATCCTCCACAGCCCTTTGGGTGGAGGCCCTGAGGAGGAGAGCTTGCCCTGGGAGGC
Organism: Crypturellus undulatus; assembly: GCA_013389825.1. Taxonomy (NCBI): domain Eukaryota; kingdom Metazoa; phylum Chordata; class Aves; order Tinamiformes; family Tinamidae; genus Crypturellus; species Crypturellus undulatus. The sequence continues at coordinate 43,154 of VWPW01020838.1, forward strand.
TGCTCTGGCTTCCTGGTGCTCCCAGGCTGTAGCCTGCGATGAGAAAGCTCTGACTTAACCTGCTGGTTCTTCCCCGCAAAAGAGTGAAAGGCCGTTCCTGTGCTGCGGGCAGAGTGAAGCTGCACCCGGAAAACCGAAGGAAAATAGGGGTATTTGGGGATCTACCTGATTTCTTCTGCTGGTGCAATGCAAAGTGTTATTATGTCTGAGTGACATGCACAGCTTGTATTCATGTTCTACAAAAATTTAAAAAGCAGGGAAAGTGTCGCCCTGCTAATGCCTGGCTAGTCACAGCGCCATGGAAATGCCACCCTCGGAAGTGGGAGAGGTTCAAACAGCCAGTGCTCGGTCCTCACATAGTCATAGTCAATGTTAGAGACCCTGCAGGTATCGGAATTACTGAGTTTGGCCCTTTCTGACCTGCAGAGAGTTAACTGCTTGATGAATGAGACTGATTCAGCCCAGGTGAGAGTTAAATCTCCTTCTATTGTCTGCATTAAAACAAAGGATAGGTAGCTAAATACTTCCTGCTGGAGTCTGGGAAGAGGGGAGGGAACCAGCTGGGGTGAGAGGAGAGGGTTGCTGGCAAGGTTGTGCCTTTTGCTCAAGCGGGCTTGTGCTGGGGCAGAGCTTGCGTGTAGCTCCAGAGGGCTCCTCCAGAGCTTGTTTTAGTGACGTCTGCTAGAACGTGTGGTGTGATGGCTCCTTTCAAAAGAGCTTTTGTTGCAGACATGCCTGAGAAATGAAGGCCTTTGCTGTGTGTATATATAGTTTTTCCAAATATATGGATTGAGAGAGGGAGTCTTTAATGCTCTGGAGCAGCTTCTTTCAATTAGACGTGCTTAAATCCGGCTTTCCTGGCTGCAGCCTCAAGAATAGCTGTGGGTGTTAATGGAGGAGGCAATTGAATGCAGCCTCTAGGAATGATTTGCAAGAAAACACAACCTAATTCAAGGTAATATTAAGACGTGGCACCTGCACTACTTGTCTTCTGAAAATCATAGAGAGGAATTGGACAGCAAAGATGAAAAGAAGGTCTTCCGTGAGGTCAGGACAGCAGGGCAGCTAATTTCTGCACTTGAGAGCAGGAGCAGTGGCTGAGACTTAACCTCTGGTAAGTTGAAGGTGTTGGAAAAAGGCAGTGCAGGAGTAATAGAGCAGTGCGAGGCCCTTGCCAGGCACGAGCTGTCCTGCATTTCTGGGCATTCGCAGAGCATTTCTGCCACCTTTTCGGGGCTCCGGCTGCACTCGCAGAGCCAGCTTGGAGCTTCACAGGGGCTTGACGATTTCAAGTCAGCCTTGTCCCTTCCTGTCCCAGGTCCCGGCTTCAGAACCCGTCACCAGAGGAGCAGAGTAAAGCTGAAACTCTCCTGTTCCGGGGGCTGCATCCGGACGGGTGAAGAACAGTCATTAGCACCGTGACTGCCTGTTCCACCCGTGGCCCCTTGGGTAGGGGCTGCCTCGTTGGCCAGAAATCCAAAGCTCCGTGACCGATGCAGCGTGTGTGCAGCACCAGGGAGTGCATTCACATACAGTCTGGTTTTTAATGCCCCCCTTCCACAGCTGATGCTGAGCGGGCGCTGCTTTGACAGCCACCTCTTAGCAACAGGCTTCTCCGTGCGACTTGAGCAGCCTGGGGAAATTGCGCCCTGGAAATGAGTGCTCTACTTGGAGACGGGCACCCGGTGGCCTATTTGCTACAGCCCGGCAGCGCCACGTGCTCCGTCTGGCTGCGGGCAAGGGGAGGTGGGAGCGCTTCCCCCGCTGCCTTTCAGACGTGTGTTTATTTCTGCAGTACAGCGGAAAACATAAAGGGCTCCCAGGCTGTTTATTCTTCAGGTTCTTTAGCAGTCACAGTGTTGACTCAAGCTTGGTAAATGTATTTTTGAGGATTTTGTGCGTGTCTTCGGGAGCCTCTGCTCTTGCTGCGCTGATGGTGGCATTTTAATAGGTTATAAGCTGCCACTGGCAGTCTGTTCTGGTAACAGCTTCTGCCTAAGTGAGGTAGGCATCCATATAAATTCTTTTTCTTTCAGGATTTTTGTGTGCTACTGGTTATTTCGGGAAAAGGCTTCAGCCTTTCCCTCGGATCAGAAGCCTCTTTTGCCCCTGTGCTCCAGCCGTGAGGACTAGCAGTGGCTGTGGCGGCGTTCGCCCTCGCGTGCGCACGGGTGACCACAGGGGCCCGTCTGGGCGAGGACGGGGACAGATGTGGCTCAGTGTGTGGCCTCCTCTGTCAAACAGGATGTGCTCTGCATCCTCTGGGGTGAGCTTCCAGGCCGGTGCTATGAGAGCAGGGCTTGCAGCCCCCTCTGAAGTGGGTCAGGAATTAGTTTGAAGCTTTGTCTCGCTATACAATAAAGCCCAAGTCTTTGGGAGTGGCCTAGAGCAACATTTGGATCTGCTTGTGGGGCCTGCGACCTCAAACAAACAACTTCATGCAGTAAAGGTGCTCTGTTATTTCAGGTGGCTGCATGTGTTACCCTACCATAGCATTAGACGCTTCTCCTTTGGGCTAAGAGGCTTTTTTTATTATTATTATTTCAATTTATCCTTGCTTTTCTTTTCTGCACGACAGGCAGCGCTATCTTCGCTCCTGCCTCACGTCGTGATCTCTCTGGTACCACTCAGCGAGACGCTGCGTCTCATTTCAGTGCCTGGGTTTGAAAGGCACTTCCCACTAGGCGAACACTTGTGCCTGTGTTCCCTGCATGAACGGCCTTGTTGTTCGTTGCATTTTGAATCTGCTGATGGGCGAGAAAGGAGATTGTTCTGCCCTACTCGAATTTGCTGATCCTCATGGTTGCCGCTCTCACGTGCTGCTCATGGGTCTCCTGTGTAGCTCAACTGATAAGAGCAGAGGAAAAGATGAAGGAAACAGGATGGGGTTAGGGGGTGAGGAAGAAGATGAAGAGGAAATGCTCAGAGACCAGAGGCTTGGGAGGAGGCAACTGTTGAAGAGACAGGATGTTCTAGATAAGCTACAGCAAACACAGTCCGTCCATAGCGGATGCTTCCCCTGTGGACAGAAAGTAGCTGAGCTGGCGAGAAAGCAGCATTAAGCCTTTCATTTGACTGAGTATATCAGTACTCTTCTGGCGAGAGGAGGCCTTGAAGAAGGCCCCATGTTACTCTAGGAGATGGGATTGAAGCTAAAAATACTTTCACCGCCGTATGCTGTGTGCTAAATAAGAAATGAACAGGCTGTTGAGATGCAGAGCTCTGAGGCTGCTTGCATGGCAGGAAGGAAGGGAGCAGGGGGGTGTCATGTTCTGGCAGGACGGGATTGCTGCAGCATCAATCAGATTTAAGGCTTTGTTCAGTGTCAGAATACATCAAATGTTAGGCTGCAGCCTGGCTTTGCAAAGGGAAAGCAGATCAAGGATTCCTTAATAGGGAGTGTTGGGAAAAGCAGGTGGCCTCGGGGTTTCAATTTAAGATAGTCGCATTTTGCTTCCTGAGTAAAACTGGGTATGAAGTGACTGCTGCCAGGCGTTTCCCTGATGGATACTGGGTTAATGTTGAGCAGGGGCTCCCGTCACACAAACGATTTGTGAGCCCTCGTCACTGGAGCCCTCCTTCCTCATGAGCTGCACGTTGGGACTGTAACTAGCACAAAATTTAGTGACCAGAACTAACCCTGACAAAGGTTTCTGATCGCCTTGTTCTCCATGCAGTCACGCTTTTATTTTCTAGTCCACGGGCATAATGTTGCTCATCAAAATGAGAGTGCTCCTGGTGAGCGAGAGGCTTGGTTGGAGAAATGCAGTTTTCATGGGGAGGTTTGGGAGGGAACGTTGTGTGAGACTAACCCGTGTTATCTACACATTATCTACACATAAAAAGCAACCCTTTTAAGAGCTACCTGTGGGAGAGGTTGGTGTCGGGGTTTTCGGTGAGTTTGTTTTGTTGCACTCACGTGTGCGCACGGGTTTGGGGAGAGGGTTGCCTGCTTGGCTGCTTTTCCATCGAGCATTTTCTGTTTCTCTTGCTAGTTCCTCTTCATGTTGTCACGTAGCTCGTGTCTGCGTGTTGCTGAGCACAAGGAAGGAAGGTAGAATGCTTAAATCTCAGAGCACCTTCCCAGGCTCTTAGTGCTCCGTTGCACTAGAAGGAAACGGGAATTGGAGCGCTGCAACCCCGTTGAGTCCAGTGTCCCGTTTCCCAGCTAAGTGGTAACGGATGTTTCGGAGAGAGGCTTCTGGCTCCTGTTACAGATAATTATGGAGTAACCTCTCTGCAGGAAGGCTCCTCTCCTGGCTTTTGTAAGTGGTTAGATATGTTTTATTCCATTGGTAACACCAGGTGATCGCATCTGCGTAAACGTGGGATTCTTCTCGAGTGCAGCACTCGGGTTTTGTCCTCAGCAGCCTGCGGTGCTCATGGCCACAAGGGAAATCCTGTCATGTGGAGGAGTGTATTTTCCTCTGTGTTATTTTTTATTTTTTATTTTATTTTCTTATTACATTTTCTACCTTTCTGCTTCATTGAATTCTCCCTTGCCCCTATACTAGTGGTAGCTGCCTGTCCTCTGTTTGAACAAGGTTCTCTTTAAGATCAGTTTCTGATGTAAGGTTATAGCGAAGGCTTTTCCTGCTCTTTATGTAAGCCTGCCTGTTCTTTCAAAACAAATCTGTATGTTGTCTTTCTTCCAGAAAGTGATTCACACTCATCTCCAATGTCACTCGCACACAATAGTGGCGAATCAAGGACATTTATCTGCATGCAGTTGGTAGTGACAGCCACGGAGGAGGTAAATACTCTCCAATGCTCAAAAACCCACTTCTGGCACTAGAGCAGTGGGAGCTTTTACTAATGTCTCTCAAAGGCCTAAGCAGCTCAAACTGCTGTAACAAAACGCAGAATCCTCCAATATTCTGCTGTTAACCAAGATGTAGTTTATGAAATTGCCTGGCTCAGAGAACTGCTTTGCTGAAGCTGTGGTTGCAGAGGAGTAGGGGTGCAAGGAGCTGATCTTAGTGCTGTGTCCCAGACTCCCTACCTGTTCCCTCTGTATCTGTGCATCTGACCTGGCCATTTCACCGTCATGGATGGACACCCTGGACAGAAGATGGTTTGTGGCTTTTTGCCAGCTTCTCATATCGGAGTACCGTAATGCTGGGCCTGGCCCGCTCCGGAGGGAGGGCAACAGGAAGAGGTGAGAAGGAGGATCGGGGCAGGAGGTGTCTGAATCTCAGCCTGAGCATGGTGAGGAGTCACCCGTGCAGCAGCTCTTATGCTCTGCACTCTTCTAGTGAATGGCAAATCTCTTCCACAGGACCATGGCTGCAGTTCATCAGCAAAAGGCTCTAAGAAGCAGTACAAGGGCCTGAGGCTTAGTGGGAAGGTGCTCGTGCCTTGTGACCTTACAAGCCAGTGATTTGGTTTGTACAGCTAAACAAGCCCGTCAAAAAGGAATGTTGGAGAACACCTGTGTTGTTGATAGATGGAAAAGGCTGCTAAGGTATAAAGGGTTCTCTCCTCCTCTGTTGTAATTTTTTTTTTTTTTTTGACAAGAAGTGTTCCATGTATGTGTGATTCAGAGCAGAACATGTCCAGGCATAGCAGGGTGTTACCTCTTGGGGAACTAAGCCTACTTTTAGCACTGAGGTTGACTTTGGGCAGCTTATTTACTGAAGGGCTCTTCGGTGCACTCGAGCCAAATTACAGTCCCGCTGCATCGCGCAGTATTAACTGAGTTACTCCAGAAATGAACTTGGCTTCACATAAGCATTAATTTACACTATAAAGACTTCTGTGGTACAGCTACGTTGGCAAACTCTCCTGGTTGAAACAGGGTGATACTGGCAGAAAATGTCACTTAATCACTTAAAGACAAGCTAAAGACAGATTAATTAAGTGATGTAAATTTCCCTTAATGGCAAAAGAGTTCCAATAGGAACAAGTGTCACTCACATTAGGGATTTTACTCTTAGTCTTGTGTCAGTTCCCTGCGTGGTTCTCATTTCACGGCTTTACTGTCCCAGCAAAATACTGGAATATCAAGCTGATCCATGTCTTGGTTTTCATGTTGTAGCAGGGGGTGTCATGTTTTGTGTTTGTTTTTTCTGGTTTGTTTTGAAAGGTAACATTCTTCTGTAAGAGCATCTGTTTATAAACACAGCTTTCCTGTCTCATGGAGCTGCAGCCATCTCTCCTAGCCCATGTAGGACGAATATGTAAGACGAATATAATCTGTTCCCTCTAGCTTCCATTCCACTGTCTGTCTTCACTAGGAGTTTAACTTCAGAGAGCAAAGGGCAAATCTGGAATCGCTCAGAATGACAGCTACCACTTATGGGATGAAGGAAGTTTATAAATACATCAGCAACCGGTAATCAGCGAGTCTTCATTTTGCTTCCACACTCTGCCACGAGTGAACAGACTTTCCAACCTACAACCCGTTCCGGAAACATAAATGGCCTCTTAAATACAGTGAATGAATCCACCTTAGTCTTGTAAGCACCTGTGCACAACCCAAGAGTGTTTTTTTCTGAAGTTCTTGGGTCCTTCTGAAGCTTTTGGTGCTTTATCTGCCGAGCTATGGGTGAAAATGCAACAGGGATTTGTCCAAAGAGTAAATGCGCATGGGGGAGGGAGTTTGTCCCCCTCCTAACTTTTTGGGGGGGTTTTACTATGCAGTTTTCTTGGTAATCAACCCAAATCCACCCCCTTCCTTCCTCCCATCACGTGGAGGTCTCAGCTTGGGTTGGTTTGGCCTCCATGACTCCAGCTGACTTGGCTGGAAGTGTGGGTAAGAATTCGGGAGCCATTCTCAGACATTAAACAGTTAACGTGCCTGTTTTGTACCTGGAGCGCAGTGGGATTGTTCAGTGGTCGCAGCTGTGGAAAATGAGGTCCAAAAGATCTTTTTTTAGGCCTAGAATTAGACAAGTTCTTCCGAACTTGGGGGACGTGAGCTGTAAAGCAGCCACAACAGGGTCGGTGCTTCNCGGGGGACGTGAGCTGTAAAGCAGCCCAGAGCACCGCAGCGCAAAGCAGCCACAACAGGGTCGGTGCTT
>VWPW01020841.1:0-51886 GCA_013389825.1 Crypturellus undulatus
TTATTTATTTATTTATTTTTATTTCCTGAAATAGCTGCTGCACTAGGGTCTAAAATGTGTATAAAATGTGTCATCTCATGTAGGACAGCACTTAGACCAGCTTCGTTAGTGTCCATCCTGCTTGTGATTAGGCTATACATCCACCTGGTGTCCAAAACGCGAACTGATGGCAGTGCTTTATTCCAAAAACCCCAGGCTGTGTCTCCCTTTCTCTTTGAATAGAGCTCTCATCTGTGTGTAACTTCAGTTTTTCTTTCACCTTTTCTTTTCTTCCCACCGCACCTTCCCTAGTTTTGCTCCTTTTCCTGGATAGATCAGCTGCCCTTCTAGTCTAGGAGAAATTTCTCAAAGATTAGATATCTTTACCCCAAAAATACCGGGTGGAATGAAATGCCCTTTAAGCAATGTTGACTCTATTCAGGGAACCGCTCTTTTCAGAGTTGCCAGGCAGAGTTCCTCCCCTGCACATGCCTCTGTCCTCAGCTTTTCCTCTCTCGGGCAAAAGGGGCATTTCCCTGGGGCATTCCCGTTGGGGTCTCAGGGCTTAGGTCTGCTTCTGGTAACTGATCCCACCAACTGCTCATCCTTACCCATCACACATAAACTGCTGGCCTCTCACTTATTTTTTTAATCCATAATCACTCTTTACAGGAAATTGGGTGCAACATGCTTGCGCTTCCACTGTTTCCATGCTTTTGCAGCATGTCTTAATCTGGAAATGCAGCATTTTCCCTGTTCCAAGGATCAAGACCTGTCCTTGTTCTTTATTCAGGTGAGCCCTTAAAGGGCCCTGAGCTGCACCTTTGCTAGCACACGAGCCAGGAGCACGCAGATTAGTCTAGCTCACCCATGGCTCTCCTAAGATGCTCCTTCCTCAGAACGGGGTTTTTCAAGGTCTGTGCAGGTCCTACCTCGGCAGCACATCCTCAGCTGTCCGGGCTGTGACCCTGGTTTGTTGAGCCTTTCCTAGTTTTAGCAGCAAGGATTTTTCTTCCTCATTTGCAAACATATTTACCGTCTCTCATTTCCCATAATTAAACCGATGGCAATTGTGTTTAATTCTTGTCATAACAAATCCATGCGCTTTAGCGAGAATGACTGCACTTTAAGCTGAGATAAAAAATTGAAGCCTCTTTTCAGAAGCCCAGCACCATGACAGCTAGAAAGATAAATCACAACTAATTAATAAAAATAATAAAGAGGCCACTGTGGCTCACAAATATATTTGGGAGAGCAGTTTAAAGAGTTTAAGAGCAGCATACGTGGATGCGTGAAGCCAGGAGCTTCTGAGGGGGACACGGGGATGCACTGGGGGACACAGGGATGCACAGGGGGGCACAGGGATGCACAGAGGGATATGGGGATGTGCAGGGGGACGCGGGAATGTGCGAGGGGGATGCAGGGGGACGTGCAGCACTGGCCTCGCTCTGCCACCTCGTGGCGGCCGTGCCGGGAGATCACTGCCTGTGACCCGCTTCAAGTGCGTGCAGAAGGAAAAATAACCCAAATATTCTTCCAACTAGATTTTTTTTTTTTTTTTTTTTAATTTCAGGGTGTTTTTGTGTGTATGCATTTTCTTTCATATCAGGGTGCTGCATTTCTCTTAACAAATCTTACCAACTGCAAGCGGCCGAGCTGCAGCGCGGCGCATCGCACTAACATGCAGAGGGGGCAATGCTTGCTGGAAACGGTTTGTAGACGGGCTGCTCGCTATAGGCATCCAGCAAGCTGCGTCTGCCTGGTCAGCGTTAACAGAAATATCGAAGCAGTTCACAATCCACAAGCGAGGAGTCTGTGTCCTATAACGCAGGCTCAGTGTGCCAGGGCGGGGACAGTGCAATGCTAACAAATTTTTGCAAGGCGAGTGCTGGCTCCTGAGAGCCCCTGTGAGCGGTGTATGGGGACCAGCGCTGTTACAGTAACTCTTTCAGCCCGCTGACCAGATAAATACTGAATTTGCAAGAGCGCAGCAGTGACTTCATGGAGCCCTGGATCTAGTCCAATGCCTTTTCATTAATTATATTCAGATAGAGCATCTGCTCAAGAAGCAGGTATTATCTGTACCCTAACCGTTATGTTAGGAAGCCCCTTACCTCAAATGTCAGCAAGCAGTGACAACCCTGTTACATATGTATTACAGCACCAGCAGTGAAACTGATCGGCAAATCCGCATAGCCAGGACAGTACCGCAGCACTACGGAGTAACTGATTGGGAGTTACGCCGAAAAAAAAAATGTGCCTGGCTTAAGCCTCAGGCCAATTTGTGTTCCAAACCTTGTATTATTTTTGCAAATGCAAACACAATAATTACATCAGCATGGGAAGGAAGCTCCATTTGGTTCACCTCCCCACCAGAAGGTTTGCTTGGGCTGGAATTAATAAATACATCATAAACCATGCCTTCCCCTTTCCTCCCTTGCCGCCCAAATCCCTCAGCCTTTGGAGATAGCATTTATCAAGCGCAAGTCTGAAAGCGCTCGGCGAAGGTGGGCAGAAGAGTTATGGGCTCCCTTGGCTGCAGGGAATCCGCAGGTCTAGCTCCGTGTGAGTTACTGAACTCATCTTGGAATCTCATCAGAGCCAGCTAAACTCTGGGGGCCCGGTGGCGCTTCCAGCCTGCCGGAGCCCTGCCACATCCCTGCGGACAAGTGGGGAGGCGCTCCGGCTTGCCGCTGACCCCGGGAAGCTCTGGAATGCACCGGCTCCAAATGGAGAAGCCAGCTGGGGAGAATGCCAAGTCACTCCACACAGGGACCAGCACTCACAGCAGGAAGCCGGCTTGGAGGTCGGGGGAGGGAAGTGATGGAGGAGAGGAGAGATTCTGGGACTCAGGAAGCCCTCTGGGGATCAGGGCTCACTGCCAAGTGCGAAGGGGAGGCTGAATGCAAGAGGAAGGAAGGATGGTGAGAGGGTAGGGCTCTCCAGTATTTATAGATCCTTCAATGCCACAGGCACTGGCTATCTCCTGCTCATTCAGGGAATTAGTCTTCCTAAACCTCCCATAGGGAAGAAGCATCTCTGTTCTGCATACAAGGGGCTGAAGTACATGGAGTGACTTACCCTGGGTCAGGAAAGGCAGCTCACAGCTGAGCTGGAAACTCAAATCTGGATACTAGAGTGAAGTAGATAAGGAAGGGAGGGGGAGACAAGGGAGAGAAAACACAAGGAGCTGCCACTTCTAATGGTGGGAAAGCACTGGGACCCTTGGGGCCTTCTTCAAACAGAATGGGATTATGCTTCTTGCCAAAAATAGCACAGTTTAAAATATTGGCATTTTTACTTTGCTGCAAAGAAAATTGTAGACAGTATTTGATGTCTAACACAGCAAGAAACAAGCAAGAAAACAAAACCAACCTAAAGTTTACCTGGCAAGTAAAGTATTGACTCAAACCTCAACCACGTGACACAGGGGATGTCACTTATTTATACAATGGTGTCTTCATGACTTTGTAAGTTTTTGATCCATTCAGCACTAGAACAGATGCAAACACAGGGCTCACCCCACTGGGGTCTGAGGTTGTATGAAAGTCCCTAAAGAACATGAGCATGGGAGAAGCAATAGCTGCAGGGTAGTAGCGAGCAAAGCTGGATCCAGCCCTCACCTCTGCAATGCTGCAGTCACCCCACTCACTTGAAAAGGCTTCAGCGCACGCAGGTGAAGGTCAGAAGGGCTGCTGGCATGGCTGCAGATGTCTCGCCTGCCCCAGCTTTTCACCTGGGTGAAATTTCCTCATGTGCAAGGGTGTACTGCCCTCAGTGCACTGCTCCGTGCAGGCTGGTTCTGCTGCAGAGGGAGTTGCCATCGGCCTTGCAATAGCAGATTGGGCTTTGGAAGATAAAGCTAGATTAATCCATGAAAAATATATTCTCCATGATTGGACAATATAGGCAGAGTCCTGCTGCTAAACAGCACTGTGACATGAGGTGACCAGCTATTATGACTGCAACAGAATCAATTCCCCATTTCCTTAGCAGCTTCTCTGTTTCTAAATTGTTTTGGTGCTGTAAATATCTCTTTCACCGGAGATCCTTGCTCTACCACAGGACATTTTGTAAGAAAGAGAGCTGGGAGCAGACTCGGTTGAGCTGGAGAGCTCAGGACCAGAGGCTGAGTGTGGGCAGCATCACAGGGCTGGTGGCCCCGGACTGTGCTGAAACAGGGGCCTAGGGATGGGGGTGGTGAAAGGTCTCGGCGGTGGGCAGAGGCAGTAAAGCCTGGCAGAATCCTCATGGCCTGGACGGGTCCTTGGGCTTGATTAAATTCATGATATGCAATTCTCTGGCCAGTCTGGTGGACCTGACATCTCCACAGGGCTCCTTTCCCTGGCCCCCAGCTTACTGATTTGTAAAGGCTTTAGCAAGATGCCTTTTTTTTTCCCTGGAAAATAAAAAAGCATCTGCCCACTCATCACGGATTGGTTCTTCCTGTAAGTAAGTCAGAGACCCTGCAAGCTGCTCATACAAACATTTGCAGTGACACGAAGATGAAAGAAGCCGCATCTGGATGACTCCACAGCCTGTTGTCTCCAGGAGCACACAATTCATACACTTTAGTAACAAAACCATAATGTCCTTTTAATGTGCATGGAATGAACCCAGGAAACTATAATTAGAAAGAGAGTTTTCAGAAATGCAACTAGGAAATATTAATACAGTGTAAAAAGTGATCCGAAGCCTCCAGTCTCACAGAGATGTGTTTCCTAAAATGTTGTGTTAGCCAGTTTTTCTCTCTTAATCCAATAGGACTGCATCTCTGAATCGATCCTTTGTGAACATTTAGCTTCACTGACCACAAATCTCAGCTGTTCGACACCCAAGTTATTAAATTACGTTTGTGTTGGTATATCGTAACATAATGCTTAGCCAAATATCATGCCCCCTAGGATAACACAGAACTAGCAAATTGTAAAGCCAAGCTCCTCCTTCCAGACCCTCTTTCAAGCTGAGAGGATCTCTCTAACCTGCTGGCATCACTGGCCTGCATTTGGATTCATGCTGGATTTCACTTAGATGTGTGTATTACACATACTTATTATGCGGGCCATTAAAATATGGCTGCTTTTACGAGAAAAGACAAATTGCCAGCACTAGCACAAAGTCATTTCTTATTATTATTCTTAATTAGGATTTCAAAAGGAAATAAGTACAGGGTCATAAATGCTGTGTCATTGGTAATAAAATGTTGGGAACTGCAAAGATAAGTGAGAAAAATAATCATAGCTTTGAATTATTTAAGGTTTAAATTGCAGCACATGACCATGGGAAGGTCTTTGAAAGCAATCTTTTTCGACGTACAGATGAGGGGAAGTTTTATTCAGACATTATATGGGCACTGTTTAACAGCTCCTCTCTGGTGGTTATATGCTGAGGGCAAGCTGTGGCTGCTCATCAGCTTCTGCCAGCAGATTGGCCTTTCCGTGGCTGTAGCACCCGTGATAGACAGAAGTCAGAAAAATCACCCTAAGTAGAGCAGTGCTCTTAATGGTGATTTTCTATTCAGCGATTTGCCTCTTGGCATTTGAATAAATCCATCACATCTTGCGTCAAAACACGGTATGACTTCTCCTTGTGGCTGGTCTCAGCTGCTCTAACACCTTGTGCTTCATTCTTGGCTAAGGATGTTTTGGATCCTCAGAAGCTAAAAGTCTTCACAGTTAGCTATGACATTTCCAGATCTGATTTCAGGGGTGGTGCCAGTGCGTATGTGGCTGCAGAAGTTTTACAGTTGCAACAGGCACCTCCTGAGGAACCCTAGCAAAAAGCTGTTCACACCGGAAAACAAATACAGACAATTCCCAACATCCAGCAGGGCAGTGTCACACCTAACAGTTCTTACATCATTTTCTCATTGCTCCAGTTTTGTACATGCAGATTTCTTGCAAAGAGATTTCTCTTACAATTGCAAAATCTGTACTAATGTCATAGCAGAACCTTCCCCATTACTATAATGTCTTTCCAGTCATCAATTCTTGGGGCTTGTTATGTGAAAATTAGAAATACATTATTACCAGAAAAGCTATTCTCTCAAGTGCACAGACATTTACAACCTGACATAATGTCTTAAAATCTGAATTGTTTGGCAATGAAACAGACCTTTTTTCTTCATGAAGGTGTCATAGAATTTCAATTTCGGGTAATTCTTGCAGCTTTAATGAGTTAGTTTCCTCCTCTAAGGAACTGAGTGATCTTCATACTATAGTAGTTCCAGGAACAACTGGAAACTACTTAAATAATATCATGAGGGTTTTTTTTTTCTTTAGATCAATATCACTTCCATAACGTGAAGCTTTTACCTGATCTGAGTATCATCTAAGTCGTTCTTGTCTTTTTGTTTCTTTCTCTTTTTTTCAGGGAAATTCAGAGAATTTCCCCGAAATTCTCAATTCAGAGAATTTCCCTGAAAAGTTCTTGCACTCAGTACCTCACCGTTAGACAACAAAAGGGAAGGTAATGGATAGAACCCATAATAAGACACCTGAAAATATCTAATATTGCAGAGGGAGTTTCTAGGTAAAAAATAGGCAAAAGGTTCTTTCATGTATTTTATATGCTTTACTTTGTGGACTCTGAGGAATCCATGGTCAATGATTCCAACTGAGGCAACTATGTCTCATGAGTCCACTGAAGACATTCCCTTCTGTTAATATTAGTCAGTTAATGTATTAAAACCAGATTTCAGTTGTGCAGATTTAAGATTGGCACATTGGCAAAATGTGTACTTTTTGATGGTAAGTTATGCTGGATGAGCTCTAACTGAGCATTAGAACCTCTCCTATGAAAAAAAAACTCAGCTCAGGAGACAAGTGAATGCCTGATACAAAATGTGTAGAAGTGACTGAAAAAAGTTCATGGACTTCAGAGGGCTTTCAGTTTGGTCTAAGGGAGCAGGGCAACCAGCTGAACACATGAAGCAGCGTGCCTCCTGATGCTTTGTTTTTATACCATACTTCCCTAGGGCGAGACTGATTGAAGTCTGGTTACATTTGAAAGCTTTAGAGTTTTCTTTAAATTTCAGATTTGTTACCAGAAGTGCTGTGAAACTGGTAGATGCTGGGGAGTTTTCAAATATCCTTTCTTATGTGAAAGAAAAGCAGGGGTAGTACTCCCAAACCATTCCTCCTCATAGCTATCACCAAGATAAAATTTGAGGGAGATATCTGTAGTCTGCCCCAAAACAGTCTGAAATTTATTAGTCTTGCACTTGGACTTTGTGCATAGTTCTTTGCTAGACCCTATCTTTCTTCTGTATGTTGCCTTTTTTTGCCATTGTTCTCACTGTTAATGTCTTGGTATCATCCTTTTACCTTGTCCTAATAGTTGCCCAAATATGAATGTCTAAGTGCTGTGAATTATCCTTTAAATAGTCTCAAGGATCTGTATTATTATCTGCCCCATCAGTAGCACATTCATTCAGAATAACAAGTTCCCACTGTTACCATTGCTCAAGCTCTGAATCGCCTTAGGTCTGCACTCTGCCTACCAAGCAGGAGCATTTGCCTGGCAAGGTTGTTTTCCTAACACATCTCTGTGCTATTATACAGTTATTTTTCTGGTAATTCATCTTCCTCCTATTCACTCTGTCAGCTCTTTAAGGGAAGTTGCTATTGCTAAGATCACTTTTAAACAGGAGAGTCAAAAAATGCATTTCCTAGTTCAGTGGTAGCTGAACTTTGGGGCATTAATCCGCCTAAATTACACTTAACAAAAAAGGGTAGATAAAAGTAGCAAGCATGTGCTGATTACATTAGGATTTTAGATCAAGGTTCATTCCAGTTGAGGGGATAGCCAAGAGTGTTCGTGTCTGCATCTAGCTGAAGGATCCTGGGTCTCTGGGTTTGTCTCCATAAAGAAAGCCACAAGTAGCAACCGACTGTGGCTCCTATCCGCCTTCCAGGACAGTGTGTTCCCTGTCTGCGAGGCTGAGGGGGTGGAGAGGTCTGTCCAGTTTACTGCACCATCTGTTAGTTTCAGCCAAATCGCTTAATCTTAACCAATTTCAAAGGGAATGAGGTCAAAACTTCAGAGGTGACCTTAACTCTTCATAAAATATTTGCTGTCTCAGATGTTATGAAGAAAAGGTTGTTTCAGAGGAGCAGGGATGACTTGCCAGGATTCCTCCTGACACTGAAATGCACTTCCTTCTCCCTCCACAAATACCAGATAGCTCATCACTCCTCTGTCCCTGGCAGGAATAACAATCCACCCCTTGCGACCTCCCTTGGCTTTCTTGGTGCTGCAGTTTCCACAGGACTCCATGCACTGAGTTGTATGAGCATCTCTGGCTTCACATCTCATATCATGAGATGTGCACCTTCACTTCCCCAGGCCTCCTCTATTGCCATATATCATACAAGGATCTAGGACCTCATTTTTACCATCCCACCTCAGCCTATCTGAGGTGAGATCCATTTGGGACACACAAGAGCCATCCTTCACTGAATCCTTCCTTGCTCAGGCCTTCTCAAGACTTTATTCCAGGTGTCATTAATTGTAGCCCCAGGCACTGTCTAGTGCAAGGCAGAGACCCTACTTTTCAATGTTTCAGATGGGCACTCTTACAAGATATTGCTCTGTAATTTACTGGTACAGAAATGTTGTGTTTCTACATACAAAACATGAGGAAAATCTTAGACTTTAACATATCTCCAGAGTTCATAAGAATTGCCATGTATTGTAAATGAAAACTCAAATTACTTAGGAGTACCTCTCTCTTTCTTCTGTCCAGCCAGGAGGGGAAAGCAAAAAGTTATTCAGAGTTAGAGGACAGCAGTATTTGCAAATGTAGTAGGTTGCTAGAAACATTTTTCAACCCAGCATCATCACCTGCTTCCTGTTTTTTATCCCTAGCCAGGTGTGGCTTTCCCCCAAGATCCGAGGAAGCTGGGGAAGCAGCATCCTAGTGAGGGCCTTGAGGGAACATTTGATATACAGACCTCTGAACAACTCTCAGAAAGAAAAGATGCAAAATACTTCAATGTTCATATTCTCTTGGAAGAAGGATAGTGCTTAAGAATTAGGTAGATCAGAGACGTCCAGCAGCATAAGTACAATTCTGCCCCACTTGTGCACAACTGGGAACAAGAGCATAACTTGCTATTTTAGCACCAGACTCTGGCTTGAAACACAGTTTAGGGGGACAAATACTATTGGCAGAAAACCTGGAGGTGCAAAAGATTGTTTTTCACTAGCCTTTTCACCATCCTACTTAACACAGGCTGGTTCAGACCTGGGTGGTGATTTGCCAGGCTTCTCTGCGTTTAAAGGATGTTTTTTACCTGTTTGTTTCTTTTTTGCCATGAATGTTGAAAGGACATCAGATACCTGAAATTTTATCCATTTTTTTCTGTGCTCTAATAAAAGGCACTGCCTTTTCTTATGAGCCTTGCATCTCTTTGAAAGGGAAGAAATGTTGTTCTTTTAATCAATCCATTCTAAATGACCTGAAGTGACTGTTTTGTGGTTGTTAGAGGGGTTTAACAACTCTATCAAACAAATGAGCATTCCGATTAAGCGCTACACATGCAAGCAAGGTTTTCTTCAGGACTTTTTAGTCCTCGGTGGCCTTTCTTAAGCTTGCTGAAGCAATGTAGGCTGAATGAGAAGAGAACTTATGATGACTTAGCCTTTTAATTTAGATGAATGTGTGGGTTCAGCCACTTTGTGGCTGATCAGCTGGCAGTGGAGGGGGAATGCTAGGTCTGGATAGAAAACTTACAAAGGGGAAAAAAGCTTGTGCTAAATGAACAGTGGGGTCTAAAAAAAAAATTCAAAATTTGCAATGTACTGGCTCCTTTTTGACCAAAGGCTGATGTTAGCATGACTTTTTCAGAATATGTGATTTTTACTTTCTCCTGGACCGTATATCTCCTGCAGGAGTGAAGGTGTAGAAAAGAGATCTGCACCAAACCGTATTAGTCCAAGTCAAAAGAGAGTGAAGAGGGCCATCACCACTTCATATGCAATGGTGTTCAATGGAATAGCAGAAAGACAAAATAAAGTTCTCACAGGGGGACCAGAGTATTGGTCTGTGGCATACATCATCTCTCCCAGGCAAGCTCTCATGACCGCCATCCTACATGAGTACCCAACGCCATTGGCTCCATCCCCCCTGGCATGGAGTCGTGTGCCAGGCCCCCCACGGTTCCTCTGACTGTGCAGACTGCAGAGGAATGAGATCACTGTGCTCGGTTTTGAGGAATGGCCAGCAGATGGGAACAATCAGATAAAGCCGATAACTATCACAGAGGGGAAAAAAACTAGCATCTAATTAAATTTTCCTGAGAAACATGGAACTAGGGCAGACCTTCCTTTGTGGTGCTGTCCAGCCACTGCTTCCAGTTCCCACCTGAAGGAAGGAAGCAATTGCTCTGCCCACCTGGGTGAGTAAACTATCATAGAGCTTGTGTGAAAGATGGAGGGACGAGTCACGTCCCTGTAGCAAGAAAAATACAAGCATGCCTAGGCATAATCTGGCAAATAACTTCTAATGTTTTCTGGAAAGCCAGTGTGTGTGCCGGAGAGGCCAGTGAAACACAATAAGCCTTCAAAGCAGAATGGTTGGTTTTGGTCAAGTCAGCAAAGGAGAAGCACGGGCAGGTTAAGGAATGTGAAGGTTTGTTCCAGTGCTTTGGAGGACAGGAGTGCAATGCTGTGAAGGGATCATCAGCCCTTCCTCAGGAAGGGGGCAGGAGCCGGACCTCTCGGGAGCCTCTCCTGAGGAAGCATGACCTCATACTTCCTGTGGGTAGGTCTCCAGTGCTGCTGTAGTGATATTACTGGGGTTTCCCTGGGCTTCAGCAGTGGCGCCTGAACCACTCATTCTGTCTTGATGGAGAGCTGAGCGGAAGGGAGAGCCGCAACCACACACGGCTCAGTGCGATGGGAAAATAACTTCTCCCCTTCTTCTTTGT
The DNA here is from genome assembly GCA_013389825.1 of Crypturellus undulatus. Lineage (NCBI taxonomy): Eukaryota > Metazoa > Chordata > Aves > Tinamiformes > Tinamidae > Crypturellus > Crypturellus undulatus. The sequence goes on from VWPW01020841.1 coordinate 10,911, forward strand.
AACAAGGGTCACCCACAGCTCGGAAAATTTTGAGGGCATGTACCCTCTCAGGCCAAACCTAGAAAGGGTCATTCTGAGGACATCTCAGGCAAAAGTTTCTCCTCCGAAACATAACAGCCTAAGAGCAACAAGAAACTCTAGTCCCAAATCTCAAAGCAATTTATGTCACCATTGACTATGTACAAGGCCTTTAAAAGAAGCAGTGCAAAGACTGGAGTCTGGTTCAAGGGCTCTTGCGCTAGTTCTTCCACAAAGAGTGGCAATGTGCCTTACAGGAGGGGTTAATATCATCACCACTTTTTAATTTTTTCTCTAGCCCAAGAGAACCATGGTATCCATTGAGGAACATAGTAGCAAGCAACACATAGGGAACTAAGGAAGTCACTTGTCCAAAAAAAGAAAAAAAAAAGCTGGAATTAGAAATGGTTCCTGCCCAAGTAACATATCACATCAGTGACAGTTTGTTCTGGTATTAATTTCCTGGCAACACACATCACACACAATTCCCGTTCCCTGGCAATAACTAATAACACTACCTGTGTCTTTGCAGATGGTTCAGAGGTATATATATATCTTTCTAGAAACAAGCAATTTGTTTTCTGTCTGCAATGTGTTTGCCAGAAATTTTCAACTGTCAAAACAACCTCTTTCCTAGATCATGACCTCATTGCTATGTACTCACTCGGCTCCTGTCCAGTCCAGAAAGACCATGGTGACATTCATGGCTGAGCATTGGCCTGTACTCTCATGATGAAGCGCTAAGTTGAAGTTGGCTTGAGAGAGAAGGGGTCAGCTTGGAAGAAGACCTGGGAGAGGTTACCTTCAGATATGTTTATATCAGCCATATGTCTGAACTAAGGCAAAAAATGGGGTTCAATGGGTCAGGATTCAGCAGGTGGGGGGAAGAGGAGAATAAAGAATATGGGGCTTCTTCTGTCTTTCTACATATAAAGCAAGTGAGATAGTTACTCTGGCTAGGATCTTCCTCTTGGGAGAGTAGGATGACAAAAAGTAAGAGAGCTGTATATTCTTAATCTCTTACATTTGTGTTAAAATATATAGTCTGGATTCATCTCCCAAGGAGGGAATAGACTCTCAGATGAGCAAAGCATTACAATACGCCAAAAAGTTTTGGGAAAGCACCATCCAAGCGCCTGGCATGCAGAGAGCAAGTCTTATCTCAGGGCTGCGTGCCCGCAGGAGCAGAGAAGGCTGAACATGTCCTAGAAGGATTTTATACAAACCCCACCTGAAGTATCTATAATCAAGCAGCAGATTTTTTTCCAGATTTGATTTTTACTTCCAATTTAGGAAGGCAGTTAGAATTCCTGTGAATATTTTCACAGGACTAGGAAGACATTTTCCACATAACTTCTTTATAATCAAAATCTTCCAACAGATTTAGTAATTAGGCCTTCCTGCTCCTGCCTTCAGATTATCATGTCACAAATCACTTCAGGACAGAGCAAAAGGCACCTCTCATGCTGTGAATTATATTTCCCAACACACACAGAGTAAATATGTTCCCAAGAAATGTCTCAAGTGAAAGACTCTAAAATAAGGGGAAAAGAAGTGACACGAGCGATGTGCGAGCCCCTATGGCTTATGTCCTCAGATCCCGTGAAATTGTAAAATTGAGTGATTAAAAATGCTTTATTTAATTTCTCTTTTCATTTATTTTATAAATTACACAACGATGCTGTGTTCAAGCCTTTCAGTTGATCACAAGCATCAGCAACTTAGTTCCTCGCACATGAAAGCTGAGTGTCTTCTGTAACAGGACATTTGTACAAATTCAAATATTCAGAGTTGATAGCACCACAGATCAAGCCTGCAGGAAAAAGACAGGGGGAGCAGGAGGAGGAGGAGGGAAGAAGACATCTGTTTGATTTACTCTAGCAATAGCCGTTGTTTAGGAACTCAAGAGCACTCTGTGAAACTGCAGCCCCCATACGCAGGCAACTTCCTTAAAGACGACCAAACCTCCAACATAAGGCTTTGCTTGCAAGTCCACATTTCTAGCTCTTTCCTAAAACCAGTCTTTCTTGTTTTAAAATGTGTGGAAAGCCTGTTGTAAGTCTTATCCTAGTGAAAAAAATGGGTCACTGTCGTGCCTCTCAAACCAGCTGACAGTGCTAGCTTTTAGCATGAGAGTGAGGAAGGATGATTCATTCAGCTCTAGTCAAGCCATGAAAGACAGGGAGCCTAGCAGCTCTGCACCTCTCAGGATTTTCATCTTTAGTCATAAAGACCAGAGTTGCAGGGACCCTAGTAGGATCCTCAGTGTTTTTCATGGAGTTTCCTATCTAAATACTGGACCAGAGTGTAATTCTCTCTGACAGTGAAGCTGGCTTATAGCAGGAACAAGTAAATCTCACAGGTATTTAATGAGTATTTGAATTTTATTTCTTTTTGTAAAATATGGTGCTAGCCTCTGACCATCCCAGACCCATGTAGTCTAAAGGATCAGATCATCCTTTAATTTCTGTTACAGACCAGGAAAAAAAGATGCTAACAGCCTCTTATACAGCCTGAAACAACAGGCAGTTGACAGAGAAAGAATGGAACCATAGGAAAAAGTTATACCACAGATTTTGCAAAGGGAGACTGTCAGGCAATCTACTCAGGCTTGTTATTTTTATTGTTTTTGAGCCAGAGTCCTTTGACTCTTCAGTCTTTATGTAGAGATAAAAAAAAAGAAGAAAAAATGTAGCAGTTACTGTTTAAAAAAATCCACAATTTACTGTAATGCACCATAACCTCTCAGTTTCATTTTTAATTAATTTCCAGATCCAGGAAATCCATTCATCACAATCTTGGAATGCTGGAAAAGTCACTGAGGAACTACAAAGGGCAGGTAAAGCAAAAGCATTTAAAATAGTTGCAGATGAGCTGATAAGAAGCTCAAAGAAACAGTTAAATTTGTGTGCAGATAACTCAGCCACAGTATCTGGAATGTATAAATATAGCACTTTTTTTCTTCTGGCCTTAAAATTTGATCCAAGTCTGGGAGTTAAAAAGTCCCATTTTGTGTAATCAGGTTCTGGTTGAACATGATTGCTGAATTATTTTAAATTGAAGACACATGTCTGGATGTTGAGTTCTGTATATTATTCCAGGATGGTGTCCATTAGGTCTTATCCACAGGGGCTATCTTCATTCCTTATGCATCAGGATTAGCAAATGGTGAATCATGAATATGGAGACAGTGAAAAGAATGTGGTACTAGTTAAAGGGTGATTTTGGAAATTTTCTTGCATGCATTATTCAAAACTTTTCAGTCTCTCCTGCATAGGGTCCCTATGGCTGTTTAAAAGTGTTATTTTAAAACACACTCGTACAAGGCATTTACATTCTTTCATTTTGAGTCTTGAATTTAGCATTGAACCAACATTTGCCTTAACCCCTTGTCAGTCCTAAAGCACTCTCAAGAGTATGAGCTGCTCATCTAATGGCTGTGTTGCCATATGCTGTCCTTTTATAATAGATCTGCCCCTGACCCCTGTGTTTTTTATACTGCGTCTTTTGCTGGCAGATGGACCATTATATAAATTGAAACATATTTTCATGGATACTCCCCATGGTAAGAGAGTATTGTCTCATCAGCTCCATGGGGAAAACAGCATAAAAACAAAGTTGAGTCACTCACCTACCCATATGGTGGATGAAAAGAGGCATCCTGATAGCATATGCTGTAGGCAATGATGCCTCCTGAATTACCAGGAGATCAAAGTTGTGAGGGGTGACAAGGAGACGACAAACCAAGAGTTTATATTTTTCCTGCCTGGGCTGTCCAAATGTTCCCGTGTCTCCCTTTCATTGTCTGCAGGACTGCAGTGGGTGCTCTTTAGGTCCATGTACCACAGATCAGTCACCACAGGATGCTTTGCCCACATATTTTTCCTACTTTCCTACTTCACTTCCCCACACAAGGGTCTTGTAGGGAAGATCTCTCAAAGTCTTCTGTCAACCAGGTTTGTTCACTCTTCATTAAAGCATGTCTTTTTTTAATGTTTCAAATCAAAACAAAACTGCCAAAAAGAAAACTCTCCCTGACATATTGACATATTTCGGCTTTCACAACATATTTTTAAGAACTATAATGACAATCTTATCCCTCTCTTAATCAAAACTATGTTAAATCATACCACCCAGCTTCTTCACAAGGGAAAATACTTTTGCAAGTATATGGAAGACCTGATGACAGAGTCAACAGTGATTCTAAAATAACATTTCAAGAAAATTGAAAGTCATCCCAGAAACCTACAGAAACAAAGTGGCGACAAAACTGAGTCTCTCTACTCTTTATGAAATGGCCTCCTCAGTTTTCAGTCAGGGAAATGACAGTTTGTTGTGTATATGGGTTTTTCTGATTCCATCGTGATGGTATCTCAGCACACCATCTCCCTCCCTTCCTCCTTAGTCATGCCGATTCTCCTGTGTTTTAAATCTTTCTCAGCCAGGAGGAATTCTTCAGGAAGGAAAACAGCTGGGAAACACATCTATGTGTCCTGCAAAGGTATGTGCCTTAAATACTATTGCAAGGCACAACAGCATTTTCCAAAAATCTCTCACTCTCTTAAATAACACCCAACCTATTGTTCAGAGAGGAGCAAAGGTGGAGCTGGAAGCTGCTGTTTCTCAGGTCATTCGATAAATGGGTGTAATGAAGTAGTCATGGCTAATATGTGTTATAAGCTTAAAATGAACCTGAAAATCCCACAGAGAAGACATAATATCTTTAAAAAATGATACTACAGTAATGACTCTAAATCCTACAGCTTACAATAGCATTTAACTGTTTTGAGCTATTACTATGATATTATTTTAGGGATTTTCATTACAGTAGATAGTTATATTAAAATTATGTTAAGGTAGATAGTTGCCAGACTTTGCTGATGCCTTACTAAGAAACACTCAGCAGACACTTGTGAAAACACTTCCCCCTGCCACATATAAATGGGTAATTTACAATATGGTTGGAGATGACAGTTTTAATTAAATTCCTTTCGAGGAGCTCATTCTGGCAGCTAACCTTGTGTTGGCAAGAGTGGGGCATGCAGCTGCATACTCCTTAGGACAAGGATCCAGGAGCAGATTGTTTTTCTTGGTGTGGATATAAAAGCAGGTAAGTATCATCTTATCTCTACAAGTTGGGAAAATGAGGCCCAAAGGTGTCACATGTTTTGGATATCACTAGTAGCATAATGCAAGTAGAATTAGAGTGGAAATAGAGTCCCAGGCCATGATACAGCCCATCTGGCTCAGCTATCTCCCTAGTCCATATCTTCCTCCTGCCATATCACTTTTTCATACTGCCAAGCACTTCTTTAGCATTATTAGTTGTTCTTTTAGGAAAGAACTGGGGAGGAGCACTATGTAGCTTTCTCCAGTCCATGGTAGCTCAGAATCTTGACAAATAAATTCCCTTCCTCATGCTGCCTTTAGTAAATCCCCAATCACTTTGGCCATTCACATGTAGCCACATTCCTGGCCAGAAAAAAGGCTGAGTGGAGCCCAGGCTTCTCATTGTCTGTTGTTGTCTTGACAGAGGACCTCCCAAAGGACCAGCATTGTGTCCTACACCAGCCTAAGACCCACATTTATCTTCCTTGATAGCACTGCAAATGAAGAGACAGTACTTTGCCTTTTTATTCCTCTGTTCAGACAGTAAGGGCAACAGGAGACCAACAGGAACAAAATGGAGTGGGGTTGCTGCAGGAAGTAGTCAACAAATTTCCATTTAATCCTTAGAGTCAGAGAGTTGTGTTATACTAGAATCTCCAAGCAAAATCAGAGCCAATGCCTCAAAACAGTACAAAATACTGCTTAAACGAGAAGCAGATTATTCCAAAAGGTAAGCGGAAAGGGAACAAGTTGAAGTTTATTTCATTTTGCTCCCATAGCGATAGCGTTTCATATCTGTTGTTATAGACTGATATTTACACAGGGTTTAAGTGTACTAATTCCCTCAAAACCAAATAGTTTGAGAAGTTCAATGTTTAGAATTTAAATGGGAAACAAATAAGTGAAGAGGAACATAAATAGGCATGGCACATAACAAAATTTCATGAGCAGGACCATACAAAGATTCTCTCTGCGCAGGCTTGGACAGAGGGGTCCCATGGTGGAACGAAGGCTATAGAGAAGACAAGCGGTGGTCCTGCCCTGGTTCCACCAAAGTGTAGTCCCTCCTGTCCAAACACATTTCAGCCCGCCTGCTTCCTGAGTATGAGGAGAAAGAATGTGTTTGTTTATTTATTTATCCGTACAATTTTATGCTGAGAATAGTCTCTCTGAGTTAAATTCTGTAGCTGTTTTGTTTGGAAGACTGTCCCCACAGATCCATCTCCTCTGAAATGTTTGCAGTAAAATATTATCTGCCCAGGAAAAACTTTGAAGGTTGCTGTTTATTAATGAATCTACGCTCTGATATGTTGTGTGCAACACTGTAGAATGGAACTATGCCTCTCTAATTAAAAAAAAGACTAAAAACCTCTAAATCCTAATAATGGATTGGAATCTGATTCTTAGCACCATTCTTGCATCCATATATCTCAGCAAAGGATGCAGAAAATCGACTGAGCACCAAACACATCTCTCTGCCATCTTAATTTTTCATATTTCATATAAATGCTTCTTATACATTTTCTGTGAATGTTTTCCTTTTTGCTTTTAACAGTTTTAATTTTGCCTCAAGCATGCCTTGCTATCAAGTGACCTCATTTCATACTACCATCAACATATACATCTCCCCTTTTGTGAGTAAGATCAAAGTCTCATGAAAAGGAGCAGGAGGTGGATGGTGCTGTCTGCATTTCAATCACTGCCCAAGATGCCCCTTCTCTGCATTGATTTTACAGATCCAGCAGCTTCACAAGGAAGAACATCTTAGATGTCATAGCAAGAAAACCGAGCCAAGGACCTAAAAATGGCAATCTCAGTACAGTTCTAAGACACTTCACTTCCTTCAAAAAAATTGCTTGGCGATGGTTGTCCTCACCTACATCTGGTTTCCCAGCCATCTCCTGGGCACAAAGAACATCAGCAAACAGTAGGATCCCCAAAGAACTGTCCTTACTCAGACCTTCCAACTCAGACACATTCGCTCTTTGCATTTGTTTGGGATGTTCACTGTTCTTGAACAAACCAGTCTATCCTTGATCCTACATCACAGACGGTCAGACAGAATAGGACCTTTCTGAACAGATATTCTGTTGTTGCCTTAAAACACTCCCTCTGGAGAGACAGGCCTGGTTCTGTCCCTCAGAACACCAAGCTCTTTGAGGACCGGCAGGCTATGAAGAGAACTCCACCCTCCATACTAGTAAATCATTGGAGTTCTCCATACTATTAAATCGTTAAGAGAAATCCCTGACCAAATCACCTTCACAAACATCTGAGCATCATTTGGGAATCAGCATGTTGTGAAATGCTGAAGCTCCTTTAAAGTCTGTAGGAAACCTGAGACTACATTGTCCATGCTCCCTAACATCCCAAAACACACAAGTGCTAATTACTAAAGTCTGCTCTGAAACACTTTCACTGTGGAGATACAAGAGTAGCTGACTTAGCTATGTTGGTAAATCAAACAAACAAACAAAGAAACCCCATAATCTCGACAACCCCAAGCAAACAAACAAACATGCAGTAAGGACTGAAACCAGCAAAAGCCTGTCTTTTGCCAGTGTAAATTAAGTCATCCCAAGAGGTGGTCTAAATATGTTAGCAAAAAAAAGTCCATTTGCCAGTATAAGCTGTATCTCCACAGGGGGCTTTGCTGCTTTTGCTGGCAAAGCTTTTACAGTGTAAACCAGAGTTGCTTGATACTGCCTTGTAAGCACAACTGCTAAAAAACTAAGTATAATTATCATTCCTTTTGCTTGTCTGCCCTGGTCATTTCACTCTCCATCTAGGTGCTGGTGGGACACTCAGACAAGTGAGGATTTGAAGCAGAGCAGGGTGTGGGAGACAGGGAGGAAACCGTGTTAGAAGAGCAGGAAATTCCAAAACTGAGCATAAAACGATAAAACATTTATTGCTGCTAAAAATCCTAAGCAATTAAACATGTATTGCTACCAAGATTTGTGTAGTCAAGCTCTAGGGTCCTTCTCATTCATAAAAATATTCTGGTTTAATGATATTAACGTAACTAAAGCACTATAGATCCATAGGTGATATGGTTACTTCCGTTGGAAAACACTGCAAATGTTGCCAGTTTAGGGACAAAAGCTTTTTGAACAACCTTGGTTAATTAATAAAAGAACTGTGCTTGATACCATAAAGTTGTTACCTTCCTTTTACTAAGCTACTTGGTCAGAAAGCCTCATTTTGCACTGCTTTTCACTAGTGTAGACATATACTTAGCTGTGGCAACAGGCCTGTTAGGGACTGTTTTGTGTCGCCAGTACAACTCACCTGCAGAGGTGATTACAGAGACCTAAAGCAGTAAGAATTAGGTCTGATTTTGTAAAGCAGAGTCCATAACTCTCTGTATAATCAGGACTAACTTACAGTTCAAAAGTTTATATTGTTCTTTTAAGAAATGTGCTTTATTTTCCCTGCAGAGGATGGTGCAAGTCCTATGGCCCTGGTCAAATAGTTTTGATGGAGAATCTTGCAAAATATTCCCGCAAAGATTTTGGGGGAGTTTCCCCCAAAGATTTTGCCCAAACTGTGGAAAAACACTGACCTGAGTATAGGCAGGACAAAACTGAGGTTTGAGCCCGAGTCTAGGCCAGTTTTACTAGTGATTTCACGTTGTGGAACAGCAAGTAAGCATTGTAGAAGTCATGGCATTAGTGGAGTCTGGGGAGAGTTTAATATTTGATGAGATGTTTACTTCACCCCCGTGATGGGATCAAATGAGAGCATCCCTTACTAGGGATGCCTTCAAATGGCCTGTGCATGGCAAATATTTTGCAGGCTGCCTCCCTCTGAGGAAAAAAAAAATAAAAAGATCATTAGCTGAACCTAAATCAATCATTTTATCTTGGAGATTCAGAAAAGATTAAATACAATAAAAGGCCTTGCCATTCTGAGTGAACTCACCTTGGGTAGTTTGGTGGGTTGAGCTGGAACAGGATCCAGCCCAGAGTGACAACGATGCAGACTCCTCATACACCAGATGAGGAAAAGGAGGTGGCAGCATCATGCACAAGTCTTTGTTGGCATAACAAGCAAAGAGGGGTGAGCAGTGCCTGCCTCAGGTGATAATATTCAGTTGCAACCAATATATTTACCATATTTCAGTTCCTGTGCTGGAAATGATTAATTGTGATGATGCCTAGCAATTATATAGCATGTTGCCTCTTCAGAGCTTTCCACATACGATAAGCAGGTGTGAGCAATTTGCCATTGTAGTGGATGTCTGTAGGTAGAACAATTCTTTACTGTTAGAGCTGAAATGGGTTGCCTGCCCAGATTAAATAGTGCAGTACTAATCACATACCCCCTTTTAACTCAGGTTTGGTTGATGATCTATGAGAAGCTTTCCCTTCCGCAGACACCTGTGCCCCTACGATGCCTCAGAGGGAACAACTCTCCCCCAGCGTGGGACCTTGTGCCCTGGAGCATTACAGTGATGGACCACGATGGGTGCCCACTGGGGCCTTTATGCAGAGCCACCCATGAAAGGCACCCGAGAAGGAGCCTTATGCCATTGCCTCGTCAGAGAATAGCTCCTCTTCTGGGAGGTGCTGAAAAGAGCCCCTCAGGCGGAAGAAAAAATATTACTTGCACTTTATAAAGCATATAGCATTAGTGTGGAGGTTGGTATTCAGAAAAAGAGTCTCCTAAATGCAGATGTAATTTTTGACACACACATACTTAACTGCACCTCTGCTCATGGGATTGCAATGCAGAACAGATGATTCCTGTGGTACAGCTCAGTGTTGTTTTTAGAGTGTAAATTTGGTGACAAAATTTTCCCCAAAAGACTGGAGAATTAGTCCACAGATGCCTATCCTGCCACTAAAATTGTTCATGGCACAAGAGAATTAAACTTAGAGAGGAAACAAGGGGATAAAGCTGGCTCCTTTTTCCTTCTTGATTTAAAATGCAAGAAATAGCATCTTAGACACATGGCATTAAATGCCAGTGCTAAAAGTGGGTGTTTTACATGTCTATAACTTACTGCCCATTAAGCTGCAGACTATGGCCTTGAAGAGTAAAAGGCAACATAAATAGAAAATAAATATGTAAGATATTCATGTATCTTACATTCCATCCAATGTAACTAAGGGCCTTCTACCATGTAATAAAACTTTCAAGGAAATTTTGCTATATCTTTGGAAGCCACAGAAGGGTGTCAAATAGTCTAATGTAACACCATCTTATAGATGTCAGCTATCCCCCATACTTCTCCCCTTCATTTTCTTCAGTTTGTGGGGAGGTTTGCTTGCATGAATGCGTCTTTTCAGGAAAATACTCCATGAGAAAACTTCCATACTTCCATTCTCTTATATATGTCAGTGTATATAATAGCACCATGCCTGAGGTATGCACCTGCATTTAACATTAGTTGTTCTCTTCAAAATAACTTATTAAAGACATATTTCCTCTAATATTTACTTAAAGAGGGAACGGCTAAGAAAAGCTGCACACACTGAATTCAAGAAGGGGATATTTCTTTCCTACTATAAACAGAACTGATTATAAAACCAGAACACAAACTAAACTCCTTGCCCTTCAGTTTTGTATGGGGTTACATTTCTTTGCAAGACTCTAATTTCTTCAGTTTTTTACTGCATTCCAACCCAGGGAGATATAAACCAAAGCAAACAAAGTACCCCCCAAAGGATTCTCTCCCCCTTAAGCAGGGCTTCTATTTTTAATTCTCTGCAGCTTTTAAAACATTTGTATGGGAAGGTTCCATCAGTCTTTGGTGGAAAAGAATTCCTGTCGGTCTCTCAGGACGTCCACTTCAGATAATCTCAACTGGCAACTGGATGTAAGACCGATATCTCTTCTCAGAGGGGTTCCTTGCAGTTGCATTTCAGCACATTCTGCCTTTGCAAAGTGACTCTTTAAACAATCATATTTTCCTCCCTCAAAGACGGATTAGAGGGGGAAAAAAAAGAAAAAAAGATGTTGACCTTCTTGCTAGCTGGCAGTGAATCTGTCACACTTGGCTGTTGGCTTCCCCCACCCCAGCTCCCAGCGAAAGGCGGCCCTGGCTTTACTCCGCTGGCAGCAGGAATGCCGCGGCGGCTGCCGCTGTCCGCCCCCATCGCGCTCCGCGAGACCCTGCCCTCCACGCTGCGATGGGATGCGGAGTCCGAAACGGGAGAGCCCCTACATCCACCGCAGAATGAAGCTGCAAATGGATTCCATATTTCCAACGGCAAGAAACAGAGTGAGCATAATTATATAACATAGGTACATTGTGCCTGAAGTGTTTAAAGAAAGGCTCCTTTAAAAAGTTTCAAGTCTAGGGATTTATCTGTTCTTTCAAGACTCCCTGACCAGGAACTACCTCCCCATGCTGCCCTAGGAAGCAGCCAGTTGCTTACTAAGAGTGAAAACGTGACTGAAATGTGATAGGGAAAAACAAAGAAATCTCTAATAAATTAGAAATTCTTTCTAGAACCTATGGAGCACAGTCTGCTTGGAGTCTGGTTTAATCTGGTGCCATAAATAAATCTATCGAGCAAATTTTCCATGAGCTTCATCAGATAGCAAAATTCTGCAAGTCACATCATCTCATGCTGTGTGATGCCTCTGGCAGATGCAACCCAGTTAATATTTATGCTGCAATCACTTGTGACTTCTTGAAACCTTAAAGCCAGTATCTCCACACACAAAACCCCAGAGCTCCTGCAGATGGGCTATCATCATAAATTTACCCCCAAAATGAAAACTCAAACAACAGATGTGTGTTTATAAACACACAAAAAATAGAGTAAATGATTAGATACACTTTCCAAATGTCTAGAGTTGCAAGGTTTTCTCACACACAAGAGTCCATATTCACACTTGCCTGCACCAAGAGAGCTTTTATGCTTACCTGGGAATTTGGGCTGCAGTTGTTATTGTCAAGGGGCAAATTCCTGTCTGCTGAAAATAAATCATAATATGCTGTTGCCCTATGGACTGTTTTCTGAGTGATTAACGCTACCATTTACCTCTCTGCAGCAACAGTTGTTTCCTATTCTAAGACAAGGAGAGCACTGAGGCATGTGGGAAGATTGTGTAGGATGTGGCAGCTGTTGACAAAAACATAACTTTTTAAAGGCCACCTATCCACCTTGAACTTTTTTTTTAGCCAAAGGTAGATAAGGGGTTAAGAGATCTCCTCCACCTTATCTCTCGCACACTCTTATCTGCCCAGCATTCCATAATAAATCAGAGGAACTCTTCTCCCATCTGGCTGACTATAAATTCCTTGCTTCTCCATGATTTGGGAAGGTTTTCCTGACCTTTCATGACTTCTGTGATATTGCACAGAGCACAGGGTTGGAAGAAGTGCACCAGGGAAATTTGACAGGTATAAAATACGCCTGCAAGTGGGTGAAGTCTTTGGCGATGCATCACTCTGTGAGACTTCTCCGGGCTTCACTATCTGCTCCTCTTTCTGTCTTGGGAAGAGCTTGGCCCCATGAAGCAGTCAGCGGGGAAGGCCTAGAGCGGATCCACTGCAGAATGGGTATTAGGAGATGACAGAAGACTAAACATTGTAGGGGTCAGCTGCTGCTGCAGGCACTCCCAAAGCCCTTTTGACATTACTGTGTTTTTCAAGAAAACAGTATGGGAAAGATATCTGCATATTTGTCAGCTTCAGCCACGCAGAAGCAAATGTCTCAGATATTTATCCTATACATTGCAATAACTCTTTGATGTTGAGAAGTCCTTCATGAGAAAAGGCAAAATTATTGCTCTCACTTCCCAGTGTTTCTGTTCTATTTATATGTATTCTAAGCACCTCCCATCTTTCTGCTCCATTTTTCTTTCCATTCTTCTCACCAACTCCGTCAGCTGAGGATGAGCTACCACCCCAGTCAGGCCTCCACTCAACACTTTGATCTCAAGCCCCTCCTTCTCCTGTGAAATTTATAAAAATCCTAGATGACATGCATACCTGCAGTAGCAGCGGGTTTGAGACACTTAACCAAGAAGTTCCTTCAGGTCTTTCATTTATGTAAAGGTTCAGCTTCTCCTCTGCACACCCACACCCAGCACATGATCAGTCCTGTACCTTTTTGCAGTACAACCAGGTACTGTACTTCATGTACAGTCTGTTGCTCAAAAGACATCCCCTAATGAAATACCCCGTGGGATCAATTCATTTTGTCCCAGCGTGTGCTGAAAATGGCAAGCGGGAGACTGAGAGACCTGAAGAGATTTCCAGTGTAAAATACAAGTTTCTGCAGCTGACAGGCCTGAGGTATCCCATAGTGAAAGCCCTTTCTAGGATCTGTTCTTTTCCAATAATGGTAACTAAATGTGATCCTACTCCTACTTCTTGCTCTCATCTTTTCCAGTACAAGACTTTCTGCATGTAATATGCATAACTTTAGAACTATATGTTTTGTTGTCTTCTGCCCCAAACATTCATTTGCATGGAAAAAAAGCTGAGAGCTATATAGCTACCCTAAAAACACCCTGCCACGTTGCAAAAAAGCCACTTTTGCTTCCCCAGCAGGTGAAACAGTCCCAGTTGCTTGAATTAATGTGGTCCTGTGTGCATACACAGTGAACACGCATATGTTTGCCTTCCTGGTGCAATAACAGCTAAGGCACACGTGTTCATAAAAGCTGCGAGACAAGTTAGTGTGTGGTGTAACCACATTGGCTTCGCTCAAGTTACCCCAGCACCGAGTCTAGCCCTGCATCTCTGTTTCATATACATTATAAAAAAACTCTTTATGGTTTTCAAGCAGATGTCTTTCATCTTAGCAAATATGACATGAGAGAGCATAACCTAGGAGGAAAAGATATCTGCCACTACCTAAATGATTTCTTAAAAAAAAAAAAAGGCAAACTAAAAGAAAACCAACCCTATACCTACATATGGCATTTAATGCATCTAATGGAATGAGTTTCATAATTTATTCTGGGGTTTACCTTTTCGTGAACTCTGTCGTGTTCCTGCTCATGAAAGATTTTCTGGTGCTTCGAAGATATTAAAAGCACATCATCCTTGTCTCTCTCCTTTCGTTTCTGTATTCACATATTGATATATTTTGCTGGTACAGATGGCACGGTTATAGCAATAATACTTTTTGTTTCTACTCTGCTTTTTCTCTAAGGATCTCATGCCAAAAGTTATAAAGCTAAAAGCCTAAAGTTAGATTTTCGTATTCACACGGAGGCCCTTAAATAATGCTCTGAATTTCAGAAATGCTGACTTCAAATGGCATTGGCGGTTTGCAGTACCACTGCTCAGGTCGTCTAATGTCCAAGTAAAGATTTGAATGCTAGTTGCTACAGTGATCCATAGCCATTGGCTACTTCTGCAGGTCCCAGCAAATGTGGCTTGCAGGAGTGAGTGATATAAGCAAGTTGGGATGTTTTGGAAGAAGTCTACACCTTCACTGAAAAAAAAAAATGGAAGGATGCACAAATCAGAACAGAATATGATGTGTAGAGGACAGGTTTTAAACCAGGACTCAGGGTCAGGGATCAGATAGACGGTATGGCCTTTGGAGGGAGCACTTCACAAACATCCCATCACAGAGCTGAGGTTCTCAAGGGCTTCCCAATGCTTGTCTCCTGCTCTGACACTGTCTTACCAGCCGAATCTTTAGCACAGCTGCAGCACATGTCACCCCCTTGAAATGAGTTGCCCTCCACTCCCTCAGTGCCTCAACAAGGCTGGTTAACTTCCCATTTCTTAACTTCCCAACCGTGCAAGCAAAGTGAGCAGCAGCTTGGGTCCCTATTGCTTTCGCTGGTCCAGCTGGCTCCTAGTGTGTCCTGGGCCAAAGTGGCGAGCGCCCTGCGGACAGGAAGGCAGGAGCAGCTCTGCCAAGGACGGGAGCGCACCGCTGAAGCCCGAAAGCCATGGGTGTCTGCAACCTGCTGGGCCTTATTTTTATTTTCTTAACCAAAACCATAGTATAAAACATGTGCTGAACCAGGCCCAAATCTTCTGTGAAAAACCCTCCTCACGTATCCGCTGTTTTACTCCACCATCCATCTCGTGTTTCACTTAATGGGAATAACATGCTATTTTCAAAAGGCAAACTTTTGCCCAACTTTTCCTGTGTATACATTCTCCTCAAATTTCTAGATTTATTACATTCTTTTGCTTTATTATTGTTAAATGATTTCTAACATTTAATGGCAATTTGTCCTGTTTACTCAAAGAGCTCGGTGAAGGGAAATAGAAAAAAGCATACACCAGAAGAAACCCCCTGTTGCTTATCTCATTGCACAAATATATATTTCTTTTTTTTAGAAAAGTGTGGTTTTGATAGAGTCAGTTATTCTGCCAACCTTCTCTCCAAATTTTTGTTTCCCTTTTCATCTCAGTTTTGCCCTTCTCTCTGTTTTGCATATTTTATTGAGAAAACAAACATACTTGCATTTTCCAAAGACAGGAAAGGACGCATTCATATGTGAAAACTTCAGAGCATGTGTAGTTTATTTTTTGTGTAATTGATTTTGCAGCAGATAGAAGCCATGGTATAAACGAACAGGATAATGTTTTTGATCAGTTTCCAGTACTTAATTACAAGTCTGCTATAACTAATTTCCTTCGTGTGCTCACAGCTGCTCTTCTTTTGTCACTGGCTTGTTTTTCTTTGAAACTCTGAAAGGCACCGAGATTTTCTCTGAAAGTCATCTGCCACAGTTGGCTCCCGCATCCATCTCATTACCTCACCCATTTTGCAAAGATGTATAGCTGTTTAGAACCTTGCATTCAAATAGTTTATTTATTTAGATTAAGGGGGAAAATGCTGCTCTGAAACAGTGGGCAATATTTAGCTTATTAGGGTATCATACCGGTCACTTTGGCAAAAGCAAAACAGCAGAATTCACTGAAGTGGCTGCACCATTCATGTTTTCAAAGAAAGCACAATATGATGATGGGATGTTTGTTTGTTTGCTTTCATAAAAATAAATAGGTCAGCCTTCACAGAGCATTTTAACAGGGAATTCTACTTAGGGAGATCTGATGAAACCTCAACATTAAAGAAAAAATACTTACCTTTTATTTATTGTTAGCTTTGTAGCTTCTTCACAGCTATGCTAACACGTTGCATATGAACAGTGTCAGTATGGCACCAGCATCCTGAAAATCAGTTGGGGCGGAAGCAAGAGGTGATCTCAGATCTGACAATCTAACCGCTCCCCCAGATTGACAGACCTGCAGCCCTTCATGGGAGAGGCAGAGAAGAAACCAAGGTCTGGGACGTGTCTTTGGGCTCCTCTCCAAAGGCAGATCGAAACAAAACTCAAATTGCTCCGTAACTCCAGTTACGGCTTACGAGCCTGACTGGGTAAATTCATGCTCTGTGAGGTAGCAGGAGCAGAGAATTTGGTCCCTCGGTGTTTCATCCAAACTTGTTCTTAATGTTATTCTGGTTTCTGTTTTAGCATATGGTGACCCATCCCTTATTTATTCCAATGAAACCTAATCTGGGCTCATTCACCCCTGGATCTGGATGTTCAGCTCTCATTAGTGTCAGCTGCTCCTTAGTAAATCTTCAGGCACCTGAAATAATACAGTCAAAAGAGGAGAACTAAGACCGCTTAGGCAGGCTTAAGAGCCACCAATCGTTTTTTTAAAAGAAGCTGCTAAGCCAGAGGTGGAGGAATAACATATATCCTCATGTTAATGAAGACAACATTTTATATCAGTCATTGCATGCAAATGCAAATGCATGTAGATTGTTTGCTTAGACGAGAGGCCTGATAGATCCGTCTCTGCATTCCTCCTCCTCCCCCTCTCTTTTCACCCAGGAAAAGATACTATTGTTATTCTAGTCATCTTTCTCTAGATTTTATTATCTAACAGGGCTATAAAAATGACAAGAAAATGGATTTTTCAGACAACAGTCGCCTGTTCCTCATGTAATTTCTTGCAGAGCTGCAGATACTGACAATATCAGATAGTTTATACATTATTTCCTTAATGATATGCCATAACCCCATTTTTAGTAAGGTGTTCACCACTCCATAATTAAGAGAGTTTTTAAAGCATCTGAGTGTTATTAGATGCTGGATTCAGACAGAATTGTGAATGTGAGCCAGCTGCTTCTGGAGTTAATGTGCTGGAATTGGTGCTGTCGCCGGGGACCTGGGAATCCTGTTTAATTCTCAGGCAGCGCGTCCTCATGGGACCATCACACCAGGGAGAGCCCCGAAAACGTGACCCTACTGGAGCCTTGCAGGTCTGCATTGAGGCTGTGCCTTTCAGCGGGGACCTTGTAGAGATCCCAGTGCAGCCTTTCACCATCAACTTGATCTGGTGGAAATGCTGATAAAAACAAGAGTCAAATGTGTTGGACATGGCTACCCAATGACCACCGGCATAGCTGAAAAATCAGAAGGAAACAGCTAAAATGCATTCATTGTCTCAGTGCTCACACTATTTTGTTTTTTCAAAAGGATAAGAATGCATCTTTCTGCTAAACAGCAAAACTTCACTGTGTAACTCCTTCTACTCAAAACACATAAAGAAAGCAAGCACCCAGCCTCACTGTACACTCGTAACTTGGACTTTTCTACAAGGGAATTAGGACTAATAAACTCGGGCTGCACAAAGAGATTTAAACACCTCACACCCCATAGCCTTCTCCTCCCTCCGGGTGACTTTGTAAATCCCAGCATAAATCAGTGGCGGCAAACTTCAGCATTCAGATCGTCCTGCTGATCTATTGATGTGCTACCACATGAAGGGCCAAATTTAGTTTGGAAAAACGGCAGCTAGAGACCCTGTTGGGTTTACCTGTGCAGACACAGTCATCTGCTGTTGGGGACAACATTTGAGATGAGGGGAGCAGAGCAAAACTAGAAAAAGGAGAAGGAAGGTTCGGTACAAAGAACTCAGAAGCAGCTCTTCTCTGGGGGAAAAAAAGGTTTCTTAAATAATAAATATTTTGATTGATTTGGCATAATATCTAACAGATGCAGACAGAATATTTTCCCCTAAAATAAGATACTCCTAATTGAAACAACATTCCTTTTATTACTATCTGCAGATTCAAAGAGCTTATTTTAGCTTAGGGACAAAATAAGCTTAAGCAATAGGAAGCGCTGCTATTTTCCTCTGTTATTTTCTTTTACAACAGCTACCTCTCATCTCTCAAAACTGTTTGTTTTATTAAGAAATCTTGAGTCCATAACTGATTTAAAGGAAGCCAGAAAACTCCATGTTTCAGTCACTTGCTTAAGGGTCCTTTTTTTTTCTTTTTTTTTTTCTTTTTTTTTAGTAGCTAAAAATAAAAGAAAGTGCCAGTCTAATTCTTATGCAAAGTAAAGGATTAATCAGGCAAGGAACATTTACAAATCTATTCCTTCAGGAGAGAGTCACAGGGACTGTGGCTTCAATTTGATTTAATGCAATATCCTTGTCCATTACTTCAAAATACCCTGCATCCCCACTGGCTGGTATCACAGGAAGCATCATTTGCAGGGAAAATCACATGTAGAATCATTTCTACAGCAGGCAAGCATAATTACTCCATGTTTTCTCCGGGAGGGATTATCTGGTGGCAGTAATTATGTCAAAAATATGCCCCAAAGAATAATATTTCAGACAAGCACGGCCATCAAACAAATACACTGCATAATTATGTTATTCTTCTCCTCCGAAAGCCCTCACTCATATTTGCCTGTGCAAGGCCTCCTCCAAGGGAAGCACCAGATTGCTTCCGAGGACAACACATACATCACGGAGCGGCCGGCTCGCGTGGGCTGCCGGGCGCCCATCGCAGCCGTGCAGGTCCCGTTCGCATGCCGAGCTACGCTTGGACTGTGCCCTGAGCTAAAGATGCCACCTCTAATATACCAAACCGTCACAAATTTGTTTTTTGTCATAAATGAAGCACGGGTCTGCGCTTTAATTTTCCTCACTGCCCTCTGTCAGGTAATAACCATAAATATTGTCCTGAATCATTAAGTCACAACCTGAAATGTGATCCTGCCCAGCTCCCAATCAGACAGCCATCTGGAAGATGAAAGAAGTCTATTTTCGTTTTAGAATGATCCAGACTCTAATTTGTAGTAACGGTCTTAACAGGCTGTTTGGGAGACGTTGAGCAGAGGCTGGACGGCTCCTCGCGGAGGGCCCGCTCCGGGTGCCGCTGCGGGTATGCGGCGCGGCAGCGCGCCCCGTCACCCCTCTGAACTCGCAGCCTCTGCGGCTTTTTGTGCGAGCGCCGTGGTTTTAAACGGGCACAGGTTATACATCCAGGGTGACGGGAAATATACCGTGTCATAAAAAATGCCAACACTTCTGCAGGAGAGAGAAAATAGTATTTCCACCAAGCTAGCAACGGTACCACAGGTCGTATAAATGTCTCTTATTTTAGGGTTAATTCCATGCTGAAAGTAGATTTTTATATATACATAAATTTGTTTATGTATATAGATATACTATTTTCTGGCTACCGGGAAAAAAAAAGCATTTCCACATCAAAGCACTTTTTGATTGTAGGAGTGGAAGACATTTTATTCCATTAAAAAGAAATTAAAAAAAAACCTAATCAAGTGATTTCAGCACTGTTGGCTGAAAGTGCTGTCCATCAAGAGCCTCTCGCTATGTTTCTGAAACTGCTGCCTCCTCCAGAGCCAGGCTCCCTTTCCGTGGTGAAGGACGTCCAAGAGTAGCTTGGATCAGCAGCGTCAGGCAGAGCGAGAGGAGCAGATGAAACGGGAACACTCGCCCAGCTCTCTCCATGCAGAGCGCCCCGAGGGGACGGCCTCCCACGGTCTGAGTGCAGAGCAGAGCCTCAGAAATTTTGCATTTCTAGTCTCCCTCGACTGCTGCAGTTCTATGCGCTCCTGAGCAGACCCCACAGTCTCTCACGTTGCCTGCTTGCAGAAACAGGATGGTGCCTTAGCCTGGAGCACCAGGGATACATGAGCTAGGCTGAAAATCAAGCCCAAATTAAATGACTTCTGCATGAAATATTAAAGAGCTGCGGCCATAATTCTGAAAGACATCCAACATTGTCATAGCTGTCCATTTGCTTCCGAAGAGGAATTTAGAGATGTTGCCCTCATCTTTGAGCAGTGAGGAAAATGTAGTGCTCAACGTATCCTTGTTCTCCCTCCCCTGCCCCTGCAGGCTCCGCGCTGAGGCATGCAGAGGCACAAAAACACAAGCGCATCCAACAGCAGACACATCTCAAGCAGAAGTTCAGAGAGGCAACTGTTTGGCTGAGTCTCCTATTTTCCTTGATGTTTTATCACCTTGGGTTATGCTTCCCTTAAAGCTTACAGAAAACATTCACCCTACCAGATGTGTATATATGTATGAGCTTAGCCCAGAGATTTGGAAATGACCACACGGGGGTCTCTGACAGTAGTGATAACTGAATTAACATCCTTCCGAATAAGTCTTTCTATTTTTCTAAAATGCCAGAGATTAGACATGGTGCAGGGAACAGAAAAGGAGCAAAATAAATGCCATTTCTTTGCTTTTTTGGGCGATGGGACTGCCATCTCCAAAGAAGTGGCGCAATGGCAAGCTCCCCAAATGAGGCTTATTGCTGCTTTTTTGTGCATTTGGGAGCCTCAAGTGCTCAAAGCTGCATGTGGCAATGGCAATCTCTGCTCTGGAGCTGGTATATATACAGAAAAAGAGTCATAGAGCAGTAAAAAGGAAATTCCCTGTAAAGTTCCCACAATGAAATCAGTGGAGGAGAGGGATGCAGTTCTGTCTGTGGCAGCCTCTGTGGGACTCAGGTAGCAGGGCTGAGGGAATGCCAGTCTTGAACCCACATTTCACTGACCATTACACCGCTTTTCCTGTCTTATTGCAAGCAAACAGGCTTGCAATAAACCCTGCAGCAGCGAAGAAAGCAGCAGGAGCGCAAAGCACGGAAAACTTTGCGCTCTATTGCTATCCCCAAATATATATAAAGTCAGCTTTTTTCTTTTTTTTTTTTTCAGTTTGTTTATACTGCTGCAGTGTAATGGACCAAAAATAAAATCACAAGCATAATATGGCACATCATATCATGTGTAGTGAAAAATGTCCATCACGGCCTTTTAAAACTGTTGGTGAGTTTTTATTTCGCTTATTTTATAAGTCACATAATTTGGACAAAGCACAGTTGTGATAATAGGGACCTTGCTGGGTCTTGCTACATTCCACGTCTGTAATAATGAAGCCATTAAATTACTAGGTCAGAGGCCCCAATTCGCAAAGAAATAATACCAGTTTATTATTTCTAATCTTATTAAGTTAGAAAATTGTCTCGAGATGTAACGTCAACCTGTAATGGCTGAAGTATTGATTATATTAACCCAGTGCTCATGGATAATTCAAAAAGCCTGATTTCATCTAATTTCTGTAATTTTTAAAACAGTCCAGCCCAAGTGCTTTATGGAAAATGAATCCAGAATTATTTCTATAAATAATGAAAATGTTTTATAGGATTTGCAATGAGTAAGCCAATAAAACATTTTTTTTGATGGCTAGTAGAGTGATGTTTTAATCCTTTTCTTCTTTATCTTTCTTGAATGATGAATCTCCTTTTTTCTTTTTTTTTTCTCCTTTTCTAATCTTCCATTTGTCTGTTTTGGAAATGTATATCCACATTCTTCGGAAATATCCGCAGATTTGCTTTGTTTACCCTTTAGCTGAAATTGATGTGTCCTGTGAAGATTTTGCCTATATAAATAAAGCAAACAATATCATTTTAGCTACACTAAAATTTATTTTTTCCCAGTATTGTACCATAGCTAATACCATGGGAGACAGTGTAAAATTCCAGAAATGCCATCTCCTCTCCAAAGAATGCAGATTCAGCATTGCTTGGTTCCCAGAGCTTTCTGCAAATTTTTGACTGTTTTTAATTCACTCCGAAGTTTTAAAACCCTCACAGTGGCATATGTGTGTTCACAAGAGATGCACATACACAAGCACAACTGGATGTGATCCAAAGCCTATCAAACTCTACGGGAATCTTACCATTACTCCACTGAGCTTTGGATCTAGCCCTAGGTGGATGACTGATTTTAACTACACATTTTCTAAGGCTGTTTCTGATCTCCCCTCCCGACCCCACTTCCCCATTTTCCACCCAGAATCCCGAGGCTGAGAAAAGCTGTGCCTGGGGATTTTTCTGTTCCTCCTTTTCTTCCTCCACCCCTGCGGCTTTCCTATCAAAGCGCTACATGCATTAACAAAATTAATGTGACTTAAGTTACTGAACCAACCTGAAGGCTAGTTCACTCAAAAATATTTCCTATAAGGATATTTATTAGCTCAGAAGACATGTGTGGGCAGAGCATGTTATTTAGTGACCTGTAATGCCCAAATAATGATCACAATAAATCAGTACTCATTACTATGTAAGGGAGGTCTGGATCAAGTGACTCAGTAGGTAATGAGGTCTAATTTAGTGCCATGGTATTATTTTACACGGTGTTTGGGGCTGGGAGGGAGGGAAGCAAAGGCTGAAGGGGGTCTAATTACCTCAGGTTTCTTGTATGATGATGAGTCACTAACTTTGCCCAGTTGCTTTAGTGGGGTGTTAGAGGTCAGGTTTTTAATTGGTATTGGCTGCAGTGAACTACACTAAGTGAATAAATATTTAAGATCTGGACATCTAACATTAGATTAAATGGAGCAAGACAGGCCTTACACTGAGGATAATGGGATATAGGGAAAAGGGGGCATTGATGCAGAAGACAAAGTTTTGAAATTTGTTCTTGAAATGGGGTGAGGGGAGGTAGGGACCCGAGGGAGCAGTGCTGTGGTCTGCAGGGCACCAGCTCCAGCACTGTGTGTAGGAGCAGCAGGGCCCATAGGGTGCAGGTTGAAAGGCCACAATACACTGGTTTTCATCCTTACTTTATGCTGGGAGGTGTCAGTTCTTGGCTTCTGCATCCCCTTTCTAGGGTGAGGGGCATCCCAGAAAGGTGGGCAGATGTCCCTTGGTGGTCCATAGAGAAGCAAGGATGCCTTGGGCATCCAACCCTGCAGTAGCCTCCTTCATAATACACATTCACACCTAAGGAGCAAGCTGTACCTAAGTACATACATCCTCGGAAATGTACTTGCTTCCTGCCTCCAAGCTTTAAAGCAATGCCTAGAAACTATCTGTACATCAACTGTTAAAATTAATAGTGGGCAGGAGGTGGTGAGTTTGCCATTGTCAGTGTCACTAGACGAAGTTGGCCAGAGCTGAAAGCTCTGAACAGTTTGTTAATCCATCTTCCAGAATGGTCTGAGCCATTCCTATTCTGGGAATTAACTGCCTGGAAGCAAAACCGAACTTTTCCAAGTTGTGAGTCTTTGAATTTCACTCATAAATAGACCTCCAACTGCAAATGAGAATCCAGAGCTCCAGAGCCAGACACTGGGCTCAAGCCTATCTCTTTGAAATAACTATTCAAGAAAAGAATGGTGTATTCTTTGGCATGGATGGAGTCAAACTGTCATCCACAAAAACACATACTCCTCTTGGTGGGAAAGAGACTGTGCCAGCTCATCTCCAAGCCTCTGCTCACAAACTCTATACCTGTTATGTCTGGATATCAGGAATTGATGAAACTCAAGGGAGAAGTCAGCACATCCCTGCCTGGAAGATTTGAGTGGAAACCAAAATTTTTTTACACTATAATATCCAAACGAGCTGAGAAAAACTCTCAGAAATGATTCTACATCCCAGCTTTCCCCCAGTTTTCCTTTTTTTTCTCTAGCCAGACGGTGTGAGAAATGGAGAATTGCTCAGTAATTTTAGTCCTGCCCTATCTCAAGACTGACCCTCATTCAGTGACTTTGAACAAACACTATGGAAAATCCCCATCTATTTCAAAGATGTGCCAAGGGCTCTAAAAAAAAAAAAAAAAAAAGGAAAGAATGGATGTCCTGAAAGTATATGAAATAGGGAAAAATTGGTCAGGGAAACTAAACAGCGACAGCTACGTAGCAGCAGCTAGCGTGCACAGCACAATTTAGTGTTTCTGCAGATTTCAAAGCAGGGCTGAGGCATTTATGGCTTGGCAGGTCTCATTTCAGATGGTAAGAAGAGCATACATAAAACAGGCAGTGTGTCTATGTGCTCCCCTGCTGCCATCAGGGGATACTCTGTAGGTTAATAGCATTACAGTGCACAGATTCCCCTGCAAAGGGGCTCTATTCAATGAGCTTTTCAAGCCTTGTCCAAAGATCATCATTACAGCTAATTTTAAATCCCCCCAAAAGAGGGAAGGTTACTTAGCAACTGTCCTGCGCTGTCCTAAGAAAATGAGATGTGTGCAATGATACACAATACCAGAGTGTCTGTGTGTCAGTGCCTCCTCTCTCTGTCCTCCCTCCATGAACTTAGGGAGTTCTGATTTTAACCAAATTCAGTAAAGCAATAGGAGTCTCAAAGATGTGAAATTCTACAAATTTCATTAAATAGTCAATAGAGATACATCCCAATGATGCCTATCGTGGAATAAAGGCCGCAGAGTGAGCTCAGACTCACATAGAGTCACTAGGCATTAGAGGATCCACAAGGAGAGGTCATATGAATTCCCCAACCATGAAAAATGACTCACAGCTTATTAGATAAAAAAGACTCCAAACACAAACTGCTGAGCCACTAGAAACCAGTTTTCATAGATCTTACTGTTCACAGTTATTTAATGTTAGCACTTTGTTTTCATATATATAATCTGAAAGGAATTTATAAAGTAATTGATGAATCCTGGAGAGACTGGGGCATTGAGCAAACTATGTAGGACTATAGGCAATATACATAGATTTTTTACTCCAGATCCCTTTCCGTTTCTTAGCCTTCAAGTTCTCCTATGCAGATTATGTGAATACTGATAATTCTCAAAGGTTGCAGATTATAGGAAGTATAGGTGATATGTCTGATAATAACATACATATTTTTGGCTTGCTGTGTGTGGTTTTTGTGTGTGCGTGTGCGTGTGTGTGTTTTGGTTCTGAACAGGAAAGCACCTTCTTTGTTCTAGATGCAGTTACAGGCTGCAGCAAAATACCCAAAGGTCTGGATCTCCCTTTGACTTGTCCAGTCAGTACCAATTTCTTCCTCTCTGGAGGTCTTTGACACAGCAATCCATTATTTCTTGGTTTAATTCTTTATGCAAGGCTTTTCATATTGATTACCTAGCATCATTAGTTTTGGTCATTCCATACAAGAGACAATGGAAAGATCAATTTTAACCATATGAGCTAAAGGAACTTGCTCTTAAAGCATCCAGGGACTAGAATCATTTATCTTCTGCTCTCTGAATCATAAATCTTTTACAAGTGCAGCATTAGATTCATTGTTTGCTACAGACGCATGTGATGTAGGCAGGGATCCTTGTAAAAGTGTCCTACATTGCAGTGTAAGTCTGTACCCATAAAGCATATTAATGTACAGTATTGTCATGGAAATTGTCATGAGCTGCTGTAGACTGCATGGTTTTCACCAGAGCTGTGCAAATCATTGATTTCTTTTTTTTTTTTTCAATTTGGTGGCTGTATTGGAAAGACAACATTGGGCTTTTTTAAAACCTAGAATGGAAAATATCGGCTTTTTCAACTAATCATATATGTTTTGCATTCAGGAAAATATTTTGTCTCAGGCCATAGTAGTAAAAGCAAAGGAAATTTGGAAAGGAGGAGATAGCTTCATAGAAGGATTTCAGTGGCATTTGCCAAACTGGACAGAAAATATGAGGTAGTCCTTTTACATGCAATAACTGTGCATACAGCTTTCATACAAATACTGTAGTATGTGCTGTAATGTGCTTTTCAGGCCCATGTCTGCTTGTTTAGGACTAGAATCGAATGGTAAACACCAGGCTATAGGGTCTCTCTTAATCATATCCCTAAAAGATGTCCTGCCTTTCGAGATAATTTATACAACTCAAGCAGAGGAAGGTTTTGAGCCATCGTCTCTCATATCTTAAGTCCCTACCACTGGGGGTAGATGGAGGAAGTGGAAAGACAAGATACATCTGAGCTTCTGCTCAAAGCCTGTACTGAAACATTCCAAGTAAACTTTAAAACAAACCATTTATCATTCTTGTGTAACAAACTAGCAGTGTCCAAACTCTCACAGATACTGCAGCAAGAGGGGAGTGGGACAAGTCACTGTCACAAAGTTTAAGGCCATTAATCGGAGTTAATGGAGCTCTCCCAAAGCACTGTCACTCTGCTTAGGACTTGGCACTGGGAGGAGACATGATCCAAAAAAATCTAATAAGGTGGCATTTCTGCACTGTCTAGCGCCAACCAAGAGAAACGTTGCTGCACAAAAACAAGAGCAAAGGCATCATTATTGTTTCTTGCCTAACAAGTAGTAATATGGACATGTATTTACATGCAGGAAGGGGGTTCTGATCCTTCTGAGGCTTCCATCCAGTTTTCCAATCTCAAGACGTTTGAGTTGTATCACTTCAGATTAGACACAAATCTGAACTTTTAGATGGTTTGCTAAATAAATGCTTGAGCTGGAACTCCTAAGAGTATTTTGCATTCAGTATTTGTTAAAAATGGTAGAGGAATCTAAATAGTATTTTTTTTTCAAACTTGTTGGAAAGGAGCTGTTAAATTTCTTTTAAATAAGAACATTTCCAAAGAAGACTTTCTATGCTTCCTCAAGTTTAACTATTCTGTTTGAAACCTTTGGGAAATTATCTGGCACAGATCTCCAGACTGTAAAGTGCTAAGGAGCATAACTGAGGAATAACAGTCTTATAGTACCCCAGCAGGATTGCTATCCTCCAAAGGCCTCCATAACCAAAGTAAGACTCTTCCATTGCAAAAAAGTTATGCCATTACAGAAGTTTAGCACTCTCACAAAAGACCCATTTGAAGTTTGAAAGCTTTATATATGGCCAACATTCAGCTGATGTGATTCAATGCAGCTTCAGTTTCCTCACAGTAGACCTGTGCTGAGTCACAAAAATTAAAGACCAGGGAGGCATTGAGAAAACAGTATGGATAAAGCAGTGATAGAAATGAAAGTGTCAAAACTTTCCTTTTATCATAGATTACGATACTTAGGAATATAACTTCAGACTTGCCTCCAGCTGCATATATCTTCATAGGTTTTCTTTTCTTTTTTCACTCCTCCTGCAGCAGTGACAACTAAAATAAATAGCTATGTTAAGTGCAATGTTGAGAAAGAGACAACGAAAATTACAGGCTAAGGCCATCCAGCCAAGCCTTTTTCTTGAGCCAATTGGTAGTATGGAAAAGATGCAGTATTTGCACGGCTTAAAATAAATGAGGAATTAGAAGACAGGATGTGGCATTACACCATCAGAGATATCACCAGGGAGGACTCGTTAGGACATTGCTGCAGCAGTGGCTTCAGCAAGGATTTTGCCCTGGAAATACTGCAGTGCTCTGCAGAAACTCCGTTTTTTCGTGCAGAGCGGGCAGTGATGATAGGCAATACCTCATTTATTCCCAGTAGCAGTGTGATTACAGGATGGAGGCTTGGTGAAAGAAGTAAGTACATGAAGGGCAGACCCTGTACAACCAGCACCTGGAGCAGATAATAAACTATCCGATGCTCAGAGAGAACATTTATTCCAGCATGGCTCAATATGATGCATGAAACCACCAAAGATTACAGTCACTGATGTCTCTGGAGTGATTTGATGTTTATGGTTAACCCTAATACTGCTTTTGTTTATAGACACTATTTCTAGAGTAATCTTATCTTGTAGGGTTTTATGGAAACAAACACCACTCTCAGGCTACAGCTTTATAGCACAGAGGGTGACACGGATTTGATTTACACTTCATTAGAAGCCAGTCCTGCAAACTTTGCTCAGGTACATAGTTCATAGTTCCCTAGTGAAATCCACAAAGGAAATGAGACATTTTTGAGCTTGTGTGTATGAGTGGGTAATCCATGAAGGCCTTACCTACCACCTTTGATGTTCCAACATATTCAGGTATCATAAGGGTTTGCTTGAAAAATCCCCTTCCCCTTGCCCAGGTAGGTACAAGAATACCCAGGGATGAGCTGGTTCCTCTGTGTTAAGCTACCCCTTAACTATTATGCTTCAGGGTATTGACCTTAAAATTCTCCTTACCCTTTGGTTTTCCTTGCGTACTTCACATACGGTGTCCAAGGGCCTTGAAAATACAGCAAATGAGACAGATTAGCCACAGGTTAATCTTCGCAAAGGTGAAGGAAGAAAAGCACTGAAGGGAGGATACGCTGCATAGCACCAGCCAGGCTACTGCGTCCCGGAGTGAGTTTCAGGTAGAGCCCTACGCACCCCACTCTGCGAAGTCCTGAGAAGCTGCATGACAACTATAAGAAATTACAAGCTTCAGACACTGCTGCGTAGATGGGGAGCTTTTGAGGTGAACTTTGGGCCTCACAAAGTCCTAAGGATTTCCATAGAAGTCCTTTCCCAAATAAACCCATCTATCTAACTGTCAACACATTTGAAAAAGTGTCCAGAAACCTCCTGTGAAATCATTACACTGAGCTGCAGGCAGGTCTACAGCAACTGTCAAGTACACAAGGAAAAAATAATACTTTTACCTTTCAAGGAAAATCATTAATTTCCATGCATCTCTTCGAGGCAAAATAAAAGAAACCAAAAACAACTGTATTTTTTCAAAGAAATTTTGCCAACTTCCTAGCAAAAGCAGCTTTTTAGAATGAAATGGCAGTTTTCCTGCTGTGAAAAAAAAAAAACCCTTTGGTTTTCTATGAGCATTTTAAAGAGAAAAGTTAAAAATGCTGTTTAGATTTTTTCATAATGAAAAACTGTAAAAATGATATTTTCCATCTGCTTAGCTGGAGGTGAGAATTTGTAGCTATACGCATCTCTTCTGAGGCTACTCAGGTAGTCAGTTGGAGGCCACTCGGCTGCCTCGTGTTACCGCTGAGGCTGCCTTCCTCCGAAAAGCAGCTGCCGGTGCGACGGTGACAACCATCTGTTGGTGCAGCCTGCGGGTGGGTGGCATCTGCGCCACGAGCCTTTTGGCGGGTCTCCAAGGGGGTACGGGCAGGTCGCTGCGCAGCGCTGCTGGCCTGGGCCAGGCACGCCGGCGGCGCTCGGCGGGGAGCACCTCCGAGGTGTGGGGCTGGGAAGTGCAGGCCTCTTGGATGCAGATCACAGGCAGCCCAACACCTTATTCATATTATTTGTTCTTTGTGTGGCAGCAACGTAAGAGACCACCCGGCAAGAAGCACCGCAGCTCCACACGCTGATGCACGCACGGGCCCACAGAAGAGCCGGTCAGGGCACCAGGAGCTCCGTTTCTCTGAAGCAGGAGGTGGGATCTCCTACTTGGCAACCCTACCATCGTGTCTGGATGCTACTAGTCCTGCGGGTAGAACAGCTTTGCAGGGGAGGGGGCTGGAAACAGCTAGTTCCAACTGGACCTAAAGCTTCAGATGCAAGTGAAAGCACCAAAACTGAACTTTATAATGTGCCACATCACTTAGCTGTTAAATCTCTTCACTGCTGCCTGGAGGCTCGGAAATTGTTGTTAATCCTCTTTACTATTTCACATATTTATAAAGGCATCCTGTCTTCATGGTACCTGGCATTTGCTGTTGCTACTAAGATTTTATATCTCTAGAGCAATCATGAGGCTCGGGAAGTGCAAAGACTGTCTGCTCATAGCAGCCCAGCCTCAGTGATACGGTGATCAAAAGCAACCAGCCTTGGGTGGTAAAATTAATTACAGTACCTCATTTCTGAGCACAGAGATACTGGGAGTTCATTGAAGAGAACTGCTTAATTTATCCAAAGTTAATGCTACCTAAAATAAAATTTCCATCATTCCTGATTTACATCCTTTGGATCCAACTCTGCAAGGTGGACAAGCCGGATGTATAGGCCAACTGACCCCCACTTTTCTTTTTGGGTGCTGGCAGATGGTGGGAGAGAGGAAGAAAAGACAGGGTCACTTTCAGAGTTGCCTGAGTACTCTTAAAGTGGAGGTCAAGGAGGAAAATATTCCCTCTACCAAGGAATCCAGAAATTAACTCAAGTAACTTTCAGGTTTGATTATAAAAAGCACTGGAGGTGACCATTTCTGGTTGTTGTTAGTATGCAGCAAATTGAGATATTGTAGTTTTATCTGTTACCAGAAAAGCCCTCTTAACAAAAAAAAAAAAAAAAATAGGAGCCCCACCGTCTCATTTTTAACAAGGACCAGCTGAAAAATGAAGGCAAGCAACACACAGACCATCTTATGTCTGCCAATTCATTTCCTGACCCTGAAAAGAAGAAAAAAAAAAAGAGAGAGAGAGAAAAAAATCCTCTTGTTTCCTCTCATGCAGGCCAAACATGGCAAAACACCAGGGGAATTCTGAATGGAATCAATTGCACTTGTTACTAACTGAGTTTTCTTTTATTCTTATATTACCAAGGCCTGGATATTCAGCTGCAAGCAATTATAATGAAGAGTTACTGAGTAATGGTTTCCAGATTGCTTCATGATGGGGCATTAATTGAAAGGGACAATTTAAGAGCTTAGGCCATGTAAATGCATTTCTTATTCTGTCAGATCGAGAAATTCCTGCCTACAAGAGGCTGAAATGCTCAGAACTGATAAAGACTTAATAGTAGCCACTTAAGTGAACATTTGGAAAAGGGATTTTACATTTAAGGGATCAAGAATAATTAAAATAAAGTACAGAGTCAGGATTTTATTAGAATTTAGAATATGAATGTTATTAACAGCCTGGTGCTCCTTGGAGTTTCACCAAATTTACATGGGTGAAGATGGCAACAGGGTTTGTCTCCTTCTCTTGCTGTGTGATCTTCCTTTAGACCTTGACTCTCCTGAGCAAAAAGCCCTAATCAGCCTCACTGAGTCAAAGGCAAAATTCCCTATGAAATTAACAGAATGAGTTCTGACTAATAACACTGCATTGCTGGGGATCTTTTGCTGAATTATCATTGCTTATTACTGGATATCATTGCTGGATATTTTTCTAAATGCAGTTGAGAGGAAGTACTTCCAAACTGAGGAGCTGATTCCTAAGAGAACAATTCAGATAAATCAGTGGATAAAGGAGATTTTTAATTCTACAATAGCCAAGCAAACACAGATGAAAAGTATTCCATGCAATATGCTAACTAAATCTGTTACGGTTTGTTGCAGTAAAGGGATGAAGCTTTGGAATTTGCAAGCTGTCCAAGAGACTATTTTCAGTATCATATAACCATTGTTTCTTAGATTTGAAATGAGTATTTTTCTGTGCTTCACTATGAAATCATACATTTTTCCTTCTCCAATCAATATTTCATTTTTCTAGTAATTACTATAGACAATACATATGAAAAATATATTTCACCCTAGGTTAGTAAGTCTTCCTGTTTTTTCATGAATTTATATTTGCCCAAAATAGCTACTAATCAAGAGAAATGTTTCCGTTCGTGAAGCAGTTAGCCACTTACAGGAATAATTCTGGGAAGTAGGAGGGGGAAGGGAGTTTATGTCTCAGACTTGTGTCATTAGCTGGCTTGAACAGATGGAAGCTCAGCTACTTGTAATTAGATCGCTAACATGAAGAGGGACAACACTGAAACGGTGGTCAGCCATTTACTCAGTTCTGGGTGAAGAGCAGCCCTCTTGAAGCAAGCTTCAGCCTGCCAGAGAGCTATTGCTGAGATGCCTGGGGTTGCAAATATAAACACCTGCAAAGTGGGTGGTCAGCTCGGGTTGATTCACAGGCACTAAATTAATCCATAAAAAGGCATATTGCTAGAATCCAGTTTGGGGAGGAGAGAAGCATAGTGTGCACCAGTTATTGGTTTCTTGCAAATGAGCAGACCAGGCAAGAGTCTGTGTTTCACCATCGGACACAAAAGCAAACTGAAAATGAGAGCCAAAGTGAAATATTGCTCCTGTTCAAGTTTATGGCAAAATCCTATGGACTTCCACGGAGCAGGATTTCACAAGGAGATTAGAGGTACCTTTTCCTAGAGCCCTCTTCTCCTCCAAACCCTCTAGTTCTCCAGAGTCTCCAGTGTCCCTGTCCTTGGTTAGAGAGAGGGATATAGCTCAGTGGGGTCAGAGTAATCCCACTGAGCTCAGTACATCTACAGATGTTTAAGACAACCAGATGGGAATGTGGGGGCCCAACAGCATCAGTCCATGACGGCTGTGGGGTCTCAGTCACACAACTGGTGGCTGCCAACTGATCACTTGTCCCAGAAAGGGCCGTAGTAAAGAGTTAGGAAGATTCTCGAGGAGAAAAGACTTGTAAGTGAAGCAGAAGTGAGGCATCGCTTGCACGCGTACAGACAGTGGAGAGGTGTCCACCATTCCCCATGGTCACTGCTCAGATCCCGCCGACCTCTTGTGAATCTCCCTACACTCCTGAGAACGTCTCACAGGAGCGACGCCCGCCCACGGGATCTGGATTGGGCCCGGGCAGAGGGGCCGGTGCCGTATGTTGGCAGCGAGGGCGTGCATGACGGGACACACCAGCTCGAAGTTTGTTATGCCAGGAGAAAAAGGGGCTATGATTAAGCAAATGTATCTTGATTCACTTAATACCTAGATAAGAGAAGATGTGCAGTATTAAGTTGCAGAAGCCACATAAAAGCAGGCTACTGCAGAACAGGAAGTTTAGGAAAGGTTTTCCCTACTCCCCTCAAAAAACATACATTTTCATTCAGCAGGGGGACTTTTCTTTAAATCAGTGCCATTCATTTCTTCATTAAGTTAGTAAATGTGCACCTGGAATTACTCTGGCCTATAATGGGTCAACAATTCTTCCAGCAATTTCACACACATATAAAACAAACGAATGTTTTTTCTTCATTATTATTAAAAGCAGTGAAAAATATTATTGGGGAATAAGTAATAGCAACATTAAAAATTGCTTGTGGGAGAGCAGAGTATTGGAGGGTTGGGGAGCGGCTGCTATTGTTTATCAGTTTAAGTTTCACCCCAAGTCAAACTCTACTTTGAAATGTAACACGTCATTAAGGAATTTGTAGTTACAAAGTACAGACACTTGCTCCTGACAGTAAGCATGGCCACTTCTGCTAACAGAATGAAACCATAACCACTCCCTCCACTTTGCCCCTGCTCCAAAACAGCAAAAATCCTGATTAACAGCCAGGATAAATATGGCAGCCAACCAAAACACTATCCAATGTGAAGTTTGGTCAAGCTATAAAGCTGCCAGCAAATAACACGGAAGCAAAGCTTGACGCTGAATTTTAAGTTTAGAATAATAGGCTAACCGAAAGAAATATGAATCTGATAACCACTAAGGAAGGAGTCTGGGATTTTCATTAGCCACTTGCATTGAGGGAGGGGTGTAAGTGATGGTAGGTGGAATATGTAATAACACAGTGGTGAAATGTAAAAGGGGCAGAATGGGAGGCAAACCATCACGGTTCAAATCCTGAGATGGAACAGGGGTGGGAGTGGAGAAGTGTATATGTTTTTAAAGGCAGTTTTACACCAAGTCACACAAGTGGTTGAAAGACTCACTGTTCTTGCAAGTTCTAGGCTGGTTTGCTCTGATACAACATAGAAGTTCTTCTGTTTGGGTAGTAGAAACAAGTGTGTGTTTAGTGTGTGCAGAAATCAGCGGACTATATACAAAGTCATTTTTTACTTTTTCCCTCAACTCCCCTTGTATTTATCGAAAAGCCCGTGACCTTGTCACAAAATGGAAAGTTGAATGCCTCAATGTAAATCAAATAATTAGAAGGATATTTCCTTTTCTTTAAACATTTCATGCAGAAAAAAAACCCTCAAGCCTCCAAAAAACCTTCTCACGAGATGGTTCACTTGTTTTTTCTGGCTCAAAAGAGCATTGGATAGTTGGCCCTTCTGCATCTTGACTTTGTGACACCCAGGTTTTAGTCATGCTTAGCCTTTCTGAAAAATAATAGTAGTAATAACAGAAGTGGCAGATTTAACCACAAGCAGACGGGACATTGCCTCATGGCCCCTCCACCGTAATGAGCATAGGTTATTTTGGTTGCTATTTTCTGCACTGCAAAGGGCTTGAAAGCACTTACACATAACTCTTGGCACCAGGCCAACACCTTAAATGGTATTTCAAATGTAGCCAAATACAAATTGCTCACCTAGGCTGGATTAAACTGTTCGTTGTCTACCTGCTGTATATATTTGTAGAGATCTGTATGTGGAAGTGCAGATGTTGATTTTCTAAGCATCTACATATGTTTCATGTACTCATAATACTCTAGTGATAAGGAATGTGACTGTTTTCTGTGAATTTTGCAGTGAATCAGAAAAGTCTTCCTTTCTTCATATTACACCGCATCACGCCAGACTGTTTATGCACAATTTCCTAAAACCCTAAAACTCAGTACTGGTGTTTAAATGCCAAAGTAAAAGTTGCTTTTAGTGGAAAGAGGCTGACTAAATCCTTTTAATAAGTCTCTTTAGCTATATTTTGAGAGACCGTTTAAAAACAAAATCCATTCACACCTAATTATTGAGCCTTCTACTTAAAAATAACACTATATTTACAGGAAAAAAAATCAGGGGAGGGATAATTTACATTTTATGCAGTTTTCCTTGTAAAGCTAGACCACTTTGGGTGCTTGGGAGGAGGAAACTAGGAACTAAGTTACGTATGTTAGATAACAAGCTGCCTGCAGTTGTGCTGATACACGGTGTTTTTGTGCAGTTCAGAGGAACTATTAGCTTCCACTCACCGCAAAAACCCTCTGAGGAAATTGTAAAGCAGATCTCCAGTTTTCCAAAGAAAATGACTCTGTACTATATATATAGTGCCTATGCAGTGTATAGACCATACACTCACTTACCTCACAACGTCTATCCTAAAAGTTCATGAAGAGCTTGCATAAGTGGCTATTGGTTCTGGGCAGTCACAAACACATAGGCTCCCACCGTATCTGTATTTTCTGGATATAATCTGAAGTTTCAGAGTTCTCTAAGTAACTGTCATGCTACTTGCTCACGCTAAACAATTTTGTTTATGTAGAAAATTTATAGGAACCTTTTCTACCTTATTTTCAAAGCCACCCAGAATTTAACAGAGTCTATAGACAGCACTCCAGAAAAAGTGAGGAATGGATGAAAAAGTAGAATATATCTCCAGCAAATCTTCTTGCCTCAAGGGTGTCATTTAGCACCATTCTTCTCTCCTGGCCTGACATGGAGTGCAGGGAAGACAAACGAAATCCTGAGAGTCACGTCATGACATTGTACAGCTTTATTTTCCTTCCAAACCCCCTTCTTAAACCAATAGATGCATTGCAGAAGATGGCATTTTTCCTGGAACATCTGGAACCCTACAGAAAGCTTTCAGCATGGAGCTGTGACAAATATGCTACTGACATGGGCAGCAACAGAAATGTGGTGTGTTTTTATCAGAGTGCTGCTGGAGATAATCAATGTAATAAATCGTTTCTCATTATCCCCAAAAAGAAAGAAAAAAGGACTTTGGACAAATGGTCTGTTCTTTGATATCAAGGGAGGAGAGGTGCCAGCATGAAAGGACTACTAACATCAAGCACCAGCATAAAGCAAAATGACAATTATATTCAAATGTGGGTGTTTATCTAGTTCAGTAGTGAGGTTACTAAAGCATCAGAGAGAGTGGGTGGGAATGGCTGAGATGGGGCACCATGCCCAGATGCTTGTGCACAAGCCCTGTGCCTTTCTCAGCAGCTACTAAATGTCTCCAAGATGCAGATGTTCATCATTACTCTGCAGGAAATAGGTTTGTGTAAATCCAAATGATTGCAGAAAGCTTGGGGTATGCCTCCGGTCACAGCAGAAGGTTTCCCATACCCTCAAGTGTTCAGATATGCTGTTTGATCTGGGTCAGATCACCCCCTATCATTTCAGGGACAAAGTTTAAGATTGGTATGTTTATTTTAAAAGCAGTTTGGACAAATTCTCCACTAATATATACAACTGCAGGCAGGAGAGGCACTAAATATATTAACCAGTGAACAACTTTCTTGGAAAACTACTGTGGATGGCAGTCATTCCACCTTACCCTGTCAAAAACCTGACACTTGGCTGGCTAATTTTCAAACATAAGCTAAAGCAGCTGCAAGCTGGAAACTAAGTCACTTGACAATTGCCTGACTGAAGGTAATTTTGAAGGGGGAGCTGCCAGCCCACATATGCTCACACGTGGGCTATCCTGAGACCAGCACTTACGAGAAGGTGTGACATCTGAAATTCCCATCAAACCTTTATGGTAACGAAGTTTACAAAGATTATTAGCATGGTCTTCCTTTGGCCACGATAAAATGGGATTTCATATGCATTCACGCTTTTACTTTCTCTAATTCCTAAGCAGTGTATGCACCTATCAGGTGACCTTCAGACCCGTATGTAGCAGGCAGGATTCCCCTTGGAAGCTCTGCAAGTCATTTGTGCTCCATAGAGTGGATCTCTGTGATGGAGCACGGCTCCCTGCATGGGCTGCACACCAGGGGATGTGTGTGGAGAAGTGCTGGCTAGCTGTGAATCAGAAGGTTGCCCTCAGCTCCCTGTCCTTGGGGAAATGGATGATGTAGAAGTCAAAGCAAAGGTGGTCACTTTGAACTTTTGTGCTTCATGGAACAGCAGAAGACTACCAAATACCCTTTTTTTTTTTAATAATTCCCCTTATATCACATAAATCCTCCAATAGCATTGGTAAAATCACTCAGGAACAGCTAGAAAGGTCAAAATTTGCTAGCGGATGGTCAGATTTATGTCAGAGCTTGGACTGGGGATAGTCCTGCCCGCCTCTCAGTAGCCAGAGATCCGGTGTGGGCAATGTTAAATAGCTCCATGGCAGCAAGATACAGTCCCATACCTCTCCATGGCTGTAGAAATGTGGACTGCGTCAATACAAGTCCAATAGTGTCCTTTTGTAATACACAACCTTTCCGTATTTCCACTGGCTCAAGCACAGAAAGAGATGCGGATGCAGAATTTAAATCTTTCCTGAAGCAGAATTTGTGGCCCTTCAGCTAGCAATACCCATCATGGACTACGTAGAGCTTCCCAGAACACTTTATAAGGATTTGCCATAGTTCAAGCTTCTTTCTTATTTTGTTTAGCCTCAGAAGCACCTCCTGAATCGCTGACCAGAAATGTTTAACTGCCATTGATTCTGACTGTTAGACACAAAAAAGACATATGGATGTTTCAGCTGCATACATCTGCAAAATCACCTTTCCTGGCCAACAGCACTGTTGTTACACTGCATGTGGACCAAGAATAGCATACTGGTGTGAGTTCCACCTGGGACAAGATCTTTCTTTCTTTCTTGCCTCCTCCTATATATAAAAAGTCCTTCTAAAAACCTCTATCTCTTATCACCCATCTGTATATATTGATGAGGCTTTCTTTTGTTGCAGAAATTTTCCTGCACTAATGAATACTTAAATAGCCCCTTAGATCCTGTGAATCATGTGGTGAAGTATTTCATCATGTAAATTGCAACAAATTTTAGGACAAGCCTCAGCATCCATGCTGCATCTTCCTCTGGAACATGCCTCTATAACCATCCTTTAGAAATATTTTTTAAAGAAATCAGAATGTGAACAGGAAACTCCCAAACCCAGGCATTCCTTGGCTACACCTTTCTTGATGACTATTTCAAACTGAGATTTTTTACTGCCACTTAGGGAAATACTACTACTCAGGCCACATCTTGTCTCCAGAGGAGAATAGCCGACCACTGGGTCAGTCTGGACATTTAATTGTTTATGAGAATTATTTGATCCATAATAGAAAGGAGAAAGACTCTAAAAACTGTAATTGCACCTATTCTACTACAAATGCAAATACCTAGATGACTAGTCACAGGGATCAGTTTATGAACAAACATGAACCCTACTTGTGCAATGTGTTTGCCTGAGGACCTACAGAGGGTTGATTGACAAATGCAAACCAAAGTCAGCTCTATCAGTGTTTGTGGAGGACTAGGTGCTAAATATAGAGGATAAACTATCCCTCACAAAGGACCCATCATGCTGTGATTGCAGATCATCTCACTCCAAGCACTAAATCAAGAGAGCACCAGGGACTGTTTGGCGCATACTTTATGCAGTCTGCTAAACTGACAAAGAATTTGCAAAATATGCTTTGCAGTCTTTACATGCCAACAAAGCACTTTGAATTCTGGCTTCAGCCCAAACCCAGTCATGGTTATCTGATACTTTGTATAGAATCATCACATTTTCTTCCTCAGACACACTTTTCATTTCTGCATAAGCTTTAACCAACCTCTTCGTTAAAATAGGAGTTTGGAGAGCTTTGCTTTAAAGTCACGAATTTTGCAGGCAGGGCTATCTGACAAGCGCTGTACACTTGACAGAGCCTTTATAAGCCGACAGCTTCAACTTATAAAGATGCAGCACTAAATCACCAAATTCACTTGCTCACTTGCTTTGTTCAGTTTATTTCAAGATCATTTAATCAATCTCCATGCAAACACCTGAGAAATAAATTTACCAGCCGACGCATACAAAGAAAGGATTCACATTCTGCAGCTTATTTACTAGTTACCCATTGAACAGTAGTCAGTTAACTTCTGCCTAATCCCTAATAAGGTTGCTTTTTTATCCCTTCTATCACAAATCTAGCACTCTGACCTTAATACAAAGTGATGGATTAATGTTACACATGCTGTTCTTAAACCCCAGTCACCCTCTGCTATGACAGCAGGATTAGAAGGGAAAGTATGGACTGAAGGCACCCAATGGATTCAGTGATTTAATTGTCTGAGCTTCTGGTGGGCAGGATTAACTTTGGCTTAAATAATGTCTTTTCACCGTCAGAAGGCGTCTGTTTGAAATTAATTTCTTTTACTGAAGTTCTAAGTAGAACACTTTCAGTATTTAAGATACTTTGTGCATGACAGAGGGCTTTGTTTGCTTTAAGACTCCCAAAGCATCACTCTGAAGCTGTTTGCCATGGCCACTTTCTGTATCTTGCTTTGGAGGTGTCTTGGTCAATTAGTGCAATGTCACAATTACACGTAGTTAGTGTATCTCCAGCTGCAAGCTGTTAATAATAAACTTACCCACAGGACAAACCTGCCATATGGTTGATGGTCAAGCAAGGCTAAAATATGCGTTAGGAAAAAAAGCGCAACTGTCAACATGAAGTTGGATATAGGTTATTGGATTTGATGCTGGCATCTGACAGCAGTGTTTCTTTTAGCAACATTTGGTATTGTAGGTCAGGAAAAATTTGTCACAGGAAGATGAGAAGACAGTCTCC
Source organism: Crypturellus undulatus (assembly GCA_013389825.1). Classification (NCBI taxonomy): domain Eukaryota; kingdom Metazoa; phylum Chordata; class Aves; order Tinamiformes; family Tinamidae; genus Crypturellus; species Crypturellus undulatus. The sequence goes on from VWPW01020841.1 coordinate 50,230, forward strand.
TAAACTATAGCATGGATGAAAAAAAAAGGAAAAAGGAAACAAAGAAACATTCGTGAAATTGAGAGTGCAGGGAAGCTTAACGGGGGCCGATTTTTCTCTAAACGAGGGAAGGAGGTGAAATTACGGATCAGAGGGTTTTTTTTGTAAGAATGATTTCCTGGAGAAAGCCTTTTTCACAGTCAAAGGAAGTCTGCTACATGTGACAAGAAAACAAAGGGTGTTTTTTTTCTTCTTGAACATAAAAGGAAACTGAATTGTCAAATATGAGCTCTAGAAGAAAATATCTGAAATCTATCTGATGATCGTTATATTCCTGAATCATAGTTTCTGTGTGCTAGGAAATGGTTTAGCATTTGCATATTTTTTATAACTGTGGATAACAAATGGTTGATTCTCACCACCTGATGAGCGGCACTTTCATGACATTTCTTGCCTCACTGATACACCAGAGGGGCAAATATTTTCTTTGACTTTATAGAAGATGGAGGTACCACACTCAAGTCTACCATTAAATGAGACGAGCCAAAGAATGTTGTGAAAACCAAAGCAAACTCTCCTGTTCAATGGAGGCCCTTACAGTCCTTCCCCCTTGCCTCACCAAAGATCACCTCCCAGTAACGTAAGTTCTTTTATGAATTGGAGGACGTGAAACTGCTTCCTTCTCCACTAATGTCACTTTTATCAATGGGAGCAGCAACTGATCTAATCGCTATTCTAAGAGCAGTCATGCACTGACGACCTTATTAAAAGTCCCAGAGTCCTGTTTGCATGTGGCAAGGCTTGATTTGATTAGCTGGTAATTAGAAGCACACTGTTAATTAAGCAGTTTAAAAGGGATTGCTGAGAGTCAGAGTTCCTAGGAGAATTCTCAAATATATGGGAAAACATTATATTTTTTTATTAGAGTTTGCTATCAAGGCCTTGTACTTGCAAACCCTTCTGCATGTGCTTAACGTTAGCAGATGGTGAGTGGTCTTTCTGACTTTCATGAGTCACTCCCAACTTCATTAGCAGAAGTGCTCCACACACATCTTTGAAAGGACAGTGCCTGAGACACCAAAGGCTGTCTTCACAATTCCCAATTATTTTGACAGAATTTCCAAATATATTTCTCATCCAGAGATGATTTTTCCACTTTATGATAAACATAAAATGTTGGGATACGTTGGGATACTGTAGGGCACATCACTAGATGAGCAGGAGCGTTTTGATACGAACTTCACAGCATCAGCAGTTAGTCTAAAACTGACATTAGAGTTTGTGGGGTTTTTTTAGTTTTTTGTTTTGCTTTGTTTTGTTTTGTTTTCCCTAAAGATGCCCTTGTATTTCATTAGAGTGATATTTTCCCTCTTCCATCACTGCAGACTCATATTCCAGCCGGGCAAGTTATTCAATGAATTGTCTTCTGGGAAGGGGAGTAGAGCATATAAAAATGTTTTCCTTTTTAATGCACACTTTTTATGAGATGGATGGATGGATGGATGGATGGATGGATGGATGGATGGAAAGAAAGAAAGAGAAAGAAAGAAAGAAAGAAAGAAAGAAAGAAAGAAAGAAAGAAAGAAAGAAAGAAAGAAAGAAAGAAAGAAAGAAAGAAAGAAAGAAAGAAAGAAAGAAAGAAAGAAAGAAAGAAAGAAAGAAAGAAAGAAAGAAAGAA
>VWPW01020841.1:51892-143786 GCA_013389825.1 Crypturellus undulatus
AAGAAAGAAAGAAAGAAAGAAAGAAAGAAAGAAAGAGTCTTTCCTGGGCTCAAAAATATTTTAGATGGAAAGGAATACTCTGATTTAATTCAGGTCCTTCCTTTTTACATATTTAAAAAGGTAGAGGGAAAAATAATATCCTGGATTGAGGCTTGATTGCTTTTGGGAAAAAAAAAATATTTCAGGCCCATGCATCACCAGCTCTTTTTGCAAGGTTATTCCTGAAGGTCCTACGTGTTATAATGTTTTTCTAGCAAGCTAAATTTGTATAATGGTGTAAACATAGGCATGACACATTCACTCGGCAAAGAATGCTTCAATTAATAAGACAAGATAAGCTATCCACAAGAAATGCATCAGAGTTCAAAAAGATGGATCAACATATGAGAAAATTGAAGGGTTTTGATGTGATACAAGGTAAAAAGTCAAAAGAAAAGGAAGAAACCAGTAGGGGAAAAGTGAGGATTGAGAGGAAGGCGGAATAGGAAGAGGTTAAGTATTGCATGAGCTGTTCACAGCTGAAAGCAGTGGAGGTCCAAGAATAGGGTTTTGGCCCTAACACATGATGCATATTTTTCCTTGCAGTTTTTAACAGAAGAAATATGATTACTTTGATCACAGAAAGTTAATTAAATACTCCAATTCTTGGTAGCATATTTATGAACCATCACTTAGATTAACAGCTGCACCTATATACCCAGTAACTGACTTGTAAATCACCTCTTTCTTACTTTTACTTTTTATTTTTTTCATGATTTCATCCTACTCATTTTGTCTGAAGGGAGCGTGTGTCTGTAACACATCTGTATCTTCATGATAGACCTAATTTAGGTGTTATGCATATACATTTTTTGCGGCCTTCTGGGCCACCCATCTATTAAATGTCCTGCCATTTCGCTGTTTTACATGATGTCAGCTTGGGATCTGGACTTTTTTACTCTGTTACCAAATCCTGACTTCTTAAAACATTAAATAAAATGTTTCTTTCAGGGTTAATTATTTTGGAGTGTGACAGAAACCAGTACCCATAAAGTTTGTTGACATAAAAAGAGTAGATGTGAAAATAAAATGCCTGCATGTCTACACTGAGCTCCTGAGCTAATGCATAGAGTTTCAGATCTTGACAGAAACTTGGCCTCCACCAGCCTTGACTCTGTTTAAATGACAGGATGGCTGGCAGCACTCACCAGTGCTTGCAGGATGTACTAATATTTACAAGCAAAAGAAGGTCTCTGGCTTTGTTGAAATAACACCACTTTCTTAATTTGACTGCTGCTCCATAGCAGACCTTAACAAACAGCTACCAAGGGAGGAGGTAAAGGACTGAGCTTTCATCAGATGCTAATGTTTACCTTAAACCAGAAAAGTCACAATTATATTAAACAGATTTCTGAGGGCAAAGTATAAATAATGATATCATTCTTCTGGAATATCATACTCAGGATGAAAATGTAAACATGAAGGAGTTCCAAAACCAAAATGCAAGGCAGTAAAAATACATATCAGGAAAGAGTTTTTCATGTAAATGATCAAAAAAAGCAAGTTGCCTGCCCGGTACTGAGGTGTACAATGCATGTGTTGTGTTTGTATGGGGGGAAGGAGGCGGAAATGTATCTGGCACTTCCTTTCAACCAGTTATTAAGACAGGGAGCCTTTGCAAAGTTGCAGTTAGTTTCTGACTTTGGATTCAAAGTCACCTTAAGGCTCATTGCAACTTAAACTCATGGTTCTGCTTTTGCTTAGTTTTTAAAATAAGAAAATAAAATATACAAGATTAATGTAATTGTTTTGCCCTGATAACATTTCAAGTCATCTGCAAAGATGGTAGTCTTGCTTGGTGGAGTACTATGCGATTTAATCTGATGTGTGAGCATATGTCTATATATATTTGTACTTAAAAGGTTAGAAGTATATACAGAGCATATAAATTCTATATACTGCATGTTGCTGTTTGTAAAAGTTATCACAGATCTAAAGAACTTACACGACCTCCAGCACTAGAGTAGTTGATGCCTTCTCAATTTTTGAAGTACATTCTCTCTTCACAGCCCTGTGCAGTAAAGAAATTAAAAAAAAAAAACCTCACTTAGCAAAAATGAAACACAGACCTTGCAGAAACTACGTGGATTTTGCCAAGACCACATATTAAAACACTAGCAACATGTGGGTGTACGTCCAGTCCGTAAGCACATACAATACCACAAAGAATAATTGTGTGAAAATCTAGTAGAAATTAAAAGGCATGGCCTCTAATGTTAATGGGCCAGCTTTGTTCTGCACCTACACACACAGAGAGTACTGTTGGACCACTGAAGTTACTGCAATTTTCTCCCCCTAAACCAGCATGATTTTGGCTTTTTGTGTCCAGTGGGCAGTTTTGCCTTTAGAGCATTGGATCTTCATGCCTACTAAGATGTAAAAAAATTATGCAAGACTACTTTGGCATTGCTATACACCAATAGAAAATAAAAGTGGGATAATATACTAACAAAAACCCTACTCATAATGTATGCCAAGATCCAACATGCAATGTTTAAATGGAAACTTCTACTGCTGAATAAAATAATCAAATAAGCCTTCAGCTGACTTTTTTTAGGAAAGTAACTGAAAAGAAGTTCTGCTTTTCTACGTGGGAAATCAGACAGAGGAAGAGGCACAGCACAGGTAATCAAAAGAGTGTTTCTGTACTGTAGAGCACTGTCTCAATCGACTCAATGGGGATTCCAGAAGTGGCAAGATGTAAATGGATATGTTGTCTTCCAAATTTTTGGTCACCAGCAGGCAACTAGACTGTTTTTAGCTATGTGTAGCCAAAAGTCTTCATCTTTTATCCAAGCAGATAAACTTCCTTTGTTGGGAAAAAGCTCAAAATCAGAAAGGATGTGGTCTCAAGTGTTGAGCCAGATACAGATCATGCAGCGTGAGGAATGAAATAACAAATCTATCATTGCTACTGAGGGTGAGATTTGTAATTTATTAGGTCTAAAGTGCCTCACTGGGTGCTACCAGCTATGAGTTATTGAAGTTTCATCCCCTAGGTGAACATAATATTACATTTCTTTTCTTCAAAGTTATATAATATGTGCTTATAAAGTTTGGCATGTATAGTTAATAACACTAAAAATCTCCTTATTTCTTTGTTCTTTTAATCAGTATTCAGGCATTGTAAATATGTACCATAGCTACCAAGTCAGTTTAACTCTAAAGCAGTGAATTTTCTGTTTTGCTTTGATAACTGGAAGTTATTTCAATGCAAAATGCCATGAAATTGTGAAATCTCCTAAACTTTTGAAAAAGCTACCCAAAGGAAAGCCATCAACGCTCCAACATCTGAAAACTACAAAAACAACTGACCAGCAGCAGAATAGTGAACACCTAGGCCTATCAACACCCAGAGTAAATGAGTGAATACAGCACATAGCTGTTGCATGCAGAGACAAAGACATGACTCTAGCAAAATATCATCTTGAATATTGGCTGAACTGGGTTGTCACGACCTAGGGATCTAGAGAAAGCAGACTATTTTCAATTAGATACACTTATATTTAGATATTTAAGGGTCTCTAATTTGAAGACTATGAACTTTGCTAGGTTTCTGTCTCATTCCCTGTGAAGACTCCTTTGGAGGGTCTCCTGAGTGCATTGCTGGATGCTCATGTCCCTCATGCCGAATAGCAACTGAAATCGCTCTAATTTCTTCATGTTTCCATGAAAAGAGGGTCCTGAGTGACAGTCAAAGAAGACAGCATCTTTCAGTGAATATTAAAGATCTCATGGCACTGACAGCTCTGTGAAAGTAATGACACATTAGAGTTTTCCTTCCTGATGGTATTTTCAAGGAGATTTCTTTTTCCTACATTTTATTTGTGGGCATGACAAGCCCTTGCTCGTGTCTGATAGAGTAAGGGTAGATGACATGAGAGGACAAAGTGAAAAGGGTCTTCAGCACCTGGGCTTTCTGCAGCTTTTTTTCTCTGTATTCCTAAGTCATTCCATTGAAGAATTACATCAACTGTAACTGTAAGAATGACTCATTCTTCTGTTCCAGACTTCTGTTTTCCATAATGTAATTTCAAACCAAAACCTGTGACACTAGGAAGCATCTAGAGTTCTTGTGGATTTCAGTGTAAAAAGAAAATCTCAGTATTTCTTAGAATTCCAAGATTAATTTTGATCACTTGCAAGTCTGCAGTTGGATAATTAATATTTTCAGGAGTCAGATTTCAAATGAAAATTCTCCTCATTTAAATTGCTTAAGAGAGGAATTAATAAATCAAAATCTAATTCAAATTACCTCACATGGTCCTCAGTTTTGAAGCTTGATTGCTTTTGGGAAAAAAAAAGGAATAATGTGTATACAAACCATAATCAGCGATTTGTGTGAGAGAGTGAGAGGGCAGGTGTTGAATGTCTGGCCTCAAAAATGCATAAAAGTTGTTTTTCAGTAGTCTTTTAAAGCTTTGTTAAGTCTGTGCTGTTACACAGCAGTGTTTTTAAATGTACACCTTCTACAGAGACACTTCAAAAGAGAACAAAAGCAAAGATTTGCTTTTTATGCTCAGCAAAGACCAAGTGTTACCTTTCTTCTTCATCCTCTAGCATTTGACTTGCTGTCAGAAAGCAAAAACAATTTAAAAATCCCTAGAGGAAAAAAGTAAGGAGCATAGATTTTGATTTTATTGCTATTAAACCCTTTATTCTCAAAATTGAAATATTTGCACATTCATAGCACATCTTTGATGTTCTTCATTGGATACATACATCTATGTTTATAGAAATAATGTTGCAATTTTTTTAAACAAGGAATTGCAAAAAAATCTCTCATTTTTGTGTGATTAAAATATATCATTCTACATTCCAACAAAATGTTCAATATTAGCTGTAAGGTAGATTGACATACTAATGTCTCTTATGAAATTTGACAATCCCGACTTCCTTTTGTAAATGTCCTGGAGTTAAGGTTAATGTACCAAAGTGCTGTAACTCATCTGTGTGTAATATCAGCTGATATAATATGATAACCCTGCAGCAATGATATAGAGCTTAGAGATTGCTCTTCTAAGCTATAAAAATGGGCTGTAGTTCACAAGATGCTTCTCTTTATACAAATCTAGCTTTGGATCAGCGTGTTATTGAATCAAAAATGATGTATGATTAAAAACAAAAAGTAACTTCATCTTTACCCCAAAGCAATAGGCAGTAAAACCAAGCAAAACCATAACTCTTCATACTTATTTTCTTGAAGAAATTGAAAATCTTCTGTTGGATATTTTGTTGTCGCATATCTCTAATATTCTCTTTCCTACACCTGCCATCCGAACCTTAAAGCCATTTAGCTCCTGTATCTCATCCATTAATATCAGTGTTGTACCTGCAACCACTTCAATATTTTGCAATGGGATTTATTTTACTCTCAATTTTTTGCATACTTGTGAGAAAAAAATATTGGATTTTTATGTGATTAGAAAGAGGCACTTGTCTTTAATCTTGTGCAAATGTGAAGACAATTTCTTTTTTCCAAAAAGAGTCTAAAGTTATAAAAACAGTACTTTCAAATCAATAATATGTTCTAATTTACTCTTCTATTTTTTATCTATTTATACTTCCATAGTTTCATTTATTTGATGGCATTAGGGCTACTCATAGTACTACTCACATAGTAACACATTCAACACTCCACTAAGAATATCTTGCACTTTCCTGCTGCCCCTTGCCTGGAACATGAAATCAGTCAGAAAGGGATGGGCAAAAGAGCAACATTTTGCAACAAGCCTTTATAAAACTGGCAAAGTTTTTGCTTTCTCATGTTTTGCAGTAAATTGACTCCAGAAGTTTGGAGCCACCACTGAGAAAAATCTTATCCCAGCAGCCAGACTCTGCAGATCTGGGGATGTCTAATTCAATGAGCACATGTAGTTGAGTGGGTTCTCCTCTTCTTGGTTATAAGAAGTCCCATCTGCCTTCTCTTAAAGCTGACAGGAGGGTTTCTGTGGCATGCCAGATTCATTATGAGTTTGAAAATTTCGGGAAAAGATAGGCTTCTGTAGAGAGAACATTAATTTCAATATGACGAGAGTAATAAGACTCCTAAGTGAGCTTGGTGTTTTTAAGACATCAAGTAATGAGAAGTTCTGTACAAGTGACTTGTTTCTTTAAGAAGAAAATAAAGGGGGCAGCATCATCTTCATCACCATTAAATCAGGAGGCTATCTTCAGATCTCTTCCCACACTTGATGTGCCTTTCTACAAGTCTGGGTTCTAGGTGTCAGAAGGTCTTGTGAGAACACAAGGGCTGGAGTGGGAGAGGAAAGGGACCATATCTCCCAGACATCAGTCCTATTCTGTTTTAAAGCTGAAAAGTATATTCTAAAAAAGAAGAGAGAGAAAGAGATTAGAAAGAGAGATCTTACCAAGACATCTTTGATAATAACAATAATCCCTTCACCAGAGATGATAAAGGGATTTCCTAAATGAACAGCCTTCCATCGCCTTAGCAAAACTGTTTGCTTTTCATCTATTATTAACCCCTACAGTACTCTTGGCCAAGTTTACACTGAAACAAAATTTTGACAAAAATTTGGGGTTATTTGTTCCTTTATTCTGCCTGATTCTTGCAGGCAAAATGATTCATTAATGGAAGAATGGCTTGCAAGCACAGTTTCTTAATTCTTATGAGAAGGAAAACACCAACACTGGAAGTGGAGAAGGCTTCCAGTAAGGCAGCTGGGAGGAAGGTTTTGACTCAAAGGAGTCCCGACCTGCTCTTCCTCTCCCTCAGAGGCGATCAGCCTTTGGGCCACCCCTTGTAGGACAGCATTTGCTGTTTGCAGCTCCTGTCTTGGGTGGCATGAGTGAGAGCAGCAAAAGGCAGCTCACATAGAAGGATAGGGTCATGCACCTCGAAGGAGCTGCAGCAGGGCTGTCAGGTGCCCATGTGGAAGTAGGGATTTGGGAACATGTGAAGGTCAGCAGGTGGAACCCAAACAGAGGAAGCGCTCATGTGAAGGATTGAGATATAAAAAAAAAATAGAATGTGAAACTATCTTTAAGAAGTTTGCTTAATGAATACCTCTCCAATCAGTATTAGCCCTGCAGTCCTTAGGCAGGTTGACCACTATCCACCAACGTTAACAAAATCAAAGAAAAAAAATGTCCACTTGTGTCTTTAGATCAACAGAAGTCACTTTATATTAGTGTCTCACCAGTAACTGCTTTGTCACTATAGAGCAAAGCTAGAAAGGAGAGTTTCAACAGCGACCTAGAGTAAATTGCCACTGCACTGGCTAAGATCCACTGTTCCAGATGGGAGGCTGGTTAATTTAATAGTAGGCATCTGCAGGAAACCTAAGGAACAGAGATGTTAATTATTGCTAAACTTAAAAGCACAAACTGAGGTGAAAACACAGTCATTCAAGTATCCCAATAATCAGTTTAACTCAGGAATATGATATAATGAAAGAATCTCTTTTAATGACATGGAAGTTGTGTCATTAAGCTGTGACTGTAGCAGTGAAAGAAAAGGAAAAATGCCATCCAGTAGCATTGCTTGAGGGTGGCTGGGAGAGATTCTCAGCTGACTAGGAACCACATTGCTGTAGGAATAGAGACTATCCATACCCCTATTCATATATTTCCTAGACATAATATTCTCTTAATAAATGCAAGGGAAGATGATAAAGCAGATTCAGAGCAACTGTGTCTGCTGAAAGGCTCTGACTGCTACACACTCATGGTTGCTTTGTGTGCATGCATGTGAGTTGCCAGATAAATGTCTGAGATCAAAGATGACCAGGACAAAATTCTTCTGGCCCTTAAATACTTTCTTCATCTTCTCTTGCCTCAATTTATTGTGTCTAAAATAGTTATTGGGTCAGCTGAAGCGAGCATGAATATGGGCATTGCTTCCTTTGACTGCCTATTCAGCGCTCTACTCCTCCTCCAGTTTCCATTTCAAGTTGCTTTTGATGCATAATGAGAAGACGGTCAGGGTCAGGGATGCAGCGGCAAGCTGAGCAGAGGATTCTAATATATTACAGCTGTAAGATGCCATGACTCACCCAAGGATTGCACTTCATCTGGGCAAAGTTTAGAGGGCACATCAGCAGGTTTTTTCCTCTCCATAAGAAAAAGAAGAGATAACACATCTCTGTGGGCTCTGGGCTAGATAACAACTTCCTGGGTCTTTACACAGTGCCTACCATGAGCAGAGCCCACACAGGCTGGATGCACTGAGTTTCACACCACTGCAAACAAGCAAGAAATATATTTATGTGGCTGGCTCCCCTCTCTGCTCCTGAGATTTTGCAGGCTTGGTCTGGTAACTCCAGACTCAACATGACAAGGCAAAACTTGCCTGTCATCTGTCAGCAGATTAGCAGGAATGAGAGGCTTGGAGAGACTGAGCACCTCCCAGTTTCTTTCCTAACAGGCTTTTGCTTTTCCTTTCAAACCAGAATATTTATTCCAGGGAACAGGAAACGAATTGAGGCTGCACACTAAAATTTATGTTTTCACTGAGAGGCACAAAACTGTTCCTGTCCTTTTGGTTATTTAACCTGCATGGTAAATGTCATTAACTCCTACAGGAACAATAAAAAAAACAGGCTCTTCTGTGACATTTTTGCAAAGCTTAAATTCAGACTGCCCCATAGTAGCCACTCTGTTCTCACCCACTGGCTGACCTGAACCCTCACTCCAGGTTTTCCTACTCCATCTCTAGAGGGACCATTTGCAGTGACAGAGCAAGGTCTGCTAAGTCAGATGTCTAAGGAGTCTGTAAGAAGTCCACAGCAAAAGATAACTTGCCAGAGTATTTTCCTCCCACAAAGGCAAAAGAGGGATGGTCTGAATTTGGTAAGCAATAAAGCTTTAAAGATAAATAAAATCTGCGGAGCTCCACTATTTGAAAGCTATGAGGACTGCAGCACTGCCAGCCACCTAGGAACTATGTGAACTGCCAGAGTCAGTGAAAGGGTGAGATATGAGTGAACTCAGTGCAGACAGATGAACCAAACTTTTTAACGCATGCCTACTAGGATGTGAAAACAAGTTTACTTTTGGTGCCTCTTCATGCTGTTGGCTCTCTCAAAGAAAACACATTAAATGTTGCTACCATAAATCTTGAAAATAAATAGGATAATCTATTTACACACCTAACAAATGAACCTTAGAAAAGTACTGCTCACACTGAAGTGATGGGCTTTGTGCTGTTACAAATGGAAACATCAGGAATGTTGACCTTAGGCAATGAGAGATCAATAAATAGCAGAGACACAGTAGATCATACCTTACAGAATGCTATACTTAGCTTCTTTCTATCAATATCACATCAACATGTATGTATCCTTTTTGTTGCCAGTGAAATGGCCTTTTCACTCTTGCTGGGTGACTTAATTCATGGATGATGCATTCTTTTTTTTAAGCATTGTTATTTGCATCGAGAAACTGCATCTAGTGCAAGATTGATTGCAAAATATTAGTTCAATGAGAAAGTAAATATATTTTCCTAGTTTTAATTCTAATGCACTTCTATTTGTAACTGAACATCATTGATCCTCACCCAGCAGAAGACACACAAACCACTGGAGAATTTCTGAAGAGGTGGGGAGGGAATTTCTCCATGAGGGAGTGAATGGGTAGAAGGAGATCCAATGCGATCCAATGAGGGGAGTTGAACCTGAAATGGATCCACAGGATCTCCCACCTCTGCCTTCCCCTGCTGCCAGCAAGTGCCCATGAAAGCCATCGGTGACCTGTGTTCTATGCAAGCACTTCCCAATTTCAGAGTGATCGAATCTGCAACTTTAACACTTTTGCAATAGCTATAGTGTGTAACACATGCTGGCATAGCCCACTGGTATGTACACATACCATATACAGGCAGATGGACAGACATTTTATATTCAAAGTACTACAAAAGAAGAAATAGCCGGCACAGCTATTAGACAATTTACTTAATGTGCCTCTGATCTGATGGCAATCCCAGGATGGCTAGAATAAAATAGAAGGGCTAGAATAGATGGCTAGAACCAAGGTAAGGGTAAATAAAAGTACATTATTTCCTCTTTATTCCTCCTCACAAGACACGATATTTTCAAACAGCATCAAGGCGCAAGTACAGATGTCCTACTTGGAGCACAGCTAACCAACCTCACCATGGTAGAGATCTCAGAAATAGGGCTTTTATAGCCCATCAGCTCCAATAACTATTCAATACAAGAATTCCTGGCATTGTAGTGCAAACTTCTGCATTTCCAAACCCACAGTGATTCATGACAGTAATTTTAAAATTACAGCATTACAAGAATAAGGGCAATGGATCAATTAGTCCAGTCAATCATAGAAAGAAAAATAAAGCAATACCTTTAGAAATCAAACATATGGCTGAACCTGACAAGCCTAGAGAAAATAGCAGTTACTTAATACTTGCCAGGTGAGTCTTAACCCAAAGGTACTTTCCAACCCAGCTAAAAGAGAAGGACGTTTTTTTTCAAGCTAAAAGGAAGGAGTAACTTGGATGCCTTTAGCAGGCCAGACTTAATGGAAGCATCTGACTGCACAGAAATCAAGGCTAATTGTTGGAAAGGAGATGGGTGTCAACTGTTGGGGTTCTCCTGGCTGCTGCAGTGACTGTCAAGGAAATACCATCAAGGGTCATGTTTGGAGCAGAGATCAGGACGTGACTGTCCAGAAGATGGGGGGATGGCAGGGAGCTCTCACCCCTGTTCCTTCACTTCTGCCACATTCAGGAACATGATGTTCTTTGCTCTCTGCAATCCGACAACAAATAAATCTGGATTTGTGTAGTGCTGTCTTTCTTCTCATATCAAAAGGACTTTGCAAGGCTTTAAATCTCAGCAAACTGAGGAACCATCAGCCCTGAATTATGAGTAGTTCTTCTTATGAATTTAACCTCTAATTCTGCCAGAGATTTCTCAAATTTTTAATTTAGCTTCACACAACTCTCATGGTCTGCTTGGTTTTTCAACTGCGTTTCAACTGTTGTTTGTGACAAATATTGAAAGAACTTGCTAAATGAATGATTTCTGAAATGTGAATTGCATTGGTTAATCATTCTTAGACCTGATTTAACATTTTTTCTCCTAACTAAATAGATGAGTTTAATTCATATTAGTAGGAGGTATCACTGTGAGCCTGACTCCTTCAGAGAGGGACCAGCCACAGCAGAATTCCAATAAACAGGATTATCAGATTTTAGGGCATTTAAAATCTTTCTTTTTAGATCTCTTAACACTTCCCTTCAGCAGCATACCTAAAAATATTAAAGCCACTATAAAATTTATTAGCTGGGAACAGACTATAAATGTATTCCTTCTCTTACTGTGTATGACCCCGTTATTCCCATGCTTGTAAATAAGCAGTGTCCAATCCCATATAAAATGTGTTTGATACATTATGGCTTTGTTGATTGTAATTTTTGTCAGCACCTTCATAACTGGCATAGCATAATCACATGTGTGTTCGGTTCCTGGCTGAGAAGCAGGTAGTCAGATCTGTATACATTTTATTTAATTGCCTCTGTGCCTGCGCTCTGTTATATGGCTTGAGGAAACCTGATCTATAGATGTCTCGTCCTCTATAAAATATATCACTTCCAATGCAAATGGTTGAGCATGTGAAGTTAATTCACTTGCCATCAGTTACACTGCGACTCAAAGGTGTTGGTAGAAAACAAATACCAAAAGCCTATAAACACAACCAGGACAAATTCGGCTTAAAGTCTGAGAGCATCTTCATGCAAAACACTGATGATATTCACTCAGGTGCAATTAAAAATTCGAAAGGAAAACCAATTTTTAGAAGAAAAAAAACAAATAATCCTTGGTTAAAAACTGAAGATAAATGACCATTCTTCTGAGCATTTCATTTGACAAAATCAGTTGCTGAATCTTCATTTTAAAATGCCTAGGACAGGAAATAGTGATCCAATCACACCTCATTACTGTCTAATGTGGGGTCACAGTCCACCAATGATCTAGAAATAGGTGCAGAGGGAACTGTTCAAATGCTCAAGAGGATGCTGTGGAAAATAGTTTAAGTCTTACAGAATAGCCTAAAAATATATTGATTAATTTCTGCCAGGCTCTAAAAACAATCCTGAATAAAAATAGAAACTTCTCAGAATTGCAAGAATGTCTTTAATAATGACGTATACATTTGTAAGTGCTATATTATTTTAGATCCATGGAAAAACAAGTGTCTCAGAATTTTTTAAGATTTTTAAAGAGAGAGAAGGAAAGTAATTATCTAAGTCCCTAAAAGGAAAAGTAGTAACACTCTAGTTATTCCCTACTAAACTACCGCCATAAGGTAAGGCAGGGAGAGATTTGCTGATTTGCCCATAAACATTTTTTACTAGACTTGTACATATCTTTTCTTCATTACTGTAAAGGAGCATCCGACACAGGGCTCATAATTGGAATTATGCCTTTAGAAATATCTACCATTTTGAATCTATCTGGATTTGATAAAAAAAAATAACTTCTACATCTTTGTTAGTCATCCTGGGGATTCTGAAAATGGGGACAAAGACTTTCACTAAGCATATAAAAACAAAAATTAAAAGAGTAAAATTCTGCTTTTGTCAGGATGCCATGGCAAGTCTCCCATAACCTTTCAAGGAGACCAATTAGGTCCATAAAGGTTAGCAGCACAAGCCATCAAAAGCTTGTGTTTCAAATTCTATTTCCTTCTTCAGCAGTGAATCTTAGTCCTTTCCCAACTACTTCTAAAGAAAAAAATCAACATTTATGATGAAACACTGGAACAAGTTGTGAAGAGAGGTTGTGGAATCTCCTTCTCTGGAGATCTACAAGACCCGCTTGGATGCAGTCCCGTGCCATGTGCTCTAGGTGACCCTGCATGTGCAGAGGGATTGGACTAGATGACCTCTAGAGGTCCTTTCCAACTTTAATGATTCTATGATTCTATGATTTTCAAATAGATAAGCATCAAAGACAGATTTTCCAAAGAAGTATTCAATTGGATCTCTATCTTCAAGTAATTCAAACAGACCCTGAAAATAAGTAGACTGAAGAGGCCAAGCCTCTTATGAAGTTACACACACCCCGTCTTCCATCATCAGGTCACCACTATTCTCCAAAGTCTCTCCTCAGTGAAAAATGAAAAGTAACACAAAATTCTCTGGGAAGAAAATTGGCATGAAACCCTGGCAGATTTAACTACAATCAAGTTGAACAGAAGTATTTTTAACATCTGGAGTACTGAATATCAAAATGTTTCAATTCCCTAGAATTATACAACAAGAAATTAACTTTTTTTTTCAGGTGGTCAGAAAAAATAAAATATTATTTCCTACAATCCAGCTTGAATTGCATATTCCTTTAAAGAGAAGAAATTTAATTTGGGTTCTGCTGCAGCATTTGTATATGAAGACTTTATTGTATATAATAGTTTACAACATCTGCTTTAGTCATTGGAAAATTTGTGAGCAGTTGTGAAACTGGTCTTTCTGTGAAATATCTCAGCTTCTCTAGTGTAAAACCATAGAATTAATCTTTTTTGTTCCACTTAAGATGAAAATAGCACAATACTTTACAATGGCATTTCCAGAATCACAAATTTGTCATTAAAAAAGATTATTTATAAAAATCCTTGAAAGGACCTATGTCTACTGTTTTATGTATCAGCTTCTAACTGAACAGTGACTTTGCATATTCCTTAGAGTAAGGAGCTTTTGCCAGAAACTTAGCATTCTGAATGAGTTTGTCACAAAATTTTAACCAAGTGTTGCTAATGATCACCTTGAGTATATAAACTACTTTACAGGTTTATGTTTTTACAGCCCTGGAGTCTCTTTTTCTTCTTTCCATTGTTTTTACCAGTTATGTCTCACTTCACTGGGATGGTTGTTCCTGGTAACCACAGATGAGAAATCCTCTCTGTAGTACTTCACCTTAAACAAATATTTAAAGCTGATTTCTGATGACTGAGATTAAAGACAGAAATATATCAGGTATTCTAGAACAAATTCCTGGGCCCTTCCTGGAGCATGCTATGAAAAAAAAATCATAACATCATCTTAGAAATGATGTACTACAGTTTAATCATGTACCTACCAGAGTCAAAGGAACAGGATAGGCTTACTGAAAGACTCAATAAAAAATAGATGGGAATGGGCCCTGAGTATGCAAAAATGAATTAAGTATTTGCTAAAGACTAAATTAATAGTATGCTAATATAATAAATTATATAATATAGTATATAAGTATGCTTATATAGTAAATTAAGTACTCTAAATTAAGTAGTCATTAAGAATGACTAAATTAAATCATTCATCAATGACTTGGATGAAGGGACAGAGTGAACTCGCAGGAAGTTTGTGGATGATACAAAACCGCGTTGGGTGGCTGACACTTCAGAAAGCTGTGCTGCCATCCATAGGGACCTAGACAGGTTGGAAAGCTGGGTAGAGAGGAACATCATGAGGTTCAACAAGAACAATGCCAGACACCAGTACAGATTAGGGATTGACCTGCTGGAAAGCAGCTCCATAGAGAGGGATTTCAGAGTCCTGTTTGACGACAGGTTAACCATGAGGCAGCAATGTGCCCTTGTGACCAAGAAGGCCAGTGGGATCCTGGCTGCATCAGGAGGAGCGTTGCCAGCAGGTCGAGGGAGGGGATTCTGCCCCTCTGCTCAGCTCTGGTGAGGCCGCACCTGGAGTATTGAGGGTAGTTCTGGGCTCAACTGGTACAAGAGGGACATGGAGCTTCTAGAGAGGATCCAGCATAGAGCAATGAAGATGATTAAGGAGCTCGACCATCTGTCTTATGAGGAAAGACTAAGTGAGCTGGGCCTGTTTAGCCTGGAGGAGATGACTGAGAGGGGATCTTATAAACATGTACAAATACCTGAAGGGAGAAAGTAAAGAGGATGGGGTTAAAGTCTTCTTAGTGGTAGCCAGTGACAGAACAAGCGATAATGGGTATAAATCAAAACACAGGAAGTCTAATCTCCATATGAGGAAGAACTTCTTTACTTTTGGGATGACAGAGCCCAGGGACAGGATGCCCAGAGAGGTTGTGGACTCTCCTTTGGAGCTCTTCAAAACTCTCCAGTTTCAAAACTATCTCTTGTTTTGTTCAAAACTCTCATGCTCTACGTGTCCCTCCTTGAGCAGCTGGGTCAGACTAGCTGGTCTCTAGAGGTCCCTTCCAACCTCAACCATTGTGTGATTCTGTGATGTATTTGCTAAATGAAGATCTGCATTTCTATGCCTGATTCATGATCTATGCAACACCTTTTTTCCTACTCAGATGTTGTGTCAGTGATGGCCACAGCATTACCATGATCAGTAAATATAAGCAAGCAAGAACAATCAGCACACTGCTCTGTATTACCTGTTCCCTCACATGTGCAGTTTCCATAATGCTGAACTGGTGTTGTCTGTCTAACTTGAGGCAAAAAGCTGCGACTCACTCCAAAGCTACTTGGAGTCTCTGCTCATGCCCTTCTCATGTTTTTCTCTTAAAAGCAAAGTATCATCTAGGTCAACTCTAGTAACCTCTAGACCATCACAAATCTGTTGCTTTTCCCAGTGAATTGCCATAGGTGCCAAGCACAACGCAACTGTCAGGCAGGGGAAATAGTTTCTTTTGCACAAATAAGGTGTCAGATTTGAACAAAAGCGTTCTGTGTTTCTCATAAGGCAAATGCCAGAACCCTGCTGCTGCATCGCACATAAAAAATATTTGGCTTCAGTAAGTTCTTCTCTCAGAAGTAATGCAGCATGTTCCTTTTACCTATTGAATTTCTCCCATTAGGTTTATACCTAAGCATGAGATTCTGTCTTTCTTTCCTGCCTTGACCAGGGTCTGAGGTTCTTGCTTGCTCCGTGACTGAGAGGTCAAAAGCCAACCACCTCATCTATAGTACAAAAGAAATTTGTCTTCAGATGCAAGCTGTGAAAAGTTTGGCCTCTTTCAGCTTCTGTCTATGAGTTTCTGTTACCTTTAAAAGACAGACTTGACGTCTTCCTTAGCTGTCTCTACCTTTCCAGAGGATTGTGCATTTTTGGACAAAAAAAGCTAAGTACGCTTTTACTGATCTTATCTTGCTGTTATTATAGAAGCTTGTCTCATTCCTTGCCCCATCCTGTCAGTGACAAATCAATCCTTTTGGCAAACAAACTCTCAACTCCATATAGAAATACAATTGTTCTAAATCCTGGATTCTACTTTCTCTTTTCATTGCCTTTACTGCCAAAGGAGCATCAAAAGAATGATAGTATCAATCCTCCTAGCACCGCACTACATTGTATTCCTATGTCCAGTTAACACAAACAAGAAGACATTCTGTCTATAGGTTGATTTGTTTCCTATTTCACTACTGTTCTCAAAGCAGTATTCCTGTTGTCATTCTCTTTTGCACATGATCTCCTCAAAGCCTCTAGCAAAATGCTAGAGGTAACTTTCTCCCGCTTTTTTTGTCTGGTGTTAGAGTGCATGGTAATCCATGTGAAGTCTGTGTAATTGTTTGACTTACTCATGCTTTCCTGATTCAAATCTTAGGTCTAATCAAATTCTGGACTTTCTGTCAAGTCTATGGTGTGAACACTGTCTACCCTTCATAAGCTTCATTTTGGACTCAGGAAAATTTTTTGTCTGGTCATACATGTAGCTTATCACAAGATCTTGCATGAAGGGGAGGCCGCAGGTGCTCAAATCTCTTCATTTACCAGTGTGAACCAGCAAGACTGTAAGATACCTCTTCTCTGCTACTCACTCTCCTGATCCCTGGGCAACTCTCATCCACAGAAATTGGCAAATGGACATCCCCCATGGGGATTTGGTAGAGTGACGAAATTAAAGTCCATGCTGGCCACACATCTGCAGTGCATCACAGTGTGCACACAAGCAGAGATCAGAGAAGACAGGTGAGCAAGAGATTCAGCAGAGACAGTGCAAGTCACTAGCAGCAAAGCTCCCCCAAACCTTTTCTGATGTTTAGTTTTCAAAGGATGGGCTGCAGCCCATCTTACCTTATTCTACCTTATTCTACCCTGTTTTGGGGGAACATTGAGTTCACTCGTTGCTCTAAAGTTAAAGAACTCATTACTGCTGTTTTTTAGCTCATGGTGAGTGGGTGTGACTGCACTCCTAAGTTTTTCAGTATGCACACTTTTAATTTGAATGTAGTTCTGTATTTGTTCAGCTACTGTTCACCTCAATGTAATGACACAGGAACTCATAGTCATGCCAAAAGTGTATTGAAATCTAGATTAAAAAGTCACAGCAAAATAGTTTCTGAAAGGAAAACTCATGGATTATAACTAGTAAGAAGAAAACTTTGCAAACTGATATTTAAAGCAGCGAAAAGAGACCAGGTACTCGCAGCAAATTGCAAGGGACCAGTGTCTTGTATACGTTAGTTACTTCTGTCATTCTGCAATCTTCAAAGAGGGCAGGTGATTCAACCCCCCGCAACAAGGCAGAACAGTACATACAGGGATTTTGGAAACCAGCAGAAAGTCTATGGATTAGCAGCACACAAGCCTAATGGGCACAGCTTTAGTGGTCTGCACATGGGGATATTCTGTACCCCCCTAACTCCCATAGAGCTGCCCTAAGTCTGGGGCTCTGACTAGAAACATAACAAAAATTATGTCAACAAATTCTCCTGCTGCTAACCAGTATGTTTCAAAGTATTTCTCCAGTATCTGTGTTTTCTTTTGGGAGGGGAAGCTGAAATAAAGACTCGTGTCTGTTCCAGCTCTGCTGGGAGGACTCTGTTCTTCTATTTCCTATCATAAAACAAGACATCCGGCACCTTCTCAGCACACTCTCAGATATATTGATGAAAAGCACTTTAAGAGGCCCTGCTCCTACAAAACACTATCTTCCTGTCATGCAACAATGTGTTCACACAGAGAATTTTTTGCCACTTCAATTTACCAATCTCACAGCATTTATAGCACACCAAGCAAGAGAGGCACTACTTTCAGCCCCTCAATAGGATTCACGCTTATCATTTCAGTAAATAAAGTTAATCGACTTGCTGTAAAAAGTCAGTGCAAATTTGAAAAAAATATTGTTTGTGAATAGCATATTTTTCCATCTGAAGGAAAAAAGAGAACTAAAAATCTATGTCAGTGTATTGTATTTGCTACTACATTGTATTTTTGTATTGCCTTTGTAATTTTTTATCTTTCTTTTAATTTCCTTCTATATATTGAATTTGTGTGAGAGAAAGCACGTAGTGACATTTGGAAACTGCTTTTTTTTCTCTCCCAAAATCGCCTAGGTCACCCTTCTATTAGGGTTTCGCATCACTGGCTGAAATATAATCTGTTTGCTAAGAAAATAAGTCTTCATCAGGTTGTGAAAAGTTTCCTACAAAAAGAAAAATGAGTGTATTTTGATATTTTGTTAAACCTCTGGAACATTTTCTTTTTGAAATTCATTAAGATTTTGCACTCAGAATGGACTGAAGGCATGAAACGCCTATGCATGTGAAGGGCAGGGCGACACAGAATGCGTGCTGCAACCAAAGGGCTCAGAAACCCTTCAGAAAGGGTTGAAACAATAAAGTTAGAAGGGGAAAAAAGGCTACACCCATAAAACATCCAAAATCAGCAGCTCCAAACATGAATTTTCAATTTAAAGCAATTTGGTTTGGTCCCACTGGCCAGCATCCACTCATAGCTCTCTCCGTTCCTGGGAACATTTGCCTAAAGAAGGTGGTCAGCCTGGGTTGAAGGTGATAAACTGAGGCCCACTGAGGTGCTGCAGAAGCAATGGGACAAGACCTGAGTGCCAGCTACTTTCCCTTGGTGGCTGTGTTTCAGATCAATCCCAAACTGGTCATGTTTCATCATTTTCAGCACAAGAAAAGCAAATTCCTTCCGCTTAACTTCAAACAAAATGCTGTCTCCATGCTTTTTCAACTCAACTACCTCTTTCTGAGACAATTACCGTGAACATTATTTTGAAAAAAATTTCCATTTGAAAATGTCAAAGTAAAATATTCTGATTTTTAAAAGGTTGGCAGCATTTTGTCAAGATCAATGTGCACTGGAACATGGGTTGTTATTTTGTTCTTCAAACAGCTATTTTTTTTCTCCCTTTCCATCTTTAGGGTGACTTACTGCTTCATAAGGCCATTTACCTCTTCCTAAGCTGTTCTCAAAACCAGACGCAGATTTCACAGGCAGATGAAGAATCATCTCTTCTCTAAAACAGTTCCTCAGAATTTTTTACAAACCCAGGAAAAACATAATGGTGATACATGGCATTGGCTTGTGAGTAAATATTGCAAGTTTAGGGTTCCTTTTAGTAATTTACTCAGTATTCATGGCTCAAAATGAAAAATCAGTAGCTTAATTTTATATGACAGCATTGCTCATATTGCAGAGGAATAAAGTAAACGTGATGGATTTACAAAACTGGTTATTTCTTAAAACAGACAATCACTTTATATAGGTTTCATGAGCTCCTTGGCAGCTGAACGGAGGCTTAAATGAACTTCAGTTTATGCATCTGACTTTGTATTTGTCATCGACTTGAAGGACTCACGAGTGGCTACTGCAGCTCTGCTGTTGCATGGGAACTCGCTGTATTCATCACAGGCCAAACCTACTGGCAGCCCTCACCTTCCTAAAGAATCAAGGAACTTTCCTCACCTGATTAGTCACCATCCAGGCCACAATCTTGTGAACACAATCACATGTGCTGGCCTTTGGAGAGCTCTCAGTGCCCAAGCACATAAAACACATGCATTCCCCTGGGGAATTTGCATGGAGGGTTTGTGGTTCACATTCTTGACAGTGGTTAAAAGCAGATATTTTTATGGGCATTTGCTTCTTACGTTCTTATGATTGGAACCAGGGAATGGAATATTTAGGTAAAAAAAAATGGCTACAGGCAAGCAGAAGTGATCCCAAACGCCAAATAACAGGTGTGCATTTCAATAATGGCTGCAAAATTTGGAAAGGTTGTGGCACTTTGCTGTATGAGTCTTGGAAGGGAATTAGTAATCTTCACATCCTGTGTCCTAGTGATTGAAATAAACTACTTGGTAAATTGCTAAGTAAGATGACCCATTTGCTGGCACATACACATTCATATTCTTAGTAGGTTTAGTATTCCAAATAATGACTGCCATATGCAACAGTAAACAACTCTTAAAATTGACTGGAAGATCCTCTACTACTTTTGAAGGCAATTTGTGAACATTATTCATGTTCCCCTAAAGAATCTCCCCTTCAACTAAGGTTTAAGAAAGTGATCCTGGACTCTTTTACCCCGACAGAGCTATTGGGGTTTTTTTCTATTACAGCAAGAATAAAACTATAGCAGGAACCTGGATTGAACTGGATCCATTTTTCACGAATAGGTAGACTGAAATTATGATGAATGGAACTTTTCAGACCGAAACAGCACCAGGCATGCCCTTATTTATTTATTTGTGTCTATCATATAACTGTGTTTCTGGAGCAATAAATACTTTAAAACCTGTATTATAAAATATACCCAAGCCACAGTAATACTTCCTAAGCTACCACAGAAAGGAAAAGACTCCCAATCCAAATTCTCCTCCTTCTTCAGAAACGGCTTTGATGAATAGACACACTCTGTGATAGTCCTCAAAGGGCAACAGATTCTGATTCTGGCAGAATCGCAGGGGTGAAGGCTCTGCTGCAGCTCATGCTGCCAGCAGTCCCAGGGGCACAAATCAAGACAGTGCCAGCACGAGCATCCCTGCAGGTAGCCCAGGCTGGGGCAGAAGGCAAGGGTGAAGGAAGGACCTGAGTCAACACAGGAACGTGCTACCTGCTGTCAGTGGATCTGACAACAGAGGGATCATGAATGGAGGAATCTAGATGAGGACATAGTTTCCCTGTTGATGGATTGACGAGTGCAGCTAAAGATGAAGGTTGGAGATGACTATTGTCAGGTCACTCCCTGTTCCGTCAAACATAACTGCAGGTACTCGCAACACTAAACAAAACCAATCTTTGATACACTTACCATCAAGAACTACAAAATGTCTTTAGTATTAAAGCTAAAACCTGTCAATACAGGTTGAAGCATGTGCCTTTGTGTTAGATTTGATCATCTTCTTTTGTTTTATTCATCACTATTGCTTATTTTCTACTAAATATGTCTAGTTCCTGTCCTCTAACCTTTCCTTATTAGGGCAGGCCCAAAAAACAAACTCTCAAAACCAGTCTTTGGAGAGACCTGCTCAATAAATAAATAAGTGACAAGGCTTTCTTCTCTAACTTCCTTTGCATCTAATTTAGACCATCCCCATTTCATCCCTAGGCAGAACACACATTCTATTCATACAAGACCCATAAAGCATGTTGAGACCGCAGAGCATCCATGATTTGTTCATGATGTTAACAGTGACTCACCATGGCCAGCTTACAGATGTTAGACTGCTGATGGATGGCCTGCATGCAGCACATGGTATTCAGCTGAGGTATTAATCATGTGTGGAAAGATCCTTCTTTTTTTTCTTTTGGTCCCTATGAATAATGAAACATCTAATACACTATATTGTACTTTACAAGCTCACTGAAATGAGCTCCTTTCTAAAAAGAGAAAAGGATAACACTATTAAAGCAATTGAATGCTGTACATGACATGATGACATATTAGGATTTTTTGACTAGTTAAATGAATACACTTGCCTTGTGGTGATTTATGCCAGTGGGATGGGTTTTTATCTAAAATATTCTTTCCTAGGAAGGGGAAAGAGTATTCTTGTTTCCCTCTTCCTTTCTTTGAAATAGCAAACCCATTAGCTGTGCACCAAAACATGATTCTGACCATTTCTTTTTAATGAAAAATAAAAAACACGTTGGGAAGCAGGAAGAGAAGACTGTGTAGACTTCAATAAGAAATAGCTCATCTGGAGTCAGAAATATGTTTTTTTTGCCTGGGCACACTATCTTCCTTTCAGATACTGAATGAAAATCAAGAATGAGACCCTTCCACACTAATTCTTGAGCTTCCTTTTCTACTTCTGAAACAAGTGTTTTCATTACTGAAAGGACAGCAAGTTGTCCAGGGCAGTATACTTTAATTCCTTATGTTAAAAGTACTTAGTGTCAATGTCTTTTTTAATTTAACTCTTACTTAATGCTCAAAAGATCCAATGACCAAGCTCAAGTGACCTTAAGTATCTTTTCATTCTTCTTGATGTATTAAGCAGCAGCTTTCTTTAGAAACACATTCTGAACTGTTTTTCTGCCAAGTCACGCTTCATTGATAATGAGGAGTTATGCTGAAAATTACAAAGAAAAAAAAGAAAATAAGTATAGGTCACTGTGGAAATTGAAACACTACATACAAGAACTCCGTCTTCTTTCCCAAACAGAAAACTTTCGCTTGCAAAAGAAATGTGTGCATGAACATCATCCCTCTGTGCAGGAAAGTCACCATCTTTCATGTGGTAGTCCTGCCTCAGGTTACGCTGAGGTCCATATTGCCTCTGCTTAGTTAATGGTGGTACCCACATTGGTTCAATAACAACTTTTTCAGGGTGTGCTGATGTATACATCCCTAATCACTTCACAAAGGGACACAGAAAAACAGATACTTGGCCTCAGAGGTCTTAGGTTTATTACAATTCCATAAACATTGATTTCACTTTCTCTCACTGAGGGAAAAAAATGAGTCAATTCACTGTGGGCAAAATAGTATACTTTTTTTAGTCAAAAAAAAATCTAAAATGGCAAATGATGACATTTTTTAACCTGCTTTAATCAACAGCTATGGTATATCTGGCCAAAGACAGGACTAAGGTGTTTCTAGGCTTTGTTTTAATAAAATCTTCCTTTCTTAATCAGGAAGTTGTGCAAGCATATGCTTAAATGAATATAAGGTGAGTGCTCAGTTAAAACTGAACAGTTTGGGAAGTGCTTTCTTGCTCGGGATGTAGCAGAAAGGCATGTAATGGATGTTAGCCTCTTCCACACATGCAGCAGAGCTCAACATCTTCTTTGGCAAAGTCAGGTGTGGCAAAGGGTCCTGAGTTCACCTAGCTCCATGAAAAACGCAAGGCTTGGGTTAAGCTTGCTTTTTCTAATATTTATTACAGCTAAATTAACCAATGCACATTTTGACAGTTCATTTAGCTGAATGAATCTATCCAGAAGTATAGGAAAATTGTTTTGCATGTGAAGAGCCTAGTGTTGACATTTTCCCACCTTTCCCCATAGCAACAGCGGTCTCTGAATCTGTTCTCTGCAGCCTGGTTTTTGCTTTCAAGCAATGCTGATACTGTGCAGGAACCGTGCTCTATCGTGCAATGGATCATTGCCAAGAGGACAGGTGAGGAAAGCTGTCACCAGTTTTTTACTTCTCAATTTGATGATTTCTCTTCTGATGTCTGCTTTGTTTCATCCAAGTTTCTCATCAATATTCACGCTTATAATCTCCCTTTCCTTAGCAGGATTGAGAACCACCTCTTCTTCCCCATGATACTCTCTGGCCTTTTGCTTACCTTTTTTCTCCAGATAGATAGCCCATTTACTTTTGCAGCTACAAGCTAACAGAACTACACTGATTGAATGTGTCATTTGGAGCAAAAAAAATGCCTCTAAAGTAGCTGGGTGAAAATACATAGGAACTAAAATACCTTGATACAGGACAGCACAATTAGCTCTGAACTGGATGTCCACAGATATGGAGGTAGGAACTGCCAAAATTAAAGTGTCTCAGTATTCTTCAAGTTGGTGTGATCAAAGACAATAAAGTATTAAAAATGAACAGATCTATCTCAGAACAGGAAAATATTCAAGAAAAAGGATAAAAAGTCAGTTTCTTTCTTAAGGGGCAAAAAAATAGAACAAGATTCCTCCAATCTCAACCACAGTCATAAAAAAGGGAAAAAAAAAGAACAGTAAATCAAAAATTAAAGTCTTGGAAATATTTTTCCATGCTGCTGAAAAAAACACCATTAATAAAAACCATACAGTATGCTGTACTCCTCAGTATGAGACAAGCAGATGGTTTTGATATGACCATAGCTGTCCCTTCAGAAGGCAAATTCAGAACCAGAGAAATGAATTGCCAGCATCAAGACTAATGTATATTTCTGGTAATGGCATTATGGATAAGTAAGGACAGTCCCTGAGCTGTCGGAGGCAGCAGAGATGACATCCTGTTGGCTGTAGATGCTGAGGGAAGAAAACACCTGGCAGAATATTTGCCTTCAAGATTGCTGCTATTTTGAAAGATGTGGACTTATTTTTGCAGGGACCAAGAAAGAAAGTAATTGATATAGACCTGTGTGAAACAGCTGAAGATACCACTGCAGATTTCTCCTGATATTGACAAGTAGCTATAAATACTTCTCCAATTCTGAGTGCCATAGCATGAGATAGCTGATATAGTTGGACAGTGAAGAGAGGGGTGGGAATTGGAAACCCCATGCTGGACGCCAAGACAATTTTCATGAGAAAGGAAATCTGAAACCGATGGTCAGTGGAATGCACCTCATGCAGAGGAACTGCTGTAGGCTTTGGCCTGCACACCTCTTACACCCACTTAATTCCTCAAGGCAGCATTTAAAAAGGATTTGAACAGAACACAAAGCAGCATGGGGTAAATATCAGCCCAGTTTAATTAATCACTACTGCATTAAAAGCAATAACTGGGGGAAATATAATGATAGTTGGGCCATATGAAGCAGCTGCAAAGTTCCCCAGCAACTTTAGGAATGACCCTTCAACCCTTTCTCATTATTCATATGATTAATGCTTATTCATGTGAATAGCCTCATTGAGCTAAGTCACAGGACTTCAGTGAGTAAGGACTTTAGAATCAGACATAAAAATATATATAATTATACTCTTCCCTATTTATTTCAAATCCTGATTTAGTTAAGTGTGCTGATTAGCTCAATACAGCTTCCTGCATAGAAGCTTTCCAAGAACTATTCATTAACTAAGGAATAAAAAAATAAGTTTCAACAACAACAGTGTAATCCATCTTTCTGGCCCCATCTGTTTCAATGATGCTGTTTGGACATATTTTGAAGTTCATAAAAAATTCATAAAAACATAAGTTAAAAATATACCTTTAAAATCAATATCCGATTTACTTCAATACATGAAAAAAAAAAAGAAAAGAAAAAACAGGTAAAACGTGAAAGACACTGGAAATGTAATATTACATCTTGTTAAAAAGTTTCTATTAAAACCAATTGTCTTTATTTCATAACTTCTTTTCAAACAGTTTTTGCAAGACCACTAAATAACCATTGGTAACAAAATGGCCATTTTTACTTTGAACACCAATATATTGCCATTCTGCTCAGAGCCACCTGCATTTTTCATATAAGCAACAAGCAACAAACCTTGATAACTTTTTCAGTAGCGCTATTCTCCAGAAATCTTTAGTCCGTCTCTTGTCCCATCCTTAAGTAATCTTCATCTACTTTTTTTTCAACAAATTTTCTTTACCTCCTAATGAATTACTTTGGTATCATCTTAGATAAAATCCCTTTTATTACTAGGAACTTCTTTCCTAAACTGGTGAGAGAATCTAGAACATTTGGTTGTGTAACAGCTTCATATAAGTTTTCATCTTCATCTTCATCACATCTATATTGTAGCTGAAACAATAGGTTATTTTTAAGTGATATATACAATTTGCTTCTCTCCATTTTTATCAAATATTTCAGTATGCATCTGCTATTAACACCTCTCCACCAGATTTACATTAGACATACAAATCATAACCCAGCAGTTAAGAATCATCTCCCTGTTCTGAGTAGAGTGCTGGACAGATTCTCTTTGGCAATGATAATATATAACTTATGTTCCATTTTAAATAACATTTCAGCTTCTATAAGTACAGGCATGAGCTTCTTTACACCACTGGGCTAAGCCCAAGGCCTTAACATCTGTCTGTGTATTAACACTCAATTTTAGATGGCAGGTGGCATTTTTTTCTTTACTGCTGTGACACAAAAGCTGCTGGTCTATAGGATTGCCACACATCTGGAAGACAACTGAACAAATACTCACAGTTTGAGCAACTATGGATCATTTAGCTTCAAATACAGCAGTGCTGTTCCTCAACTCCGGAACTATTCATTAGCTCCCTATTTCTTAAACTTAATTACTCCCTGCCTCCCGTGTTCTTTGGACGTCTTTGCCGCGGGGTGCTTGCATATGAGCAACTTTCTCATTGCAAAGAGTCTTCATGTGAACCCCTTTCTGTGTCAAGCAAGCAGGAAGGTGATGACAGCATCAGTGATAGTATGAGTTGCATGCACATCTTGTGTAGTTACTTTCTCTTCCTAGTATATTGTTCCTCTCACACAGAATTACTAATATTTGTGCTTAGCTTTAGACCAGGAGTTTGAGTGTTCTCTTTTGCCCCACATCAGAACATCTTCTATGTAAAACAGCCTTACTCTGTGTCGTTAAAATGTGTTCCATTCCCCAGCAAAGCACTTCAGGCACGAGCATTGCCTCCAAACCCTTCATGGAAATTGTCTCTCAAAGGGTGTGCTAGATTGGCATAAGCAAATGTTCCTTATTCTAATGGAGTGTGTGATCACCTAATGGATTCTTCAAAAGGATGTGATGCAACTAGAGTAAAATGCTGTGGAAAGGTCTCGGCACCGAGCTCCGAATAACTCTGAAAAGAAGACAACCTGAGCTGCACTAAACCCAGACTTGAACTCTAAACACCAGCAGTATAGTTTCACACAAATCCAAAAATCAGAGGAATCTTTATTTAAACATTGGCTGTGAAAAATGCAAAGAACACAGGATGGGCTGGAGTTTATCTTATCTAAAATAGAAGCTGCAAAGTTACTCAATCATTCCCTCTTTATGGAAACATGAGTGTACCTTTCTTTGGCTCATGGTAACTGGAGGAGATAGTCCTTTGCCTCTTGGAAATCTGCTTTCAGCCTGAACACAGATGGTGCCTGTTTGATAACCAAACTCAGCAAATGCCACTTTTTAACACAATGAAGAGAAAAGCAAATTTTACCTTTCTCTGTTATTTACTGAGATGAATAATTCACAAAGTCTACTAGTGAAGATAAACACTTCCAATCAGTGTTTTTCCTACTCCTGATCCTTGCTTTTAGCAACATGCTGGTTTGTATATCAGTGTGCATCTCAAAATTAATACAGTCTCCAAGTATGTTTAGGTCAACTGCTTTTAGTTCTTTGTAGGCCTCCAGTATTCAAAAAGTTCAACCTTTTAAAGGTGCAGGTCCCAGCACTAAAGTTTTCCCTCATGACTCAAATTGCTCCTACAACATTGCCCTTGAGGCCTCCCAAACACCCCTTTACTACAATCCAGAACTTCATTTATTCAAGGTGAAACAGTAACAGTGAGCTGTTCTGACAGAAAGTCTTTCTACTTCCTCTTTTCTACAAAACTAGCAATAAATAAAGCCAAAATTTGACATTTTCAATTTGCATGTTAAACTTTTCTCCCAGCTCCTACTGAGTTGGAGCAGCTTGGAGCAGAGCCAGACAGATGTGAGGATGTAGTTCATCTGGGAAGGGAAACTAGATTATAATTTGGCAATTCTTCTGGGAGGAAAAGTCAAACCAAAGGGAGCCAAGCCTCTGAAGAAGTAAAATATATGTCTCTCACCTCTTCTCCCACTACTCCAGACAGTAAATTGATATACCTTTATTAATATTTATTGCCACTGAGCAGTATACAATAGTTTGCAGAAATTATTGGCAGCAGAAGAAAGGAGGTGAGCGAGGAGAAGATGTGGATGGGCAAGAAGGGTTTCTGAAGCTGGACAAGCAAGAAGGGTTGCTGAAGCTGGACAAGCAGTGATGATAACAGGGTTGGCTAACCATTCAGGAAAGATGCTACAACCAAAGGAGCAGAACTGTCTCCAAAAACTGGCTTTCCACTGACGGTTTCCATTGAAAGAAAGTCTTTGATGCAAATGAAGCAGGGCAGCTCACTGCAATGAGGACATTGCCCAGCTTGCCTTCAGCCACATGTGCACAGCAGCCTCAAGCACCAGCAGCAAAACCACGTGGCCACAGCTCCCAGAGGTGGCAAGGTGAAGGGAAGTTGGGGCTGCTTTCCAGAGCATTTGCAGGATTCGGCACAGGACCGTTCTTAGCAAGGGCCTGATGCTCAACCTCTAGCGTTCTGGCTGGGGTGGGAGCAGCAGAAAAAGGGGAGCACTTCCCACCTGTGCATCCCTCCCTGCTCTCCCACCCTGGGCAAGGTGCCCACAGAGCCTCCAGCACATACAGGTCCCAACACAGGAGCAGGACAGTGTGGAAAAAAACTTTTAGGAGCGGCTGAAAACTATCCCCAACCAGTACAAGGCACTGTTGAGTGTTTTCAGTGTCTGTAGCCATTGCTGGAGCCTAAAAGCCAGGACAAACCCTTGCCTATAGTTTACATATTTCACTCTCCATTGAAGCCAATGACGGGTCGTGTCCCATCAGCTGAATGCTGGATTTATCAGGAGCAGACATCTGGGCCACTATCTGCTGGGACCACCCATCCGCAGCAGAAAATGCCTCCCTGCACTCAGTGAATATCAGCAGGTCGGGGTTCACTTGCTCCTACCAGTGCCTCAATGTAGCCTGAATGAAAGGTCATTTTAAGATACTGTGCAATTCACTAGCGGGGCAGCGCACGACCCGGAGCAGGGCAAAGGCAGCAGAGGAATCAGCCCCCTTCCCGCTCTGATCTGACTTCAGAAGTGATGAAGTTTGCAATGATAACAATTTAAAACATAAGCCTCTGATCAGTCACATTTTGTATTATACATACAAATGCAAAACCAGATATTCCCCCCCTTCTAAAATAGCTTCTTTTTGACTTTATTTTCTTCCAAAAACATTGTAATGTGAGGGAAAAGACCATTTTGTTCTTTTGTAGGCTTTACATCTTTTTGGGCTCGGGAGAAACTGGTAGCAGCTGGTTTAATTTCCTCAGTTTCCCATGTCAAAGGTTCAGACATAGTTGTACCTACATTTTGTGAGTGAAATATTCTCCTCCTCTCTGGATCAAAAAACTTTAAGCAAAGTCAGATGACTCCATTTCAGTGTGCTGGGGAAGCCAGGGCAAACACTTTATAGATACATCTCTCCCTATATTTACAAGCACTGCTCTGCAAAGAGTTCTCTGTAGCAAAATATCTACTTTTTCCATGACCTTCTTATTTGTCTCCTTTTGCTAATGCTTTCCACATGGCCCGATTGACGAAACCCACCTCTTCCCAAAAATCCAGGAAAGCCTGATACAAAATCTAGGCTGCATTCACATTCATTTTCATCATTAAATAAAATCAAGCCAAGTAGAAAAAAAGGAATGGGCAGAAGAGGCAGGTAGTAGGCAGTGAATTTGATGGGAAAGATGGCGAGAAAGGAGAAAACAAGTCATCATGAGGAAAAAAACAGATGCCAAGTGTAGCCCTATAGGTCTGGGCAATGAAGACTTACAAAGGAATCTGCTCATAAAGAGGCTCTGACAGCACCGCAATGTTTCCCAGCAGCAGCTGTCAGGAGTGGGAGGACAAGCCCTATTCCTCTCCTCCTGAAGAGGGGATGGTTCCCTATTGTATGAGTAGGTGCTAATTATTATTTCCTTTCTAGGACTCAGGGAGGCTTTTAAATCTTTCCAATGCTTCAGTACAATAGGCTGTGACAGCTTAGATATATCTGGCAAAATGGGCTGGTATGGGGCTCTCCCCATCATGGGTGAGAGGCAAAATCAAAAGTAAGTGTTAATAGGAAAGTGTAGAGCTTCTCATAGTGGGGTGCATCAGGTTACCCTCATGAGGAGTTTCACATGGTGGGACCACTGGGTTTGGGACAGCAAGGTGTATGATATGTTGCATTTCTAGCAGCTTGTAGATAAAGAATGAAAAAGCTCCCAGGTTTTCCCTGTGTGCATCAGGTGCGAAGGTTCACACTTGTGTCCCACCATACACCAGCAGTGGAAACCAGCAGCAGTCCCTGGGGGAGCTTTTCACTTCAGCAGGTGAAGGTGCTGACTCCACTTCCCGCACACCAGTCAGACCTTATTTTGCTGACTGAAGAAGATGACATTTAAATAAAAACTCATGTAGCCATATGTTTCAAAACTGTGGCTCATATTTTATGCAAGAATGACTGTGACAGGCTGTGTATTTGTGCTGATGTGCTGCATTTCCACAACGCACTGCTGAATAAAGCTATCAAGATTTATTCTGTTCTTAACTTAAAAAATCAACTAACAATTCTATGCATCAGAAAGCTTCCTCACAGATTACAGTTAAAAAAAAAAAAAGGACACAGCTGTCATATTAATGATATTCTGTAATGTGATGGACCCATTCACAAGGTGTGATTGCACATACACTTAAACCTCAACATTTAACTTCACAGCATATCGTTTGAACAATGCATCTCACTTATGCTAAGAGTCTTGGGCTTTTGAATGATGTGTAACGCAGTACCGAAACACAAATCAAACAACAGCATGGTCCAAACTATAGCTTATCACAACAGAATAGATAGTAAGGAGTCCTCCAGCAGAGCAGACAGGGTTCAAGAGACAGATGTCTAAATAAAACCTAAATTTTGACAGTTTTTACAGTCAGTGCCAGTTGATATGGAGCTGAGCGTTGTCCTAGGAAAGCAGTGTGAGTGCTTTTTCATGGGGTTCCCACATCTGTGACCCAGCAGTGATAGTCACCTGGTAAATCTCAACAGAAAATGAAGTGGAAACTGCCTGGGATGATGGGCTACGTGAAACCCTGGGGTTCACAAGGTTGCGTGCGTGGAGTTGGAGGTGAGGAAGGAAGGCTGAACAAAGCCAGACTGAAGCAATGCAGCTACATAAATAGCAAGGATCTACTTAGGCATGCAAAAGGATTGGGAAAAAAAAATCTTTAATCATTTTCAACAGCTTTTTTTTTCTGTAAGGCAGTCAGTACCCTGGGGAATCAAGGGAAGACCTTCACAAGAAGATCCCAGGATCTCCCAGAGAAAGAGTAAGGTAGGGCCCTGCATCGAGCATTTTCTTGTTCTGTTTCTCATTTATCTAGAGAAAGAACGTGGATATATTTGAGTTCTTAACAAAATCTGCATGTGTTTTTCCCCATCTCACATCATGTATTCCTGAAGGAAACTAAAGTACAGGTAGTATGACCGATCTGTGTTTAAGATACAGTGCAAATCTAAGGCATCACCTGTAGCTGCTTCTAGCTCTCAGGAAGGAGTGAGAGTTACAGGGCCTGTGTCCTGGGAATGCAGGCAGACGGGACATACAGGGTCAGATTTAAAGCAGCTTGAGGATCCACTTAATGGGTGTTCTCATAGCTTGGTCATGAGCCCTCAGTAGGAGTCAGAGGGGAAGTCCTTAACTCCATGAGAAGAGTCATGTCCAGGTTTCCACCACTCCACACCTGACACAGGATGGCATAGGCAAGAATTACTCTATCCAATGCAGCTGGGTCATTAACAGCTCCCCATAAAACCGCACTAATGTTCATGGCACAGCTGAGGAATCACAGCTAAACTCTGAGATGAAATAGTGTTTTAAACACAACAGGGGCTGAGGCAAACCCACGCTGTTAACACGATTCTCAGGTTACTGGCACCTTGCTTTAGGTGAAGCCTGAGTGACTGTCATTGGAGTCTTTACCAAATTTCTGGGTTTCAACTATAGTCCACAGACTTCTGGGCATCTGTGGACTACTGTTCACAAAAGACAACTAGGAAAAACAAGTCCTGCTCTTTCTCATTCGGATTAAATATGCTTTATAAAAATCCACACCATTTTGTGAAGTTTTACTCTGTCAGTCACTCTCCAACATCTCAGGATTTGGAGGCAGTTCTCACAATCTTCCCTTTTAGACAAAAAGAAGAGATCATCCCCTGTTCTTGCACCTACTGCAGAACTAACCTCTGTTTTGCAGCAAGGAGAAAATGCAGTCATGGAGATTCACAAAAGAACAAGAGATTTTTTAGAATACCAAGATCATCCAATGTTTTACTAAATGTCCTTTAAAGATATGTTTTTAGGGAGAGCAATAAAGCCTTTTAGTTCAAGACATATGCTAACTACTAAATAACAGAGAGAGAGAAGCCCAGCGAAAGTACTCCTATTTTATCTGTTCAACTCTGGCATTTCTTCCCCTCTTCTCTGCAGCACCTGGTATTAGCCATGCTCACAGAGTCCAAACCTGGCTAGTTTTATCCAGTATGACAAGCGATGAATCCCCAAGTAACCCACTCAAGACAAAGTATGTCAGAAGCAGGATTAAATTTTAAGAGCTAGCAACCCATCTTCCTGAGGCTGGGATTCTTAAATCTTCCAGCTCCTGCTCCACCAGAAGTAAGGCACAGACCTTACGAGCTCCATATCCAGACTGCTCCTACACCAGCTGGCCATGCTTCTGTCTTCTCTTGTCCTCTGTTATCTTTGCCACCTAACACAAAAATGTCTCCTTAAAAAGTTCTGACTGAGGAAGAGGAGTTTGTGTAATTCTATGTCAGGTGAAGTTTCTTTGGTAACATCTGGCAACATTGCAGAATTTCTGCACTCCACTGAGATTTGGAAGAGCATATGGTTTCCACTACAGCAAAACAAATCACTCCATGAACAAAAAGCTCTGAAAAGGAGTGGGAAAAGGAAGATGAAAGTTTCAAGTCTGTTTGAAAATTATGCATTATCCGTGTCTATAATGCCCAGAGGAGCCATAAATTTAGATATTTCAACAGAAAAGCCTATAGCTGACACCTTACATTCGTAAAACTCATTACTATCCCAGGAGTGAAAATGGAGGCTTAAAAACAGTGAATAAATAATTGAAAAGATAACAGCAATTCATCATTTCTTTTTCTTCTTTTTCAGCTTTTCAGTAGAGTTTCAATACCGATACAAGATTGACATTATCTGTGAACTCAAATATGAAAGTAGCCAGTATTTTTCTAGTGCATCTGATTGCAAAATACAGAACAGTTCAGTTAAAGGTGCAGATGGCCAAAGCAGGAATCTCAAATCTGATATGTTTTTACTTTAACCATTCAGTCCTGAATCTGCCACAAATATCAGCTCTAAAATGAATCCCAAGCCAATCTGTATTTTCATCTTATTTTTGATGCAGAATCAGTTGAAACTTTGTAAGAACTCTACTGGTGGCTGAGAATGCAGGCACTGCCCTTTAGGAAGTTTTTAGAATATTTTAAATGATTGGGGGTTCTACAGTATTTTAAAGCATTTTCCGTAGTCTGTGCCTTTTTATATATTTCTTTTATTCTTTTTCACCTCTTTGGCCTTTTTTATGCATTTTCCAAACCTCTACAAAAGAATTGTTTTTAAAAGTTCATGTGAAATTAGAATGACAAGTAAAACACAGGAATGAGTGAGTCATACTGAGCAATTTTGTTCAAAGATCAAATGCAAATAACTCTGAAAAAATGTACAATTTTGTCACCCTTTAATCTGGAACTATCAGAGCTACCATTGCACAGTGTCGCCCTCTGCTGCATTTTTCCCATTTCACTTTAAAGCACATGTGAAATATCAAGGAGTAGATGCATGTCCCCCTTGCGAATAGATGCAAACAGAAGATTTTTTTCTCTTCCTTTTTCCTCCAGCATTAAAAAAAAAGAAGGATAGAAAACAAAAAATAAATAAAAAGATGGTGACGTCTGTCTTTTCTGTTAAAAGTCACCATTTTTTACTCCATTTTATGATTAAAGTTAAAAGAGCGTCTCCTTGTTCACCACCTCACTGCCAGGCACTGGGACCCAGCTCCAGTGCTGCACATTTCCTGAGGCGCCCGGGAAGACACATGTTTGAGCAGACAGGTACCGAAAACCCGAGCTGAGGCACAGGAATCTGTGGCATGGTTTTGAAAAACACTTCATGTCCAGAAGATCCCCTTGTGTACATGAGCCTTGAAAGCCTTAGAAGCAAGTCAGTGCAAACGGATGTACATTTGCAGAACCAGGCTAGGCTCCCCTCGCCTACACGGAGCCAAAATCACCATGCAGACGAGGCCTCACAATTCCTCCTTTGCTGTCTGTGAGGCAGAGCAAGGATGCTGAGCACAGCACCCACTTTCCCTTCAAACCATCACTTTCAGCCAGGCACCTTTCTCCAAGGAGTGTGTCCCAGTCCTGAAGCTCTCATTCACCCGCACTTTCCTCTGCGCTTGCCGGAGGCCTCCACCTGAAGGAGGCCAAAGAGCTAAGGCTCAGCACGCGAATGACTCACAGATGCTATTGAATAGCTATAAAAACACTATGCACAAATGAACAACATGACACTTAGGGCTGCTAGTATTCCTGCCAGTCAAAAGAAGTCCACAGGAAAACATTCTGAGTAGTTTTACAGACAGGAATGCCCCATGGAAAATTATACATAAACACAAGAGATTGGCAATACAGTGCAAGGCAGTGTTCCCACATAACTTCGTTTAGATTGCACTGAGCTGGTATATTTTTGTATGTCTTGAAGAAAAACATCTTTCTCATTTGCAGAAGATAAATTTAAAACATCAGTGGTATGCTAGTGCCCAGGGCCTTTTATATATCAACTTTTACTATTCTAGTCCATGAGTCATAAGTGAGAGCATTTATCCCATAGGAACTTGTATTCCCTGGGCTACTCATTCAGATTGGCAGGTTTTGCAAACCAGCATGTAGTCTGTAAGAGGCCAAAATTAAAAAGGGAAAGGTGACAGCGCACAAAGAGACCTCCTAGTAAAATAAACACTGGCAGTGGCAAACTCTGTTTATGGGGAGACAGGAAGCAATTCGGCACTGGGGAGCTCGCGAGGCCACTGGATCTGTCCCTGCATGTTGGGTTTAAAATCCCGCTTGTGGTGCAGGTTGCCTCATGGTGCCACCAGCCCGCCCACACTCCCAAGCCGTCCTGCTCTTCAAGAGCTGAGCGACAGAGCAAGGACGGGCATGTCAAGATCTGTCTGACCACTGCATCTTGTTAACCAGTGACTTGCTTGTCATAGGCAAGGGTCTGTGGGCCTGGAGTATTTTATTCATGTAATAACAAAAGCAATGGTCTCCTATAGATTTCAGCCCGCAGATGGAGATATTTCCCAGCCTCCATCTAGGTACCCTCAAGGCTCCTTGGGAAGCCTTGGGAAAAGCAGGAAGCACAACCCATATACCATGTCTGACTGCAAACTGGTCTTATGTTTATCAATGGAGCTGGCCGCTTCAAATTTAAAACAGAGGTGCATCTTACCCAGTCCTCAGATGCTTTGGTGCTGCTCTCTCATAAGAGACTCTGCAATGGGGACGTGGAAGAGACCTTGTCCTCCCCTTGCTTCCCACCAGGAGGGCAGTGGACTAATCCCCGCCTTAAGAATGAATGTTGCCAGCTCCACAACATCATTTGCCACAGGCTGTACTAATATATTCTACCCCATAGTTTTTCACCCTGTGGCCTGGGGACCCCTGGGACATTCTGGGTCCCAGAAGGAGAATAAAGGAAAATTAGTTCATAAATACTAGATAGCAATCTACAGATGTAACATTTCTAAAAGAATTCATAATTTTGCTGGAAAATAGCTAAGGCTACATTAATCATAAAAATGTGGAAAATGACGGTGCTAGCTCTCAGAATGCAAGAACACTGATGCAGAAAACTGTATTTCTTGCTTTATAGAGGCACAGGTACACCCGAATATCACATAAACATCATGTTTAACAATAGCTAGATATATCCAGATGGCTACATCAACTCGTAATTACAGCAGCTCCCAGGAAGCATTGCTGTGAATTAGTACTGAGTTCAAGGGTTCACAACAGGCGTTGGATTTTGCTAGTAGAAAAAAATGCTTGTTTCACGGGCTCAGCTGAGGCACCCTTTCGGATTCCGCAAAATCCAGGGTGGTTGTCTTTCCTGAGATATCTAGAGGCTGTTGAGCAACTGGGATTTTTTTCCCTTCTGGGAGAAAGATTTTTCCAGGAAGAGTCCGATTTACTAGAGGAGCAGAGGATGTCACATTTCTGTGCTGCTCTTCCACATCTCTAAGATGGTCTCCCCATCGGAGATGACGATTTTAAGACGAGTGCAGGGGGTCTCCTGTGTGACCCCACACAGCCAGGCTCAGGGGAAAGGAGCACTCGTTGCATGTTCTGCTATATTTAACAAAAAAGGTAAACAGATAGGGTGATAGTAACTCTTCTAGAAGGGCATTTGGCTGCACAGTAAACAGTCCCTGGAGGACATATACTCCTAGTCAGCAAATGTGACATTTTGAGGGTTGACTGGAGGCCAGCGTGTGTAAGGTTTCAAGCAGCTATTGAGTTTGAACGTACAGGATAGCCAGTTTTCACATCCAAGGTCAAAGTTTCCTAACCTGGCCCCTGTTACTGTTCCAGCCGTTAAATGAAAGGTCCAATTTAGGCTATTTATATGTCTAGGCACTTAATTGTGCCTTCAAATCGAGCAGTTAGACACTGAGGTCACTTAAATTGCACCTCTAATTATTTGTGCCTGCAAAGAACAGGAACAAAGAGGCCTTGATGAGGCCTGCCGAACTCCTGGGCCCTTCCTGAGGCAGCCTCCAAGCAGGGAAACCCCCCTGCCCGGCCTGCCTTTCCGGGGGCTGGTGCGGAGCGACGGCCACAGCGACGGGGCAGCCTGGCCTCTCAAGGGCAGGACAAGGTCCACCCACACGTGACAACTTAAGAAAAGAGGCTTGAACATCTTGAAAGAATATGACCCATCGGGTCCAGCCAGGCTTCAGGCACTCGGAAGGCACTTCAGGAGCAGAATATACCACCTCATAGCCTGCAAAACGCCCTGTGTGGGGAATGGTGGGGGAAAAAAACCCGAATGTTTGGGCTCTGGTCTGAGAATGAGAAGTCAACTACAGCAGGGAGGCTGGTGGTGNGCAGAATATGCCACCTCATGGCCTGCAAAACCCCCTGGGGAATGGTGGAGGAAGAAAACCCGAATGTTTGGGCTCTGGTCTGAGAATGAGAAGCCACCTACAGCAGGGAGGCTGGTGGTGCCCACGTAACCCGAAACCCAGCGGGGGTCCCCTCGCTGTGCCTCGCTGTCCCTCGATGCCCCTTGCTGCCCCTCACTGCCCCTCACTACCCCTCGCTGCCCCTCGCTGCCCCTCACTGCCCGTAGATGCCCTTTGCTGCCCCTCAATGCCCCTTGTTGCCCCTCGCGAGCAGCCACCTCCTTCCCTCCCAGCGGAGCCCTGCACCCCACTTGCCATCAAATGCACCTCCACGCTCACTGCCTGAAATCTGCGTGCCGCTCATGGGGGTCCTTTTTTTCATTCCTCCAGTTTCTTTCTAGGAGTAATATACACAGCTTAAGAAAATATTTTTTTGAAACTTTACATTCCCCTTTAACAATAACCAGAAGTTTGTAGCACTTTAGGGCTTAACTCGAGGAAATGAAGGAAGGAAGGATCTCCTTTTCATTGGACTCTCAGCCTGGTCCCTGATCTTGTAGGTATTACTTTGCAAATAGGAACACCTGCACTTTTTCCCCTACACAATTAGCAGGCATTCGCACAGGGACAAAACCTTCTCGGCATAAAAGGACAAGTTTTGAGGAACTTCTCTTTCAAACTTGTCACCCACACATGCATCACTAGTAAGTCGTGTGGCCCCAGCCTGTGTTCGGTGAGGACATGGCCCACTATATTTAAAAGTGTGTGTATGTGTGGTAGATAGATAGACCAGGCCCGCAGATTTTTGTGAATAAAAACCTGGTGACCAAATATTTCAAAGAAACATAGATAGATAGATAGATAGATAGATAGATAGATAGATAGATAGATAGATAGATAGATAGAGTTAAATGCATTCTGTATTCCCACTTGAAACATACAGGAAACTCGTAGAGAAATGTTAGGGAAACTGGCTTGCATGCTATGTTAGTGACAAGAAGTGGGGTATTTTAGCTGTTGAAGGGCTGCACCATTAGGCCTTTGACAGAGAGAATACTGTTACTGCTAGTATATGTGTAACAGTGACACTTCCCTTCAGCAAAATGACAGCTATTCCAGTAGGAGACCCAGGAATGCATTTTATTTGAATGAACAGCTTTACTTTCTAGTTAAAGTCACACTTAATAAATGGCAAGAAGTGCTTCTCAGCATGGGAACATTCAGGCACAGCCTGAACAAATGGGGTGCAGATTTTTTAAGGGTTTATTTTCATTCCCATTATAATATATGCCTCAGCTTGTAAATGCTTTTATGCCAACAGTAAAAATTTCCACTTACATGGGTTCAATTGAGCCTTTGCAATTCAGTGGCAGCCTGGCCACTTCTAAGCAGATGTTGATATGGTTCAAACTTCTTTAGCTGGGTGACTGACAAGCTGCTATAGCCCGATGATTTCCCATGACTGAGCATATGGATAGGATAGACAGATAGCCAAACTGATACATCATTCATCTGTGGGACTATTTTGCTTGCCTGCATAGCCTCCAATCATATCACAAAAACTTAAAAACATAGGATAGCAGCAGAAAGGTGCAGATAAAGAGACTCATTAAAATAGACATACATGCAAAGAAAATTTTGTTTAGTTCATTACATCTTCTGGATCTACCACAAAAACTCAACAACAAAAAGTCCCCTAGGTACTAGCCTGAGAAGATCTACATGCATTTCCCACATTTTGCAAAGCAATACAGGCAGTATGGCTGGGTTTAAAAAAAAATTAGTGCTAAGGCACTATTCAAGGAACGTTTCTTTGATGGGATGTTTTGGAAGTGCATAAGAGGCCAAGCCTTCGCTCCGATCAGCTGAACACCAAGGGGGCTGTCTGAGTCTTCTCCATGAAACAAGGGCAGCTTATGTTCGGCAATTACAGTCCTGCCCGTTCGCAAAGAAGCCACTGCCTTTGTTAGCCCATGCTCCTCCTGCGGCTCTTGCAGAGCCCTGCCTTTCATGGGGACAGTGACCTTTCTGACCACATCAAGATGCACCATGGCCATGTGCTCCACAAGGGGCCGGCATGCAACACAGCTTGCCTTCCTAGCACCCATGGAAGAGGAGTCAGTTGGTCTCCGCCAATCTCGCCAAACGACAGTGATGGACTGCCCTCGGGGCCTAATTACTCCTCTCTACACAAAGGATAAATAATCTACATGACAAGAGGCTCTATTCACTCATATACTGCCTCCTTCTGCAGCTCAGCCCCTGACTGACGGTTGGAGCAGAAGTCCGGGCATGTGAAATGGGCTCTCTCGTAGAGCCTTGCATTTGGCCATCCCAGCCACATGGGTGCAGCTTTTGGCGACACAGCAGATATCCTAAAAATTCAGTTCCTTAATAAGATGGCTAGATTCCCTGATTCCTAGAGAACAAAAGTCCAGTTCATCTAGAGAAACACAGACAGCTTTCTGTGACCAAATGGAAAGGACCTCAACTCAGCATCCTTTACAGGAGCATCCCATGCAGCTTAGCTGGATGAACTCAGGTTATTTTCCACTTATGAACTTATGACAATTCTCAAGTAAATTCTACAGGGATATATAGGTGTTTTTGTTAAAACAAACAAACAACAAAAAAAAAAAACCTCTTTCATTTCCAATCGTTTCCTTCAGCTGTAAAAGGAAACAGACCCAGGCAAGGCAGAGGCAGAGACAACTCCAGACACCCACTTAGAGTTCTGCCAGGGCTCTGTACCCTGCTGGCTGTTAGCTCTGGCTATTGCTCTAGTTCAGCAAAAGGAAACCACTCTGTTTATCCTAGGACATACCCACTGACTTGAAAATTAATTGTAAAAGCTGCCAATGCTGTAAATCTCTCCTGCCAGAGTATCAGTCATGTGCTGTTTTTAGGTCTTTGTCCAAGCAAGATCTATATTTCAGAGCTTAACCATAAGCAGAATGTGCAGTTTATTAAGGCAGTATTTTCTATATCCATAGCTATCAACGTCTATGAGAAGAATCCTTCCAGAAGCAGCTGAACTTCCAATGCAATCTTCGCCCAGCGGTGGTCACAGACCTGCAGGACAGATACAGCTCTGTTGCTGCGAGTAAAGACAAGGGAAATCTGTCTGGGCACCAGGGGAGAAAACAGAAAGGAAATGCATTTTGCTGAAGCTTTTAAGCACACACTGATATGCTAGCCTCTGTCTAAACTAGTGAGTGACAAACTGGGGGAGTCCAGTGATCTTCCATGTCTTTCCAGACATGCAGAATGGACAGGATGGGAAAAGAGACACCCCCCAGGCCACATGTGTTGTTGGCAGCAGATTGTTCCTGTTGACTTGGTTGGGCCTGAGATCACATCCCCGCCAGGCATAAAGGCAGGGGGGCCACAGCAGTGCTGCAGGGGCAGTAAGCCCACCTCACTACAAAGGGAAAACCCACGCATTAAAGAATGTGCTTGGAGGGTCCAGCTGCCGCAGTAGCACAGAGCCACATTGTGTGCAGACCCACAGTTTGCCACCTCTGTAAAACTGGGCATAAGCCATTCTCTCTGAGATGTGATGAAACCTGGAGTTGTTTGTCTAAACCCACTCCCACAGCAGAAGAAGATGAAATAGCAAACCCTCAAAACACAGGTAGGGGAACGTTATTCTCATTACAGCAACTGCGGGCATGATCGTAGTGTGCAGTAAAACACTGGCCCTTGAGCAAACAGGACCAACCGTTCAGTCCCCAGAACAAATTGCACCTCAGTCTTAACCTAATAGGTAAGATTAATGGAATGTCATACAATGTGGGGAAACTCAAAAAATTAAGGTAATTCAGCAGAAATGGCTTGGAATCATAGTCCACCTAAATGCATTTCATCCGGAGGATTACTGTCTCCAGTGTTTTAGTTAAGAGTTATATTAATTTGAAAGCCATACCTTGTACAGATCCATCCTGTGCTTAAAGGCTGGCTTTCTGCTAAAAACGCTTACTGTGAAACCTCTGCTGAAAGTCAGCCCAAACATCTCACAGGCGATTGCAAATCAGAGCGTCTGGGGGCCGCGAGCGCCGCACCTCGCCGATGTTTATGACTTGGTTGACTTCTTGGCTCCACCACCTGGATTTGTCAGGGCCTCTTAGCTGCCGCTGGGAATGTGCCCCAGCCAAGCCCGGCTGCTCTCCCCTATCACCCCTCTGACAGATTAAAACACAACAGGGTCTGTTGGATGACTGACACATTCCTCCTCTGTCTGCCTCTGAAAGGACTTCATTTAACAGCCCGGAGTTGAGCTTTTGACTGACAGATTGCGAAGGGGAAAAGTCATTCAGTGCCATTAAGCTCAGTAACTGCTGCAGAACAAAACACCTTTAAAAAAAGAGAATGAAAAAAGAGCTGTGGAGACCGGGGGCAGGAGCTTTAGGGAGAAAAAAAAAAAGGGATTCTTTTCAGGTTCAAAGACAATCTTTCCCTTTGCCTTCTGTCTATCAATGAGGGCAGCATTCCCAGAGGGAATACAGTCCGGCTCTCATTGGTGCCATTCAGCTGCCAATCTCCCTGACACGGAGACCAAAGGGCCTCATGTTGCGCTGCGGAAACTGTCTGTCAGGCAATCAGCAGCTGCCATGACATCATCTGCTGTGTTTTTCTAGGACTATTATAAGAGCGGGAGTAGGGAGACCGAGTCCAAGAACGCTGCTCCAGATCGGTATTCATATTTTCCTTTCACCCCCTCAACCGAAATCCCTTTATAAAAGCAAACGCCGTCCTGGTTGCGTGGCTCTGTTGGCAGAATAGCTAATTCCATACTGGAGAATGTGAGCTGCATGGCTTCCAATCCATTCTTTTTCCACTTGAAATGTATCGTGCCAGAGCTGCATGGCCTCTTAGTCATTTTTTTATTGTAAACTGGGTTTTATTTTAGGAAATATTCCAAGTTAAACAGCAATGAGAAACCTTTTCTCTCTTTTTTTTTCCACTTATCTCTCTTTGTTTTTGCTGACATACTTCAGTGTTTACAGTATTGCTGTTCTTACACATATGCGTGCACATGCACACACACATATGCACAAATACAAAAGCCAGATACTGATTGTATTCATAGCAGTTTATATCTGGATTGTCAATGTTACAACTGAGATTGCATCCGAAGTGTTTGCAGAACTAAATTATTCATCTTTATTATAATTTTGGGTAGAGAGAAGTTAGGCACTGAACACAAGTGAGTTACTGTCTCCTATGTGTGGTGCTAAGAAGGGCTGGGACACACTGCTTGGGCATCCTGTCACAGGACCCTCAGGACCCCATTGGTTTCAGTGGGGCAGAAGTAAGTTTGTGAAGCTTTAATCTTTTTGCCACTCCAAAGCCTTATCTACAGGAGCAATATTAGTTCCTTAATGCAGTTGACTTTAGGGTAAATTAATTTGTGACTTTATAGTATACAGAGATGCCTGAGTGAAATGTGCTGTGCAAGTGCAAAGCTTACTCAGGAAAAACAAATGAACAAAAAAAATAAAAGCAAAAAAAAAATAGAAACAAAGTAAAACACTTTTTTTTCGTGATTATTCCTTGCCTACACACCGAGGCTCAGACAGAGGCTGGTCCTGCTCAAAAATGCTGGCACAATCAGGATGCTGAAGTCTTTTCCCCTCTGTGTGATGCTGATACCTGCAGCCCTTGTTCTTACAGGGGGGAATTTCAGCAGGCCGGTTCCGCCTCCTGTGCTAGGCGATCAGCCTGTTCAAAGGGAGTATCACTGACATGAAAAAGAAAGTACGAAGCATTCACTGACATGGGCTGCCTTTCTCCAGAGAGGGCTATCCAACCAACCGCAGCTCCCATCTCCTCTATACTGCACCCAAAGCAGGGCTGGAGCATTACTGCAAAAATCCTCCACTCTCAAGGGATGGTCATTATTGCCCAGCTCTGTTACAGAGTCATGGCCCTTTTCAGTTACTTCTGGTTGGTTGTTCAGTTGTCTGGTCAGTTGGTCCTCGGCAGGCATTAAAAAAGGCACTAACATAAAGGCCAAGCTGCACAAAAGAATAACAGCTCAGCTGCATATGGAGCTGCATGCTGGCTTGTTCTCCTGCCAAATGCCTGTTGTACGAGCCATTTTCAGC
This sequence comes from Crypturellus undulatus, assembly GCA_013389825.1. NCBI lineage: Eukaryota > Metazoa > Chordata > Aves > Tinamiformes > Tinamidae > Crypturellus > Crypturellus undulatus. The sequence goes on from VWPW01020841.1 coordinate 94,888, forward strand.
TGTTAAATCTTCTGACTTGTTTCAGCAAGGGATTACTGCAGAGCTTCACATGTTCCACATGGACCTTACAAGACAGTTAGTCAGATCTTGGATGGACTTGCATGCAAAGGCATCCTGCTGCTGCCAGGGTCATAGTGTCTCCCTTTTTATTATTATTTGTATTTTTACAGCCCTGCCAAAGTTCTAAGTCTTGTATTGCTACCATTTCAGTCCCCTCCAGCAAGCTATAGTCTGGCACTCCAGCCATGTTCACTGTGCACATTCAGTGTTCTTCCTCACCTGACAGCGAACCATGCAATTTAAGACAGTCCCCAAGCATGCAAACTCATGGGAATCAGAATTGCCAGATTTGAACACCAGAAGCTCGAGAGGGAAGAGGTACAGTCATTACTTTGGCTTCCCTCTTTCTGATGCCCCTTTCAGTGCAAAAAGAAAGACAAATGTTGTGATTTTCTACTCTTCTGTCACTCACACCAAGCAGATTGCACTGGTGCAGTGCGAAGCACTAGTAAGTGCTTCAGGGGAAGATCACCAGGGCAGATCTGATAGGGCTATCTCCAATGCATTTCAACAGGCACACTTTTCACTAAAAAGCTATGAAGGTATAAACATTGGGAAAAAAGCAGATTCCCTGTCGGGGCTGAAAGCATTTGAAAGCATTTGAAAGCAGTAGCACGAGCACTGTGATACTATTGCTTTGGGAATCATGAGACATTACAGAAGCTAAGGCTGAACACCAGCTAGTCCTGTCTTCTTACGACTCCTACACCTGCATGGTAGAGTTAAAGAATAAACCAGAATGGTATGAACTAACAGCGCCAGCACTATTTAAAATCATTGGGCAAAAACCACCACAGGGCCAGAGGTCGGGAGGGCCGTGCTGTATGTCTGGCCTGAATTTTGGTTCTCAGGGGAGTGGAAATGGCCAAACGCTGCCACTTTCCACAGAGGGCACAGAGTCCATCGCAAAGACTGACTGTGTATGACGTCTGATTCTGCTGAGATGACAGTGAACGAGAAATGAGATTTGATGCAACCAGAGGCAAAGACAAAGTAAAGGCAGCAGCATATATCCATGAGTCCATTTAACAGTTCTGCATATCCTTGCTGTATACAAATATATGCCCAGATCCTCAAAAGTGCACCTCCTATGTAGGTTCCTAACTACCATTCAGTAAACAGGAGTTAGGTGTTTAAATGCATTTGCAGGTCAGGATCTCCATGTCTAAACCTTGGTCCCGAATAAGGATGTGAAGGCCTTTGACACACTTTTATAGCAGGCTACCTTGGAAAAATGTTGTGTTTTTCTAATACTAAATTTGTAACAGAACAAATCTTATCTTTTGCCAATGCCTCTGTGGTAAACAACAAAGTTGCTGCTTCAACTCTTTCCTGGGTTTATGTACATTTTAAATTTCTACTTCTACCTTAAAAAATAGCTTTATACAGTGCATTTCATTTTCAGCCCATGCTGGAATGCTTTTAGCAGTTCCTCTGCCAAAAACATTCTGCCTTCTTGTTTCTATGGATAACAGGAGCTTACAATTTTATAGTAGTTTTTTTTTCTGCTCAAACTTATGTGAGTTCTGAGACCTAAGGTGGGGTCCTCCACATGTGCTCAGTGCAAAATGTTCCGTAAAGAAAGGAGGACATTTTCTCTCTCCTTCAAATGCCAGACCTGATTATCCTGAAGAGCAGTCAGGAAGAATGTGGCTTCATACTGCTCCCCACCCAGTCCTTTAGGATGAGGAAAGTCTTGCTAGAAGCTTATACAAGTTCTAACTTAATTGAAGCAGTTTCTCTTTGATTATCTGAAATGTCATGGTACTGTGATAATAACAGCCTAATTAATTAAAAATGTGCTTGTGCCAGGTACATGGAGCTGCAGTTGCGCAACCACAAGCTCGTTGTATGGTGCATCATGGTGAAGCCACCAGGGCTGAAGGCTCGAGTGGTCACGGCACACCTAGTCGTCAGGCCCCCTTCACGTGGGTACTTCTTGTCACACATCAACGTGCCACCTTGCTTTCCTGGAGGCAATCCCGCCGAACATCCCCTTTGAACATCTGGCGCCTCAGGAATAACCCCTCCAAAGGAAGGAGGAAGGAATTAGAGGAAATTTGGTGGGCACTGTAGTAGCAGGTGGCTGTGGCAAAATTATGACTACAAACAGGACTAAAGCAATTTGTCTTCTTTTTTCTTCATGTAGCATTTTCCCTAGTACAGTGACACTGCACTACATTAGTCCCTTGTTACTGATTGTCTTCTGACAACTTCCTACTTAATGAAAGTAAATTTCCATTAGATCAATAGATTACACTGTTCCTCCAGAATTTTTCACCGTTTGCTACCCTCCCACACTGAAACTCCATATTATGTTGACTTCCCCTCCAAAGTGAAGATTTAGGTATAATTTTGAACTATAATTTTGGGTGATTTATAACCGATTTTTATAAAGATCAGATATCTGTGGTTTCATCTGGGAATTTCTTGTTCTCATCTCTGAAAATCAAGTCACAAGATCAAATTCAAGCGTCTGAAACTATTAATTTAAATCCACATTCACCTAGCCATTGAATGCATCTATTTGAAGTTTTTGGGAGCTCCAGTTGTTCAGAACCAAGGAAACAGGACCACGAGAAATGTTACTAATCTATAGATTTACAGAATTGTCTGTAAGTACTTACAAATACTAGACTTATCCAGTTTTTATCTTAAGCTTCCTCCTCCTACCTAGACTCATCACAGGGAATGTTATGTGCCCATTGATCATGAAATATCTATTCAGCATTTGGAAGATATAAACCTTCATAAACACACAGAGCCAACTTTAAGTGAACTACAACTGCATGTCAGTCCCCACTTTTGACTTGTGCTCGTTGCTCAGGACTGAAATTTTGCTTAGTATTCCACAGAAATAGTTGTTTCTCATGCTTCTATCTATGCAAAATCCTCCCCGGTCATAAATATGTGAATACATCTTGTGTATTGGATAAGTAAGTACCCTATGCTGTTTAGGATCACGCCAGCTCCATCTTACGTCCCCTCTGACACATTAGCCGAGCAAGAGACAATAACTGGGTTTTAATGCGGTTAGCCCACGCTCACGGGCCAGCAGGCTGCTGTCAGCCTGAATGGATCTGCTCGCCTTTCCATCTGTGGGGGCACACGTTTGGCCTTATCTCCCTTATCCAGATGCCGATTTTCCCCAGCTTTGTAGGAAGCTGATAATCTTAGCGTCTTTTACCTTCTGTCAAACTCAGTTGAAATTGGCCTGTGGATTCAAAAGTTATTAGGAGGAAACTAACATAAAATGTAATTGCAGTTGCTTCTTTTTTGGCTAATTTGTGCCCATAGGAAACAATGCCAACCAGCTGCTTTCTGTATTTATTTTCACAATGAAAATACGATCAGTGGCCACAAGGGAGGTGTATAAGGGTGAGAGTTCCGGGTAATGACAACGGAGCAGGTGAGGCTCCCTGGATCTGGCTGGCACACGAATGTGATGTATTGGTAGTTTGCTACAAATCTTATCTGCGGTTTTGTTCTTGTGAGAGTAGCGTGCCTGCTTCAGGTGCCCTGCGTACGTGCAGCAAGGTCTTGCAGCAGGTGAGCAGGAAGCGATGAACAAGCAAAAGGCTTATGCCATGTGAGTCAATGGATGCCCAGACTATTCATAGCTGTCTGGCTTTCACAGCTCCTCATCTCCCTAGGCTCTTTTTGAGCCCAGTTGTTCAAATCTTCCGCCTGCAATATGCAAAAGAATCTCCCTAAAGACAAAGTGATTAATGCTAGGAGTGCATGTTGCTCCCTTAATGCTAAAATATCAGTGTGGTTCTAAGCGCAGAACAAGGCCCTGGAAAGGGCAAGGGGCAGTTGTACTCTGTCACTCGAGGCAGCCTGAACGCAGCCGTTGAAATGGGAAGCCACCAGCTGCGGCAAGAAACTTAAGGAGTGCAGAACACGTAACCGAGCACAAAAGAGAGGGCACTCTGAAAGGCTTCTTCTTTGTACTGTGTCAGCACTGAATCAGGAATATGACAGCAACAAACAAATTTACATTCTTCTTCCAAACACATTTGGGAGATAGGCATTACTTTCTTAAGGGAGGGGAGAAGGGCAGAAAACTTCAAATAAATAATGTCAGTTTTTATTTACTTCGGACTTGAATCTCTATCAATTATTTAATATTTGCAAGGCAACCTTGTGTAATTAATCTATCAAAGAATTCTGTTTACTCTTTACCAGGAACGTTAAACTCTCAGTGACATATACCAAAACCCTGGGAGATCCAGGCAGCTGAAGAGTTTGGAAATCTTCATTTATTTTCACATGAAGCAAACAAATCTATTTAATTAGAAAAATATGCCTGAAATTTCAGGAAACATGAAATCAACTTTTTTTAAAGAATAAATGTTTCAAAGAGTGCTTGGGAAACGTCGCACTTTCAGTAAAATAAAGCTGAAATATCATTTTCATTGCCACAACACCAAGAATACCCACTGGGAATCAGAACAGTGTGCTAGTGGGCATATGACAGCAAATACAGTTGTATTAATAAAAAGTCAGTCCTTGAGCCAAGGCATTCAAAACACACAGCAAAAGACTCCAGCTGCCTATGGACAACTAAACATGAAATTAAAGCAAATTGTTATGGCAGTGGCAAGTATCATGATGTACAGTATATCCAGATTCCCAAACTCAGAAAATGACCCTGTGCTCCCAGTACCACTGTAGACCTTCTAGGATCCACCCTTATATTTCCTTTTTGAGCGTTTCAAGGTAAACTTCCACAATTGTTACCTTCTTACATGCCTAAGCTTCATGCATGTTCCTTACTTCACATTACAAGCATTACAAGTTGTTTTCTAGAACAACAGGTCAAATATCATTTCTAGTGCAAGCCTAGAACAAGAAGTCAAGAAATGTGTAGGTGAGACAGTTGGTTTAATAGGTATAATGTTGAGGGCCTTATGGTTGGACTAGATTATCTCAAAGCTCTTTTCCGACCATAATGATTCTATGATTCCTATGATTCTTATATTAAAGCCCAGATTTATGTAGGTGCCAGATCACAAACATCTTAACTGAATTTCTGTTTGCATGAAAAGATTTTTCCTCCAAAACATGCCCCTGGGTTAGAGATAATGAAAAACGCTTTCCACAAAATACAACTGCATCAGTCGTGTCATGACACCATTTAATTCTGCATCTATGTTTTAATTTGCATTCAACTTCTTTCCTATGACACACCTGAAAAACTGTTTTACCTCAAACCAATGACAATTTTCATTTTTAAAACTAAATACGTATGGGTCTTTAATAGGAGGCACTTTTTCTTTCTTCCTGCTTCAACTATCCCTTATTTAACTGGACTGCTATAGCTAATTTCCCACCCAACATCATGGCTTCTGGTTGATTTCTGAGCTAGAAGTCAAGTTTTTAAACATTACTTGTTCTTTCTTATTGTCCTTCTGACTTTTCTCCTTTGAAATACATATGACGATAATTAGAAGAATAGAGAGATGAAGCTTTTTTTGCTTGGAAAGGTAATTCGGTAGTTTCTGTAGATTACTGAAGTAGACACTAATCTGCTTTTCTCAGCAGCCACATTTTTTCAGTATTGAAGTCCATTAAATGTACATGGAGTGTGGTTGCTCTTTCTCATAAAATATGCAACTGAAAGTGAAGTTAAATCTTATTCTTTTTTCATTTGAATATATTTAGTAATAGCACAGAGAGCATAACTGTTTGTTTTAAATTTGCTTAGTGTTTACAGATATTGCTGCATGTCTGAAGAACCCCTTTTCTCATCTACAACAAGGTACATGCTATCAAGCACAATGTGGGAGATACCTTGCCATCCTTGACACTTACAAATAAGATTGTCCCTGTCAGAAAGGCATATAGGTTTGAGTAATCTGAATTTTCCAAAGGAGAATGGTATTCATGCACCTCTATTAAAATAAAGGCATAAATCCTTCTTATGTGGATGCTTCTGTTGCCTTGAAGAGGGAATGCAAAGAAGCTAGGAACAGGTCCAAACATTTACAGAATTAGTATGTGCAGGCACGTCTCCTGACACCATTTTACGATCCCTGTAAAGAATTATTCACACAGAATATAAAAGAAGGAGTAAAGGCTTTAAGGTTCCCCAAATCCAGAAAGGACTCTAGATGGCTTTGGAATTAAGCTAGAATTAGTTTTGTCCAAAAAAAAAAAAGTACAAGTTCATTTCACTTTTTAAAATGTGCATTCTTCTGCAAGTCTCAAATGACAGAAAATCTTTACTCCAGTGGAAGCTTTAAGCATGTACTTAGCTTCTCCACATATGAATGGTTCCATTCAATTTATTTGACTTGGAGAGGATAAAACACAGCTTTATACATCTCCTCTAAGATATATAAAGAGATAAACACAGACTTAAAGAAACATATTTATGTGCTTTCTGGTCTGAGGTTTTAAATTACATTTCTAATGTCATTTATATCCAATACTTACATTTCCACTTCCCTTTTTCCTATGTCCTCTTATACTATGCATAAGGGACAAAGTAATGGATGGCTCAAGGAGCTTTAATTCTGCATTTCATGGCATCTGTGAATTTTTAAATCACAGGCTTTAATGAATATAAGGAGTTAATTTTACCACTGAGCATACAACAGCTGGATGTTGTATGCCACAATCTGTTTACTCGCTAAAGAAGATAACATTTGCATGTTCCTTGGATTTTCACTTCTTGAAAGAGTTCGGGTCATTTTGCTAGGAGTGGAAATAAACTGTGATGCAGTTTATTTCTCTGCGACCTAGCATCACCCGTTCAGTAACCGGTGCCCCCAGATACTAGCACTGCCCTCTCAGATTGTATCTTCAAATCTCTGTGGAAGCTGCACAGGGACAGTTGCTCAGATTGTTTTTTCCTAGTTAAAAGAGTAGTTTATTTTTGCTTTCAAGCATGTTATAAAATTATTAACATTTAGATGACTGTATCGAGACCAGAAACCAAAGCCAATTAGAGAAGGATGATGTAAGGCTGCCAATTTACAATTACCACAACACCTGCAACATTTATAAATATTACCTCACAAAATTCCTGTGTCCTTAGGTAAAACTTCAGATTTCACTCTTGTAAAATGAATCACATATGTTCCTTGGTTCTGTGACTTGACAAACATCTTTATATAAAGGAAGCCATTTTAAAATATTTCAATATTTAAAATATTTGACAAGCAGAACTGTTTCTAACATTTTACTGCTCTAAGAATGAACTAGGAGAAGCAACCAAATTCATGCTCAAACAACAGTCTACCTAAGCACCAGAAAATATGTGACAATATATGTGACAATCCCTCCAACACAGAGGGATGAAATCATACAATATGGGGTTTTAACTGGTAGGTAAATGTATCAGTGCTATCTCTAAAACAGAATTGTTACCCTTATCAGTGGTTTATGATAATAATAACTATGACATTAACAAAGTTCTGGTAGTAGTAATGGTGGATGGTATACTGATGGAATCAGGTAAGTTCCTCAAATCAAGCAAACTTGTGTGTACTCCGATCTGTACAATTGTTTGTTTCAAAACATTTCCTACATTTGGTCGAACAGCTATTTGGGTGCCTCCTCAGGCTGATATAATCAGCTTCCCTTGGGCATCAGCAGAAACAAAAAGTGTTTGTCACTTCGCAGGGCCTGCCATTCGCAGAGCCACGAAAGCATAACACAGCGGGTGGATCAGGTCCTTCTGCCACCTCCATGGGACCACGTGCACCACGTCACGTCAGGATCACATCACTATGTCCAGGCTTGGACCATGCGCCAGCGGCTGCCTAATTTGGGAAGAGAGTCTGAACTTCCTCATTCAGCCCTGCATGGGTGAAGTATTGAGGAAGCCACACAGAAACTCAAGCTGCACAAGGTATTTGCTTGTAAAATAGTTTTGGCAACTTGCAAAGGCACTTTGCCTCACAAGCTTGTCCCCATCATTCAGCTAAGCTATGGTAAGCTGACCCCAATAAAGTGATTCAGACTATTTCCTTCCAAGACGTAGTAGGTGAACTTTAATTTGAATAGAGTGGCAACCAGCAGCTGGGAGAGGGCAACTACAGGAAATGATTCAGTTGTTTCACAGATACCAGGAATGTTCTGAAATTCTCATCTCGTTACAGGCCACATCTCCATAACTGTAACAATATAAAGACACGGGCTACTTCTTCACTTAGATGGACAACCACAGAGTAAAGTGCAAATGCTGAATGAATTCACCAAGACAGGTCAGGATACTCTCAGACCCAAATCTGAGCATTAATAAGACAGATATTCTGCATTTCTGCTCTCTTGGTCACTGAATGAGGAAACAGTGACATGCAAACAGTATGATGTGGAAAAATTTAGGGATGTATTCAGACAAAAAATGCACATGAATATCATGTCATCTCAAAATAGGTTTTCGAGTTGTATTCTCTTGCCTTACTCAGATAAAAATCATGCTTGAATCTCATGCTAGTCCCAGTTTGTCTTTCTGGATTTAGTGTCATAAGAAACACCATTTATATGCTTCTGCAAATATTTATATGAAAAAGGTTCATCTGATTGCCTATAGATACACAGCTACATTGTTCACCCTGAAGTGGACAATATGGATTTCATACTTATGCCCTACTCCTATGCATTTATAAGTTTTAAAGGACTCCGTCTTCCAAAGATGCTATTTTTTATTGTACCTCTTCTACCATCTCTTCATGATCTAAAACTCTCATGTGGGAGGGTTTGGCAGCAGGTGATTCTTGATAATGACATATTTTACCACACAGATGTTCTTTAAGTTGTAATATCATCCAAAATACATTGGTTCTTATCCCAAAATAGCAAAATGAAGATGAAAGACTTCTTAGACATCAATGGCAAATAACTCCCAAAGCATAAATGACTTTCTCTTTAGTGCTGAAATACCATGAAGTGGGAACGGCAGTGTGATACCCTTGGAGGAAGGCAGAGTCAAGCCAAAAGGACAGAAAGTCAATAAATTATAAAGCAAAATGCAAACATGGACACCAGGATTTCAGCTGTATAAATCACTATGTCTCCAACAGCACTGTGCTGTTTTACACTTTCTGTGAGCCTCGCCAGTTGAGCCATGCTGGCTCACTCTCAGTATATACAAAGCACTTTCTGCAAATGAAAATACACCAAGGTTAATGGCCAATACTCTGTCCTTTCCCACTGTTCTCTCTGGCACTGGTTACCAAATCCGCAACATCATTTTAGAGTATGAAATGAGAAGAATGATATAAGTCCCCAAGACACAGGAATCACAGCTGCAACGGGAATAAAATAAGGGGTGCAGTGTGACAAGGCTTGCTTTCTTCCTGTGTCTTCTGATCTCCAGTGTTCACAGGCAGAGTCAGTGTAAGATTTATGGGGGCCACAAGCAGAGGTTAAGGTATGAGACATTCCCTATTCCCACATATTACATGAATTTCAGTACTACCTAGTTCAGTTCATATGACTCTCCACCCACGGTTTGGGCCCTTATGCAATTATTCTAAGTATTCACTCCTAAAGATAGCACTTTCCACAAGTCTACAGTAGAAATTCACCTGTTTTGGGGCAAGAGCCCTGCTGAGATTTGGTTTTATTTCTCACATAAGCCTATGTCTCCTTGTTCTCCTCAAAACCTCCAAGCATTTTCCTCCTCCTCTTCTATACTGCTCCGGGGGATGTGGTAATGCCAGGGTTTGAAGCAGAAATAGTACAGATCAAAAGAGCCCTCCAATCATCTCATCAATCTCCTGATTTTTCCCTGGAGTACCTGCCCCAGATTTGTTCAGTTCTGCTCTCTATGACTTTACTAATAGGGCTTTCAGCAGCTTCCTTCAGTAGACAGCTCCATGGTGTTATATTTCTGAAACTTGACAATGGTTATTATTGTACCTAAAGGAAGAAAGTTAGGATTTTTGCTTTTCAGTAATTTTCTCCTTCCATTACTAGAAACTCTAGCTATAAATTTCAGTTGACCCCAAGGCCACAGTTAATCAACCTTATGTATCTTTTGAAACTCCAAGACATGCTCTTCATCTTTCCAGTCTAGTGTTCTAAAGTCCAGAAGTGTTTTCTTTTAACATAAACATGGTAAATACAGTACAGAGGAACATGATCCAAGGATATCATATTCTTGGCTAGCTCCACTGGTCACTGTCAAACACTGTCAAAGAATGACACCAACCCGAGAACTCAGAAGTTGGGGAAATGATGTACCAGTATTCCAACCAAAAATGAATAAGTATGTAACAAATTAGGCCAAATTTTGCACTCTCCTCAACTCTTTACAAAAAAAAAAAAGTTCTTTCAGCAGGAAATACAGGAAGTTTTCTCTGTACCTAGCACAGAGATCTCAAATATCTTAAGGCTACTATGTGCTATGTGATTCAGTACATATAACTATTATTAAGAAGAAGTCATTTAAATTTTGCCTGAGTAATAAATGCATGAACAGTTCGACAAACCCTTGCAGTCAGGTAGCACCTTTTCTCTCTGAACTGGCCACAGTGCAATGGCTTCTGGTTAGAAACCCACTTTAAGTTCTCCCTCAGATTTGCATCTTAACTTCCCTCGCCCAAGGCCGTAAGCATGTTGCTTCCATCCACACACAACATCTCAAGTAAGGATATAAGGAGCTGAGGGTTTCCCTTTGGGATGTGACCCACTGGGCTAATTACTAGCCCATCGCATGACAGGCGTTCATAAGCACCGACCCAAATGGCTATTGTAATAAATGGGGACAGAGCACGAAGAATATGCACCCCGTGCCCTCCCCTCCCACCCAGCCGGACTATTCAGAGTATTCACGCAGGGGCCGTACAGACAGGCAGATGCAGCTCTTGAATGGGGATGGGTGTAACACGTCTGAAGATTATGTAATTTCTTTTGCTGGAGGAACATATTTCTAATGACTGCATGCATAAAGCAAGGAGCCCTGAAACTTCTGTTGAGTGGGTTCAATGTACATTAATAGTGTTATGCATGGCTCTCGGCTTAACCTCGAGCTTTGTAGTCTCAGAGCAGGCCGCCCTGTTCTTATTTACACTGCTATAAATTAAAGGGACGACTTTTTGCATGTTCTGAATACATTTCGTCAACAATCAGTCCTGTGACAGGAGAGAAGAAAAGGGTTTTTTTCATAGCCCTATCGAATGTCCAACTTTGAAATATATTGCAAAGGCATGTCTCCAAGCCTCCATTCCACTACCTGGTCAAAGACATGGACACCTGAAAATAATACAGGATCACGCCAGGAGCGCACATCTGGTCAGAGATTCAGGGCGTGATAATTTTCGCTGATGCTTGAGTTTCAGCTCTTACCCCAGGCAACAGAGCTCCTATCAGCTAACCATGAAAATTGGTCACATATGTCTTCTGAACTCTTCCACTCCTGCAATTTGACAGGGTCCTGCACACAGACATCTCTCCTGACCCTTTTTACCTTGCCTCACAAATATTTTATCTGAATGATAGAGGGTGACCAAACAAATTAGGGCAGTTTTGGCTAGGGAAAGTCAAAAAAGAGGAGAAATGGAATGGAATCGTATCAAGAAAAGGGGAAATGTAACCATAAGATGAGGAGAGATTTCTTCAGAGGTGTTATGAAAACTAGGTTAAATTTAAAAATCAGATAATGTACAAACTGCAGGAAACAAATCTGTTTTGGAGATAATTGCCTATCCAATCTGTAAACCTTTGTAGCATGCCATGAAGGCACCCAGAGTGCTACAGATTCAACCTCAAGCTCTACAGAGATCTTAGACCCTTCTGGGGAGCTGGTATAAGACTTCAGAAAAAGGCCAAACCAGTGCCAAACCCGAGGTCAAGAGGACCTGAAAACATTGACGTGGTCAACATTTTTCAGGACCTGGGCTGAGCCAAAAAAGACTAAGTCAGTCATTTATTAACCCGCTGCATATTCATATTTACTTTAATAACTTTGTTAGCAAAGCTGCAGGAAAAAGGTCTGTTGCCTCAGGAGTGTTCTGCAAAGGCATGAAGCCCCTAAAAGCTTTTTTTTTCCATCAGTTATAAGTGAGGAGAAGAATGACTTAGTGAAAGAGTTCAGTGTGTGTTGAAGTATCTCACATTGTGACCTTCAGCAAAAAACCTTCACTGACTCACTGAAAAAATGAAGAGAGAACTCCACAAGCATAAGAAGAAAAGAAGAAAGAAAGGAAAAAGAAAAAAAGAAGGAAAACAAAGTTAGAATTATTTTATTTTCTGGGAAGCCAAGAAAGATGATCTTTTGAGTGGCTTGTTGGCAAAGCTTGGGTGAGCCCATGGGAGGAGCTTGGGAAAGTTTCTTGGTGTCCTGGCTGGAGCAGGGCCCGGCACTATTCAAGCTGCTGCTGCAACTACCGCAGCCCATTTATTGTTTTAACAGCGAGGGGTCGTGCGTAAAACGAGGCCATTGCCCACTCCGGAGAATAGGATCTATATAATCAGATAGTCTCTCTCCTGGCATGATAAATCATGCATTCCTGTGTGGTTCACTATTCCTGAATACTTCCAGTGTTCAATATTTCAAGTACTTCTGTCGGTCAAAGCCCATACTGATTTTCTGGAAGTAGTTTCCTTTGCATTATACTTGTACAAAAATATGATTTATTTTAAGTGTCAGGAGTAAGTTATAGTTTTACAGATTTTGTAGAAGGTTTTTCTTCCTGACAAAATAAATTATCCTTCCCCTAGAATTACCCACTTTCTTCAAGTCTTGGTTTTCCTCCTCTTTATTTAGAAAGCCACACATATGAGTACACTAAATATTTATGAATATAATTTATGAGCACAATTGCCTGGGTTCTTTTTTTTTTTTTTTTGACAAAAGTAAGAAGTTGGCCTGTGTGTGGCCTGAGAAATCCTATGACCAGACAAACCACAGAGGTGATAGCAACTTCACATTCAGAAGGGAAAATGTCCAAGAATTTCACATATGACACATACAAAATGTGTCCTAAATAATAAGGAAACATACATCACCTCTAAGCCAAACAGCCTGTTAATTCCAAATAAAAAGTGATAAGGGAAGTTAAGCACAAGATTTCTTTCAACAACATTAGAGGATGGAAAAACTGAGGGTGGAGGGGGAGAATGTGTTATTTTCCTGACTGAAGCAGTTTATTTTGCTTCAGCATTTTTACTCAGTGTTTTCCTTGTTATCTTTTAAACAAGCTGATTTGGGCTGCCACTCAAAAATTAAACTGAGTCTCTCCATTAACTTTATGAGAAGCTGGATCAGACCCTGAGTCAGGGCATAGCAGGAGCCGACACACCAGAACAAATCCCTGAGAAAATTTTAGAAGAGCCTCTAACTGCGTTCAGGGAGCAAATCTGGCACAGCACTGCCACAGTCAGCCACATGCTGTCCAGATCTCTGGAGAACAAAAAGCGATAAGTTGACATCTGTTTTTCACCATTGCAGATCATCCCAAGTAAAGGTTTTCAATGAATAACATAAAATCATTCCTCACAATTCAAAAATACTTTTTACCCTAGGAAAATATAGCATAATTTGGAACATTAGCAAGTCACTGGTGTTTGTACTTGGCACTAGGAAAAAATATCAAATGAATACCCCAGACGTTACAAAAATAAAACTTTTCACAGAGATGCTTGCTATTATTCTTTTAGATATTACTAGTTTAGAATTACCCCAAACCAACATTTTGATATGCATAAAACTAAGAACTATTTTTTTAAACTAAATGAACGCAAAATGAAATGAAGCAAAATAAATTTTGTCTGGTTTTGAGTTAACCCTCCTTGAAGTTTAAAAATGTTGGTGAAATCAAAGAGACATTGATTTGGAGTGGGTTTCTCTTTGGCCATTTCTCTCTCCTTCCCACTGGAAGTGGAATGAGATAAGCACACCTACAATCACAAAGCCGCCCGCTTCGCATTCGAACTTCACTGATGAATCAGGGGAGTTCCTGCTTTCTTATCTCTCGTGTACATTTTACAATGTAGCTTAAATATTTATAACCGAGTTGCTTTTCATGTTCCCTTAAGTACCGTGTATTAGCTTGTTTTATGAGATTTTGGTAGAGCAGCATATCCTGTAAATTCAAAGTCTGGAATCTCCTGGGACTTGGCAAGTATCAGTTTGAGGAAGCAGAAACTTTGCTAGATAGCAGAATTCTCCGTTCTCCATATACAGTGCTCCTAACTGACGGAACTTTCCTGCTTGCCCACAAGTTAAAGAAAACTTCTGGTTGTAACATTGAAGCTAACCTCGTGTTCTACAGAAATGCAAACAATTTTCTGAATAGTGCTTATGTTTGAAAGTTTCTGAAGTAATGAAAGGAACCCGGTCTTTGAGTCCTTGTCCATGCAAAGACAGAGCACCCTCAAGTCTGCCTCTGATTCTGGGTGGTTCTGCAGCTCCTGGAAATGTATAACCTTCACAGACCATTAGCTTTGCTTTTGTTAACCCACACAATTCAACCCGTGGGCACATTTAGAGGGTTCGTTTCAGTCTGATCTTCCAATGAGCCCTGATTCTGGCTACAGGAGTCCAAATATTTCCAAGGTGGATACATAATGAATTAGTTATTTTCTATGCAATCTGTCTAAATGGAGATTCAATCAAACATCACAGCCTTCTCGAGCACCATTCCTTACCATTGTGTCAGCCTTTGGAGATATCCTGAGGTAAAGGGTCTTTAATGAGCTTCCTAAAGCACCCACAGGCCCTACCTGCCACTATAAGCCAAGCAGAGCTCCAAAATTAGTCTGGTAGGAGAAAAGCTAATGCAGCACCATCTGCTTAGGTTTTCAGGTACTTCCTTTCTTTTTTCTTACAGGGGTTGCGAAATGTCAGTTCACTCGGTCTGTTGCACAAACCTCATTTCTCCATCATTTAACTGCTCAGAGTTGTTTTTGTTTAGACCCAGATATTTACTCATTTTTTCTAAATTTCCTCCAAGTTTTCACTAAAACATATATATATATATGTTTGTCATCTTGGCTTGGGGAAAGCACTGCTCAAGGGCAACGCCTCAGGATGGATTTGCAGATTTAACTGAAAAGTCTCAGGCCAAAAAACAGACAATCTCCAACTTTAGTTATATTATGTTTGTAGCTATTTCATGCTAATGTTTTCCCTTCCTATGGCAGATCTAAAACATTTTTCTTTTAAATTTAAGAGGACCACAGAGGCTTTGGATCTGATCTTTTACAAAATATCAAACAGTTTATAGAAAACCATCCTCTTACCTTCAGCAAAGCTCACCCCAAAATCTGAAGAGATCACTCAGCTCTGAAACACTAGGAAGAGCCATTAGCCACCCTGCATACAGTTTTGTGTCTTAAACCTATTTGTTGGCATTAATTAAGCCTCAAACTCCACTGGGAGTTAAATAAATGCTGTTATACTAACTTCATAGCAGGTCTCACCTTAAAACTGTTTTTCTAAGCGTTCATTCCTGCTGACGTATGCAAGAGCAGTAAGTACAAATATGCTGACATCCCAAAATGCTGCTTCTTGCAGGTAAGCCCCAACTAAACTTTCCATTAAAGCAACATATGGAAGAATACATACTTAACCATGCATAGTGCAGTTTAAATATATTGTGTACTCAAGGGCACACATGAAATAAGACAGATCCAACCAGTGTTTCAGGCTTTATAACCTTCACAGCTGATAGACTTGCAAGCACGGTCAACTGTGGACACAGCTGCAACATTTTTTTAAATATCCTGAAAACTGATCAATCCTATGATTTTACACGCTGGGTAGTATTGGACAGCATCTTGTCAGCCTTTTAACTGACGTTTTATATGGAGTTTCTACACAGTCAGTCAAGCTAACGCTGTGCATTGTTATGGAGATGATCTCAGTTTAACTCCAGATTAATCTGCCATTCCTTGGAGAAGAGTCCTTTGGAATCCTGGTACTCTTGCTTGTAAAGCACAGGTGAGCCCAAGATCTGAGTTTCTAAGCATCACTCCCTAAAATTTCAGAGCCCATCTTCTTTCTCTTCATCCACAAATTTTTAGGTATATAATTGAGTTCCAGAATGTATATTATAGGGAAAAATATTTTATTCCCAAAAAACAATTTTGCTTTCTCTGGAAGAAAAGATAGGCCAGCCTTTTTGGAAGAGCCAGATTTAATGCAGTTGCTCCTTGAAATGAAGAGTTCCTGTGGTTTTATTTTTCATGCAATGCAATGCAATGGAATTAAAGAATGGAGAAAAAAAATGCTTTCTCTGGAAGAAAAAAAAAATTATATATACATACATATATATATATATAGGTGCTCAATGCCAGGGTCATAAAGTCGATTCAGAAAGCTCTATCTGAGAACATTCACTCCAGAAAAGCTCGTTAGAGTAAAATTACAAGCCAAAGTTATTGGAGATTAGAAAAACCTCACAATATTATAATTTCCCACATCCATGACTATTTTTACAGTATTTCTCTTAAATGAGTGAGCTGGCAGGCAGTCTGGGCATCTTCTGATGAATTAGGCCAGGTAATTTCAGAAAAGTAGCCACTCAAAACACACCATAATTTGCTCTCAGGTTGGACTGCAGTCACGATTAAATATGGGGGCAGATTCTCAATTGCTGTGAAGTAAAGTAGCTCCACAGAAGTCAATTTATAGCGGGTGAAGATCGGATCTGTGGTGTTAAGTATACTGGTAATGTTTCAGCCACCAGGCAAAGGTGATTTCTCACTCATTTCCCAAACATTTATTATTCATGGCTGGATTTCACCTCCTTTCCTACCAGTACATAGTACTTTCCTCAAGAAAGACCACTACTGAAATAGCTGAGATATGTGGAAAAAAAAAATACTGGAGACACCTCTAGTGCCAAAAGCACAAATATGTCAGAGCTCTCAAATCCTAGCCCTTTTACAAACTAAACAAGAATTCTCTTCTGGTCTGAAATCTGCCCTCAGAAACTTTTAAAAAATATAGTTTGTCAAACATTTTGGATTTTATTTCTAATGAAATGCTAATAAAAGTATGGAGCAGTAATTTATTTTGTGGTGCTGTGCCCACAAAGAGTGAGAATAGTTGGTAGCTGTATGTTCAAGACAAACTGCAGGGAAATACCTTTAAAATCTGTCCTGTCCTTTACCTGTTTAGATTTATACTGCCTCTTGTGACTTCTTAATGCCAAATGTAAATACAAAAACAAGAAAATATTCCTCATGCATTCATACATACCTTTCCTGGCAGAAGGCCACTTCTGTCACTCAGGGCTCAGACTGTTCTCCTTTGAATTTGGGACCAGCCCCATGACTCCTGCTAATAGTATTATTGGCATTGGAAGTAAGCCAGGTACCAGACTTTTCAAAGCAATTTGTAGAATAAAATGAGTTATTTTGTTAGTTAATCTGTCACTTCTCGAAAAAAGAAATCTTTAGTGACATTCTTATAAATATTGTCTATGCTTTTTCATTGCCCAACATCAATATCTTACCTAGAGAAGCTAATTAAGTTTTGATACATTCACAGAAAATGACCATTCAGCAGAAAGCTCATTTTGACACTTCTTTCCAGAGATTAAGAAAAAAATTTCAATTTTAGATTGATTGTTTTACTTCACTTGCTCCTATTTTGCTCTCTCCCCAGTAACACACCAACCTTTAGTATGTAAAAATGAAACATGTAGATGCAAAATTACTAAGAACTGCTTTCCTACCCATACAAGCACTATGTCCCTACCCTGGAATAACTTCATCTCTTTGGCTTCTTGCTTAGGGCAACTCTGCACCCTGCCTTGCAGGGTCTCATGCGTGCACAGCAATGTCGTCACTTCAGCCCTTGGTCTCCTAATTACAAGCTGAGCTAGTGGTTGGCTTCAGAGCTGCATATGCCCGTGGACCAGCACATGCACACGGACGTTTGGCCAGATGGAACATAGAATGAGACTAAAATATTGAGCTTGTCCTCTGGACTTTCCTCACTGAACTTTTTTCCTCTTCTTTGCACATTTACCAGTTTCCAGAAGTTAACATTTTTGAGAGCTATAACCTGCTCTGCCTGGAGAGATTAAAACAGGTCAGCAGGTTCAAAAGTTATTGCAGGTGGCCTGAGAGATGAACAGACCTGGGTAGGAGCTTCTCTTAAAGGGGAGCCAGAGAACACAGGGAAGGGAACATGAAAATCTTCATAACCAAACCTAATAAAAATGTCCACACAAAAAAAATCAGATTGATAAAAGAGGTTTTTAGCAACAATTATGCAAACAAACACATATTGCCTCAAAGGCATTATTTTCTGTGTTGGACTGCAAAAGAAATACAGATAAATTGTATGAAAGACATGGCATTTTCATTGAGAGTCTGGCTTTACCTTTCATACAGCTTAAATCAAAAGCAGAGGAAACAGGGCTGCAAGGAAGGCCTTAGACATAAACTAGGTAATCAAATCTGGTCCTGGAAACTGTAACTGCAAAGGAGAACTCTGAAGTACCCGTCGCGTCAATCCACACAGATTCACAGGCTTCAGCATCGTTTTCCTACTGCTATTTACTAGAGAGGTGCTTGGTGTGGCGCTGAACTCTACTTTCATCCCAGAACTCAGACTTGCCGCATACAGTGCGGCCCAGCCTGGGCTCTGGACGTGCTCCTCCTGGGAAGGAGCACCTGGGGTTGAAAGGTGAAGACTGTTCATGACCCCCAGCTCCTCGCACCTGGTCTCCTCTACGGCCAGCCCAGCCCTGGCACGGTGCTTGGGCCTGACCAGAGTTGCTCCTCTGCTCTCTGCATTCCTTGGACAGCATCCTCCACTTAACAAAACTCCAATATTTTATTAGGGAGACTCACACAGAGGCCCCGCAGCTTTTAAATACACAGCACTAGCCATTTATGGCCAAGCAGCACAATCCTGAGAGTACTTAACTTTGAGCAGTGTCTCCGAGACAAAGTCCCACCTTATGCACAGGCAGCAGCTCAGTCACAGCCTGCACAAGCCGCTGCCTTGCTCGCCACCATCCCGTTGATCACCTGCCCATTTCTGAGGGGACTGTGAGCTATCAGTGCACTCCCCGTGAGCTTCCTCATTAGAAAGTATACTTGCTCAATGACTTGAATAATGAAATTTTTTTCTAAAGCTTTCAGAGGGATTTCTGTTGCTGAAATACATACAGAAAAATCATTGAGCTAAGATAGGGACATTCCACTGTTTTTTAATCTATAAGCAGACTACAGAAGCCATGTCTTTGATGATTCTTGCATTTTCTATATCACGTACTACTTTATGCACGCTTGTGTGCTTACTCTGCAAACATTTTCAGTACCCCAGAAAAGGTAAAGCAGCAGAAAGGGGAAGACTTTGGCTGAACCCAAGGTATCTGCATACATGGATGGACACTGCAATCACATTCATCCAGCAACACCCTGAAGCAGGGACTAAGCTCCCAAGACATCTAGTAGCCAATTGTGAAGATGGAAAAGTAGCTTTCAGGACAAGTGATCTACACTGCTTATTTAACAGATAAAAACTGAGCCTCTTATAGTGGCAGAAGTTATAAATTATTGATCTGAAGAAAGCCCTCTAAACTGAAGACCCTGTTCAAGGACAACGGATGCATCTCTGAAGCTGGGTGTCCCCCACCTTCCCTAGTTGCTCCCCAGCTGCTGCTTGCCTTAACCCCTTCCCTGCCATGCAGAGCTTTAAAACTCTCTTAGTGACCTATAGCAGAATATAAATTAAAGAAATGCCAGCAGTGGGGAATGTAGGAGCTTCTGTTGTTATTGTATGTTGATAGACCTTCTTTGCAGACACAGGCCTGGTTTCACACTCTCCATATTTCTTCTGTACCTAAATATCTGAGGTGAGGGTTTGAAACAGTCTGATTTGTACAAGTCTGAAAGCCAAGGAAGGAATCTGGTGTAAATCATTCCCTTTTGAATATAAAAGCTTGACAGAAATTTCAAGAGAGAGATCTACAGAGAGCTTCTTAGGTAACTTTCATCACACCAAACAATGCCAAATCCATGGATGAACACTGCTGATGTATTATATTTTTTATTACAAAAAAAAAAAAAAGAAAGAAAAGCATTATAAATTGGCCCTAAGCAGACAGTGGCTTGATGCACTACATGTAGGCAGGGCTATAGCAGAGTTTCTTCAGACACATAAGACGAGACCATCTGCTTTTTGGCAATTCCTGCAGTTGGCCCCAGTATCCAGCCTTAAGCAATGGATCTAGCAACCCTCACAATGTTTGTGCTCAGAAGTACAAAGTGCTCCAGGCTTGACTGAAAGGAAACACTCCAGGTTCTGCGTCTTTCTGCAACCTTTGAGACTAAAAAAAATAAGAAAAAAAAGAAGTTTTAGGCAAGCATCCCAAAAGCGCTCAAGGTAAAAGCACACATGGCACAGTGCTCTAGCCTGGAGGAGCCTATCCTCACATGATACTAAATAGCTTTAGCATTAAGTATTTCTAATTTATTATCATTTGTAAACATCTGGACAACCTGGCAACCGTAGAAGGGTTGGGATTTGAATCACAGTCTAATAAAATCTGTAATAAAACTTGTAAACCAAACATATGAAGTCAGATGGGGGTATTAGTTAATGCATGCCATTGATGCGTTCGCTTCAGCCCCGTGTCGGCCACACCGTGGAGGTGTTGGGATGGGATGGCTGCGGCTGGCCAGCTTCCTGCGGGAAGCTTGCAGGAGACGAGCACATGGTTTGCGCTGAGAGCCGCCGGAGCGCTTCCAGCACACGCTCCCCCTTTGCCTTGGGATCTTGGCTTGCAGTCTGCTCCTGGAGGGACCTAACAGCTTTTGCTTTTCTGGTACTGTGTGCTGGCCCCAGCACCTTCATTATTTGGTTGCTCTGCTAGTGAATCCCTGAGAACTGACCCTGCTGTTTGGGCTCTGCAGGGCAGGTGTTTGTGGCAAGAAGGGCGTCTTTTCAGAACAGGCCAGGCTGTAACTTTGGTGTTGGAAAAGACTGTGTATACTCCTAAATTACCAATGTTATATATTGCTTTGGGCTGAGCTGCACAGGTTCACCCGAAACCTCTCAGTTTCCAAACCTAGATGTTATTTTTTCTCTTGAGTTACTTGCTGCCAGTAGTGAGCAAAAACTCCTGCCTCTTCCCTGGGGTCTGTAAGGCCCCATGTTGTCTCTCATAATGGTACAGTTGTCCCCTGAGCCACAACCAGCGCTGGGGAAGCAGCCCCTCATCTTACTGATCATTCCCAGCGAAGAAATTCATCCCGTGCTTCCCAGAAGTCCACAGTGAAAACAAAGAGAAACTGGATTTTTCAAATCAAGTTTTTGCTAACATGTTTCAAGAGGTCATTTTTTCATTTCCTGACTCCTCTCTTTTTTCTTTCTGTTTACGTTCTTTCTTTGCTGAGGCTTTTCCTTTCTTTTTCCATTCCTCCTCTCTTTCCCTCATTATTTTTTACTCTACAGCCTTCCTTAGATTAACAGAGGCAAGATATAAAAAAGAACAAGTGAAAACTAAGCAGGAAAAGATAAAAAAAAATGGTAAATGGAGGGTCTTCATCAGTTTATAGGGAAGGTGAGAGAAACATCCTAAACTCCTTTGTTAACACTTTTGAAAACTGATCATTAAAAATCAAAATTAATGTCTTTGCTACTTTAAGTAATCTGTATCTATTTTACAGCCAGCTCTAGCTCTACACCTGTAGCTAAACTGCATTTTTAGTAGAATGATCAATTCAAACACAGACTGTGAGAAGATTTGTATCTTTTCAGTACCTCTTTCTCCTCTTACCAAAGTTTGAAGAGAATTGATGTAGATAATTACTGACAGTAATAAATTGCCTGTAATTTACTTAGGGAAGATTGCAGTTGAGCAGATTGATAATTTTTAACCACGCTGGTACAAGACAGACCTCATCTGTGAGCAGATGTAACAGTTTTTGCCCTGGGCACCAGGGCACTTTTTCATCTTGATCAGCCACCAAAGCAGTTGGTGTTTAGGTGGTATCCTCTCTGGGACTGAGAGAATGTCCAAGGTGACAAAAAAGAGCTAAACTAGTTGTATATCCATGTGAACAATATTACATTTTTAATATATTTTTTAAAACTGAGGGTGGTCCTTACCCTAAAAACTTGTTAAGAAGATATTTAAAGAGTATTTTAAAAATATATTTTTTATTGCTTTATAAGGAAATTCCAGGTTCCTTGACATTCTCAGGGAATTTGTCTTGGGCTTCTGGCTTTCAATCACTGTTGCTATGTGTGCTGCCTTTCCATAACTTTGCCTGGTCCCAGTGGAACAAATGCCTAGAGAAAAGTGGCCCTTTTGGTTCAGTACATGATGCTCCTCTCCCAAAGCCAGAAAGCATGGAA
Organism: Crypturellus undulatus; assembly: GCA_013389825.1. Taxonomy (NCBI): domain Eukaryota; kingdom Metazoa; phylum Chordata; class Aves; order Tinamiformes; family Tinamidae; genus Crypturellus; species Crypturellus undulatus. The sequence continues at coordinate 117,233 of VWPW01020841.1, forward strand.
AGACACATCCAACTCTTAAAAAGAAAAGTTTCAAGCCTGATTTCCATTTTCATCTCCATCTAGCCAGCACTGACCTGGAGAGTGTCATCGTTCATATTTTCAGTGATGCCCCATCAAATTATGTTGGGGCTCGTAGGTGGAGGCTATAAGGTGGTGGAGATACTAACATTTTCATGGAAGCATAAAGTCAGGGTCTAACTCCCTGACACTAGTTATTGCCTCACTGGCCTCTCTTCACACACATTTTGGCCTTGGGGGTTCTAACCCAGGTTCACTGGATTCACAGTTAAGGTTTCCATATTTTACTTTCCTAAAATTCACCCCATCATTTCACCTGAAGTAATTTCTCTTAGAAATACTGTAGTGCAGCTACTATAGCAGCACAGAACCTAAAATCAATATCAAATTATAAGCAATAGACCTACTACTACCCTGCCCAACACCTCTGGCTTTACCTGCTTGTCTCTCAATCTAGATCCATCTGGACATCTCCGTGCACACAAACTATTTCAGATAATCAAAGGCATCATACTGAGCAATACATGTTTATCTACAGCAACAGTCATTTGCTTGTGTATGAGTATAACAAGAAGTTGTGACAGTCTGACTTAAAAAGAGCTACCTGTTCCTACCGGGCAAGGACCGATTAAAGCAAGATTGCAGTGGGGGAAGGGGAGGAAGTGCAAAAGAAGACATTAAAGGAAAAGACACATCCCTTTGTCTTGCATAGGACAGAGGCTGAAATGGCCTTGGATATTTATTACCCAGTAGTTCAAGTTGATTTGTTCTGCCTGTGAGCTTTGATTTGGAAATACAGCAAGCCTGAGGAAAGGGATATGAAGTGACCTCTATTTGGGACTTATATTTTTCCTTCCCTAGTGGATGCCCCTGCACACCTGCTTGCAGTGTAATGGTGTAATAAATTGAGTGCATATCTATATCCACAAAGGGTCAAACTCTGCTCAGAATTACACCCGTGTAAATCCCCAATAACTCCACCAGCCTCGCTGGAGTTATTTGGCACAGATTTACACTTGTGTAACTGAGAGCTGGTTTTAAGCTACAGTCTGAAAAGTGTTTCACCTTCAGGGTAAAAAATGCTACTAACGTCAGTTGTTGTTACGTTTAAAATAACCAGAAGGAATTTCACCTGGATGAGATCCATTCACAGTCCATGACATTCACATGAACCTTTTTCCCTTATTTCTGGTTTGCGGGGAAAGATGTCAGATACTAATTCACAGCACGCCCGTGCCTTTTGTTTTGGAAAGACTACTGTGCCTTAGATCAATCATTAGGAAAAGGTGTCTGTATTGATAACACATTTGTCTCTGAGATGCTGCAGGATGTTCCAAGCCAGATTCCCTTTGAAGCCTGGCATATCTTTTATTATCAAAGCATGAAAAATAGCTCACATCCATAACATCAAATGCAACCAGCACACGACGCCAAGGGCTGAAGGGAGACTCCCCTTACATCATGTAAATCCAGGAAAGCTCCAGCCGCTTACACGCCTGTTACAGCAACACAGCTGGGCCCCGGCGCGGTCCCTCGGCAGGGGCTGCTGTGCTGAGCAGAGACAGGACACCAAGTCACCCCTCGCATAGCGGGACACCAGCACACGCCAAGTTGTCACACCGTGACTGATACCTGAGAAGGAGGTATCAGGATCAAAGAAAGGTAGGCTGGATTGTCATTTGTGGCCTTTTGCATGTGTTGATCCCAACTTGAGCTACATTGATTTAAATATCTGCACTGTTGGTGATGATGTCAGAAGGCTCTCGGCTCTAGGGAGTCACGGAATCATTTTCCCTAGGTCTCCCCACCTCCTCCTGGCTCCTTGCAAAGGACAGAAAGCGAATGACACATGTTCCTGCCAAACAGCAAAATTTCATTAAAATACAGCAGGAGGGCATGCAGGTTTGCTCTATGACCTTATTAGAGCCTACAGTTATCCACAGACCAGCTTTCGTAAAAAACACAAACTTTGCTCTTTGAATAACCTCAGCTTGAACTGAGTCCTGGAAGGACTATCTTTGAGTTAAGGTAATACGAAGCAATAAAGCTTCCTGAGAACAGAAGACTGCCAAAGTTTAAGTGGTATATTTTATGATCTGGATTATTGTCCACTGGGGGACTCAGATGAAAACACAGACTCATTTCATTTAGGTCTCTAGTTGTGATTTGAACCATGATCCAAGTTTCTAATAAAAATACCCAAAGAGAAAAACTAGCACTTTATCCACTACATACCAAGCCCTACTGTCCCTCTTCTTAAAAAATCACAGTGATCTGAAGTCAAATAATATACGTGCAACTACTGTCCTGTGCTGCAGAATTTTAGCTTCCATCATTTCACTTATTTCCACAGGACAAAGCCCATACCAAGTGATGTACTGTAGCATATATCAGATGTGATAACAGCGACTATGCAAATCATCTGCAACAAGAAAAGGAGAAAAATGTCTTGGATATCTCTGTAGAAAGGAAAGCACTCCCAGAAATGATTTTGTGCAATAAATCTTCACAACATCTTAGGCTCATGATGGGAAATAGTCAGTAGAGTGAGCATATTCCTTTACGTCAGAGGAGACACAAAAGTACACATGTAGATATGTATCAGGCAGGTCAGTGCCTGCCTCTGATGAAGACATTCATATTAGCATGTGGTCAAAGGTGTGTTTATATTTGTCTTCTCTAGGGAATAAGATTCAAATGACTTGGCTTCTGTAAGCAGCCGGAGAACAAAAAAAAATCTCTAAATAAAATTGACTACCAGCTACTTTCTCTCATTCAAGATGACAAATGGTCTGACTTTTCTGAAAGGTCATTAGTCAAACTCAATTTTAAAATATTCAATTCGGACAAAAAGGAAATCTTTAAATGAAGGCCTCAGCTCTGCAGTGCACTAAACAACAAAACCCACCAACATGCTTTCTCTTCTTTGATCCTATCAAGAAAAAAAAAAGTCTAAACAATAAGTTATATCTGAGTCAGGAAAAGATAGCAACTCTTTTTTTCCTCTTTTTTTTTTTTTCTGGCTAGGGTAAAGTGTTCCACAGAATTTAGATTTGTCTTTACACTTAGCCTATACTGAAATACTGCAGAAGACCTATGTTGTCCCAATCAAGGCAGCCTACCCCAGAAACACAGCGTAACCTCCATGAAAAGTTGCTGTTCAGTCCAAAACAGACAAGAATATGTTCCTTGTTTCAGCACAGCATCTTACAATACAAGACAAAGAAGAACTGATTCCCCCATAAACATTTTTGGATTTCTAAAAGTATGTTATTTATAGTGTTTGGCAAATCCAAGTCAATTTACAGGTCACGGTCTGCGTTGCGCAGTCACTCTTAAAGTGTGCAATTGCAGATGGGTAGGAAATGCTTTTTCTCATTCTCAGAGAATGTAAAAAGTTTCAAAAATGTTCGCTGCACTTCAGACAGACCACAATGTCCTCTTTCTCCCTCCCTCCATTGTTATAAATAAAGTCATGATTATTTACTGATTCAGATACTCCACAGAATTACAAAATCTAAGATTTAGTTTCTTTCTATGGGACATGCCCAGTCAATCATTTGTATGAAATGGAGCTGTACACATGGGAGAGACCAGAAATTACCCTTTCCCGTGTGCCAGAGATTCAAGGCATCCCAAGAAGGCCTCTAGATCGGTGGATGTCCTGGCTTCTCTTTTTCTCATATTTTGACCAGAAATTCTCTGCTGGACCTGAAATCTCTTTCTCAGTGACAGTTCTGTCAAAACAGAAAAACATTTGCAAATCATTTTTGTTCCATTCCAAAAGCTACTATTCTTTGTCAAAAAAATTTCCAGACTACTTTTGTCTGACATTTGTTACCCAGTGTGCATCCTTTTATTTCACTATCGTGACTGAAAAACTGGTTCTTCAGAAATAGTGAAAAGTACCAAGTATAAAAAAATACACTTCCAGTGAAAGTTTTAACTAAATAATCTTGTGCATTTATGTAAATACACAGAATTTGCAATCCACATGGCAACCCTCCTGAGGGCCTTAAAACTGAGCATGTGAATTACCCATGCACTTTGATTCACACTCAGTACCATGCCTAGATTAATAAGGATTAAATCAACTCATTCAACCCAAAATACAGAGGAGATAATTCTGTGTAGGAAACTCAGCATGCATGAGGGGGAAGAATCCACTTGTGCAATTTGCACATATTCCCTCAATATGACTCATTTTTATAGAGAATCATACTCATTGGGTCCACACAAGCATTTTTGATATTCACTATTCTCCTTCCTCCCACTCTTACGCGTTTTCAGTTACCAAGTTAGCAAGCAAAGACAGGCTGCATGACCAAACACAAATAATAAATAGAAAGAGCACACATGAAGAAACCTCTAATCTGAAAATTATTGAACCAAGTTTCTGCTGAGAACTAATGAATACTGAATACTAGTATGACTAATATGGTTGGTTCGTGGAGGATTCTCTCAAGCTGCATAGTTTTATTAATATATATATGACTGAATATATCTCAATAAAAATATATTAAAACTGTCAGATGTATAAAAGTCTGACAAATCCTCCATTTTTCTATTCACAGCCTCTCTAAATCCCTTTGCGGAAGATCCCAGACCTCAGCTGCATTCCTCAAGGATTTACAGGGCACCAGAGGAACAGAAATCAGCTCCAAATGAATATGTGCATTCAGAAGTACGCTGAGACTTTTCCAGCTTTTCAGGTACTTCACTCAGATTAATCTTCCTGAAGTCACTGGATGTATTTGCAAGAGCACTTTGGCTATTGCTTCATTCTGCCACTTTTCAGCACGTCCATTGTATTCTCTTGATGGGAATAACTGCCATGTAACCAGAGGTGAAAGGAATGGTGACTGCAATATTAGAGGGAACCTGCAAAATCAGGCAAAAGGAAAAAAAAAATGCTATGTGCTTAATGTTTACTCGTCCTGCAATAGTCGAGCTAAAATCATTGATCATATTCTGTTCCCAGTGACAGTGGTGCTAATCTCAGGTAGCAACACTGATTTCAGCAGAACCACAGAATCACCCTGGATTTAAGACTTGGTTCATAGGTTGCCAGTAATTTACACTGACTTTATAGGAGCTGATTAAGAATTTAGACTAAAAAAAAAAAGATAATACTTTTATCCACATTTAATCATGCAATGCTTTATACTAGCCTGCATAATTTTTAATAATGTTTACTAGTTTGTCCTTTCTGCTTGTTTAATGAATGTTTATAGACTGCTCCAGTTCTAATTACACATAATTTTTACTCACCGTTTCTGCTGTTTCCTTCATTTCATAAAACATTTTTAAGATGTGAATGCAAAGAATGTTAAAAGAAAATCATGACAAAAGGGTACAGCACAGATGCATCACTGTAGAATAAACATCAGTCCACAAATTATTTGTTTTTCTCCTTTTCATTCCACGCTGTGTTTTATCTAGAAAAGGTTATTATTCAGATTGCATACCATGCTTTGTTACTTTCTGGTAAGGAATGAAAAGGTCTTCAGACATGGGTTGATGAGGGCGAGGGGGAAGCTGTTATGGTTAGGATGTTGTCAAGATTTGCTCTGTTAAGTAAATATGACATTGCTATTATACAGAGCTTTTTAGCGGAGTATTTACACGGATAAATAAGATGAGTTGGCTGCATCTGTTTTCTCAACAGTTCAGTACTAGTAAAATTAGTGAGATGTGATTTATTTGGGTCAATAGAAATAGAACCTCACAGTTGTGCAGGGGATCTGAAGAAAAGTACGTCAACTGCTGTGCACTGCACTAGGGGTTCTGAGAGGAGCTCTACACTCCCCTGAAACCACGCTATAAAAAGAAAAAGAAAAATGATCCTTTTTGCTCTTCTCTTTCCTGACAAAGAGGTTTTTTCCTTTTTACCAAAAAAAAACCGTCAAACTACTCCCTTTTAAAAAAATTCTACTTCTCAGGCAAATATTTTGGCATGCCCCATATTTTCTCCTATTTCTTGACAAAGATGTTGATGCTTTCCCAAAAAGACATAGTTTCAGCTAAATGTTTGCAGAGGTGCAAACCAAGTGTCCTTGTGAAAATCAGCTCTAATGAGAAAGTGTTGGCCAGCTTTAGCCGTCAGCAGGACTGTGGGTAGAACATATGACTATATGAATTTTGTCGACTGTATGTCAGGTCCTACACGAGGTACCCCAGCTGTACTCTCCATCACCGCCCTCACATGTTGGTGGCGGGATTTTACCCTCAGATGAATCCTGCTCGCACCTTAGAGCAGGAGTGGCCCTAAGCTCCTGCCTTGTCTAGCAGCTTCAGTGACAGGTTTGCAGGAGGCAACAGCGGCTTGTGAAGCGACCCATCGTGTAGTAGCAGCAGAAGAGCATTAGCTGTTCACCACTGAAATCTGCATTTTGGGGAGCATCAGAGAAAAATCAGGTAACAGAGCTGGTGTCTTGGACATAGAGTGAAAGCACAAACTAGAAAAACGCAGTATGCACAGGGAGAGATAAGGGGTGGCATAGATGTGTCCACACTGTGTGACCTTGATATACACCCTGCATGAGGTGATATTCATGCAAGGCAGGAGCTCTCATTTCAGCTTCTTCATTGCCATATTTCAGCTACATAAACACAGTAAACGCCCTAGCAGGACAAAAGAAGATTAAAAGAAAGGATTTTTTTTCATGATTCAATCAACAAGAGGTTGGATTTCCCCCTTCTTCCTAAAATGGTACTTTTCCTATCTCTTTCAAAAAAATCTAGAAAATGGAAGTGCTTTGAAAACTTCACAGAGTGCATCTTTCTTATACTATAGGTTGCTGCCTTTTTCAACCCAACACATGGTAAGGATTATATTTAAATAAAGATTTAACACTCATAAATGGTTTCTTTTAATACTGCTGTAAAGTAATGCCTCTTTTATGGGAGAATCTAAATGTAATTCCCTGATGTACAGCTGTGCCAAACAGTATGGTATCGTTTTATGCAGCCATAAGCAGGGAGGCATGTTGACCAACAGTGCCTGTGGGTAAAGTGTGGGTTTTATTAGCCAATATGAGCTGATGGCCCATGAGCCACATCAGCTTTTGCATCTTGTAAAGACAACCATTGTAAAGGTACCACCAAGGTCGCAGAGCAGGCAGCTTCCAGGCAAGAGGAGCTGAGCACAGCCCAGGTCTTCTTCAGCCCACAGAGTTTTTACACACAGCCCCAACCTGTCTTGGTTTCACCTCTCCTTGCACACACTGCTTAAAAGCTTGTGCAATGCGCTCGGTTTGTGGGTTGCCACCATCCCCAGCAGCCGCGCTGACGCCAGGCTCCTCGTGGCCAGGGAAAGGCAGCATTTCCCTGCCATCCCCACGCAGGGAGATCTGCATCGCTGCCCGGCGGGGCCGAGCAGCAGCTGGCACATGCAGCACCACACGAGGCTGTTTCTGATGGAAACCAATAGTCGAGTTCCCAGCCCAGGGTATTACATGGCACTGATATTCCCAGCTCTCTCCAGACGCATAAGAAAATGCACTTGGTAATTTTTCAGAACTCAACAGTCTTTCTTGTCAGAGCTTGTTGTGAGCATTGGCATTTAAAAACATTTTTTGATTTTAGAAAAGGCAGATTATTTTGCTGCCTCATTTTCACAATGCCACCCTCCTTGCCCTAGTAAGCTTAGTTTTACATGATTGCAGGACCAAGATGGATCCAATTGTCTTAAAACAACATTTTCTCCCCTCACAAAGTATCTCCTTGCTTTTCCACTGCCACAGGACCTCATACCAGAGAACATCTAAATGATTATATATGATTTTTATTATATTATTTCCTTCCCCATTTTATATAGTCTTGGTTTCTAACGCCCAGAATACTGCAAATATTTTACAAAATATCTCATAATAAACATCATCCCCACCCCTAGCCACTGGAGTGTCTCCCATGCTCTTTTGCGTTCCACGAAAGGCAAGTTCTTGCCAAAACAAACCCTGGCAGATCAATCGCCCCAGTAGAACGAGAGATGAGAAAACGTTCTTCAAACCCCGCTTGGCAGGGCTCATTGCCATCCACACAACATATGAAAAGAAACCCTTTATTTATTTCGCTCGGCTTGTCACCAGCCAACCAAAAAGGCATCCTAAAAAATGAACAGCTTGGGGGTTTTGATTCAACAAATCATCTCAGCGCATTTCAGAGTTGTGGCCACGAAGTATTTTGGCTTCACTGAAAATGCAGCCCCACATCGTTTGCCATGCGCCTGGCGCTGCCGTGGGAGGTGCCATGCGGAAGTTTCCAGGGACAGCCGACTTGGGAATATGCCGTTAGGACCACGTTCGGAAGGGTAGGTATTTTCCTCAGGCAATATGAGACCAAGTAAAGAGATCGCATGAGCAGCAACACTCTTCAGCAGAACTACTCAACTCAGTTTCATGGGTTCACCAAGTAAATCTCAGTTTAGGTACTTTTTACTCCCAAAATGAGAAGTCCGGAAAAAGCATGAAACTGTTATAGAACCCTGTAAAACAAGTTGGGTTCTTTTCTGACTTTTGTTTCCAAATTTTACTCAAACTCCGCAAAGTTCTCAGCCTAAGAATTTACGCCAAAAAACGGCCATTTTCATTACTTTGTTTCCCTCCTGAGCACAAGTTGGTTAACACCTTCTGGGTTTGGTTGATTAGTTTAGTTTTGAGGGTTGTTGTTGGCTTGGGTTAATTTGAATACTTTCTTGATGCTTGGCAAAGTCTTTGAACATAAAAACTGCATTTCATTCACTTTTCAAGTTACAGTTTCCTGCTCTTTTTCAACTGCATAGTGTGCCATGATTTACAGTGGCATACATTTGGAAAACCAGGCCAAGGCTTTTATAACTGGATGCTCCTAAAATCCTGTTTAAGTTTCTACAGGGGCATGAAGGGGTGGTGAAGAGTTCTTAAAATTGGGATTTATTTAAGAGACTGAGGAGAAACTCAGAAGCTTAACTTTACACACTGGTGTTGGAAATCTTAGCCCTGGTTTACATTTTAATTCATCTGTCAGCACAAGCTCTGGGCAATGCAGAATTTCACTCTTTCTTTCCCCTCTGCCTGCTCAGGAAACCTCAACCAGCAGTTCTAGCTCTTTTTCATTAGGAGCCTGGCACTTCTCAAAGGGCTTGAGCTGGATAGAACTGTCCTCTTGAAAGCTGAAACCAGGAGAAAACGCCTGGGCTTTGGGTTTCATTGCAGAGTCGAAAGCTCGAGTTGATTTTGCTGAAATCCAGGAGCCAAGGAGAAGCTTTTCATGAAACTGCTCCTTTTAAAGTAAACCAGGATGGAGGTGCTAACAGGCAGCAAGTGATAAAATGTAGGCACAGGCAGCTCCAGTTCCCTGGGTAGTCTTGACACTTAGAATAAAAATACAGAAAACTCTAACACATTTAACCTAAAAACTAGAAAAGGTTTTATAGATCAGCATTTTGAATTGAACCTAGGAAAGAAATGGAAATTAAACAAAATACAGAGAATGGCTGCAACATGCTAAATATTTTCGAAAAAGAAGCAGCTGCCGTTCGTCCTGCCTGGATATGCATATGGCCTTTATGCACATCTCTGGTTTTGGTGGGGAGAAATAAAAACTTTGTAGGTGTGAGACTGCGGTGGAATTCATCTGTGCGAAATGCCACAGATCAACTCATAAAACCTGCTCAAAATAAAATGAACTCCATGTCTCCCTTAGCTCTGGCAGACCCGAATTGCTTCCTAAGCCTCAGGAAATTCTGGCTCCCTTCATCAAGGGGTTAAAAGCCACCATGCTGGGAATATTACATATTCTACTATTTCCTCTTCATACTCCCTGATGGTTAATGACATCCAGTCCCATCTGGATACCAAGAACCATGAACAAACATATCCACCAAAGAATGTTACCCAGATAATTGTCTTTGATGAAAATCAATTGCATGATGTTCACATTCCAGACCTTTGTAAGCCAGTCAATCATTGCTGGTGTTTCAGGCTCCAGCGGTCAAAAAACAAGTGTATGTAAAATCATTTAATAATGCAACATCTATTCTATACTATCTCTGGTGTTTTCTACCTTTCTTCTATATGTTTGATGAGTGAGATATCTTACAAGCACAGGGAGAGAGGTCAGGTTATGTGTTATGATTTCAAGCATCATTTTGGGCTATAATCCATCTGCCATGGGTGGCAGAGAATGACAGGGAACAGTGCATGGGGTGTGCAGCAGCTGACGGGAGTTGAGAAGAGGAAACCTTCGGCTCTGTTCTCCTGCCCTGATTCACTGTCATGCAGCTGACAAACTCTCAGGCTGCATTTTCAAAAGAACTTAAACAAACAAACGAACAGTATGTTGAACTTTGGGAGAAATTAATTTCCAGTTATTCCTAGGGCCATCTGCTTTTTTATATCTTCTGCAAGGGAGACCATATAGATAAGTATGTCTACATCTACATCTTTTCTGCTTTCTTCCCCTTGATTAAAACACAAATGCAAACAAAAACATCCCCAAACTGGCCCATTTCCTGGTTTCCATTTCCCATCTTTTTTCCTTCTTCTTCTTTGCTGAGATTTGATATTTGCTATTTCAGCTTTCCACAAATGTCTCTCATACTGAAACAGCTTGAAGGTCTCAAAGTCTGGAAGTTTATTTTCTGGTGTCAGTAATGAAGGTCTCAGACATCCATCTGGGCCTGTTCCTCACATGCCTCTTTTGTAGGTCTTGCTTGTGTGCGAGGATGGTTTATATTTATTTTTTAGTTAGTCCTTTCTTTTCTTCCTCTCTTCTTTCTTTCCTCTTTCTTCTCTTTCTCTTTCCCTCTCTTTCCTTTCTCCTTCCCTCTCTTTCCTTTCTCTTTCCCTCTCTTTCCTTTTTTTTTCTTCCTTCCTTCCTTCCTTCCTTCCTTTCTTCCTTCCTTCCTTCCTTCCTTCCTTTCTTCCTTCCTTCCTTCCTTCCTTCCTTCCTTCCTTCCTTCCTTCCTTCCTTCCTTCCTTCCTTCCTTCCTTGTCTAATAAGAGAAGCNCCTCCCTTCCTCCCTCCTTCCCTCCCTCCTTCCTTCCCTCCTTCCTTCCTTCCTTCCTTCCTTCCTTCCTTCCTTCCTTCCTTCCTTCCTTGTCTAATAAGAAAAGCTTCCTGTGGCATTCCAGTGATGAAAACCACAAACCCCATTTTGTATCCTTTTTGGTTCAAAAAAGTACCTTGTCTCCCCAGGCTGTCTTATTTGTTTGCTAAGGAAATACGAAATGATAGTCTACTTTCAGCACCCAAATACTCAGTGAGCTTCATTCTAAGACTAAGAAAATCAGTCCTCCTGGAAAACCAGCTAACTTACTTTTAAAATAATTTTGATTGGTTGTGCCACTTTATACTTGATATTTTCTTTTCATTTTGGAACAAAATCGCATTGGATGAAGTCACGCAAAATATGGGGAAAATAGTATAAATTTTAGGTTATAAATTTCCATACATGTATATCATTCATAGTGATGAAGAAGCTTTGATCCTGTATATGAGCACTGAAGAGCCTCATGTCTTCCGTCAGGTAGTACGGCCCTGGGACAACACAGTGGCAGGGGGTTCGTGGTATTCCCTGAGCATCCTGCAGTGCCCAGGTAGACTCAGAGACAGCAATTCTGACAACACAAAAGACTTAAAACCAATAATGCACAACAGATTGAGCTGTGTAGCCAGGGACCCAAAACAATTGCCAAGTATAGGAGCCATCAAAACCCAAAAATGATCTACCAGATCCTTTTTCACTTTTGAGGACACTAGCAGCAGAAGGGCTGCTTGCCTCCCCATCATCTCCCTGGGCCAGGTGTAAGGAGGGATTCCTGAAGGGATTGAGGGACCTGAATCCCATGGTGAAGCCACTAAGGGAAGAAACCAATGGACAGTTTCAGGAAGTTGCTAAAGTGAGAGGAAGTAGGAGCAGTAGGAGAAAGGCAACCTGTAAAATTACCTATGTCTCTTTGAAGACTTTTGAAAGTTACTGCACTGAGGCCAGCGTTACACTCATGAAGGCCCTGGGCAGCCGCTAAAGCATGTGTTCTCTCCCTTACTTCTTGATTGACTTGCACCGCTCCTTAACTCCCGATAACTACTTTCTCTTTCCCCCTAACATCCATCTCTCCTGAAAGGCCTCATGTAATGATCTGGTGGCTCTTCTCCAGCATAAGAGAACCTAGTTCCCAGGATGAATAGTGGTATTCTCCTCCAAAGGTTTTGTGTGTGTGTGTGTGTCTGTGTCAGGACACTGGTCTCAGAGCTGTTGTATGACTTGAAGAGAACTGCAGGATATATGGAGAGACAGTACCAAGAGCTGACAGCCACCAGGCTGTAGCATAACTCTGTCTTTGGGTTTGGCTCCTTTTGAAACGTTTGAACATCAGCAAAAATTTTCACTGAAAAGTCAGTCAAATCCTGTATTAACCCACTGGGTTGGGGAGGAGGTGAGAATTCCTGAAAGGTTTTGAAGACCGTTTTCTCTTTTGGAGAGGTCTATGTTGCATGAAGTGGGAAAGTCACCTCATAACAGCTTGCACTGGCTCAAAGTTGAAGGCATTAATGAAAACATAAGCCAAGAGAACAGCTCTAGTGCTTGTCCATTTTTGCATCTGCTGCTGTAATTAAAATGCCTTTCCAACAAACACTTTTCTTGGTAACCCTTGTGGTGCCACCACTAAGACAGGCAGCAGAATAAGGGGGAGAAAGAAGATTGAGCCAGTTAAGAGAGAAAAAAAAAAAAACTCAAAGGAAGAATTTTGGGGAGGATCATGACAGCAGAAGTGTCATTTTTCTCCATGGTTTCATATTTAAGGGAGGAAGGAAACTTTCAATCTGTAGACTCTCAGATATGTTCACCATTTGGAGCATTATGTCCAACACGCATGAGGAGCTAGACTGTTATGGCAACGACTTTCGAGGGCCTAGGAATCAGCCATTTGAAAGCTTTCCTATGGTGGTCTTTACATGAGCCATGATTGACTGACAGTGATTAGGAGAAAAAAGGTGTCTCGATTTTCACCAATGATTTTTTAATAATTTTCACTAGGCTCAAGATTCCCTTCTGAGGAGCAGTTTCCAGATCATGAATTCGGAAGGCAGCAACTGAGCACCGGGGTGCTACAGCTCTGCTACTGGGCAAGTTATCACAGAGGCCTGTTGTAGCATGCTCACAGGTCAGCCCAAGCTTTGGGGCTCTGGCTGAGGTCCCACTGTTCACTCTGTCCACCATTGACTCTACCAGGCCCTTGGGATCACAGTGAAGTACAAACCTTGACTGACAGTCAAGCAGATGAACAGAATTTAGCAGCAAAGTGAATCCTGGGCAGGCAAGACAAAAATGCAGAATAGCCAAGAGGTGATTGGGACAAATAATCTTTATTGCTTGAGGTTGGGAAACATCCCACCTAAGATATTATGAAGCAGCATATCAACATCCCTCTTCTAAAGTAAGCTTATTAAGCTGTTTGGAAGAAACTCCCAAAATTGATTGATCACAGCCACCACACTACCATGACGCTAACCCACACCAGGTTTCAAGGGCAAATAAGCCCTCCTTAAGCCCACAAACCACCAGTCTGCCTGCTTGGGAGCAGAAAAGCAGAAAGAAAGTTACATATTTATTACATTTGCTTAACACAAACTGTTCTATCTCTGAATTGCATGGATGAGGGTGAAGTATTCAGGAAAGGGGACAGGAAAGGCTCAACATCTGCCCTCATTGATGGTTGTGCTTTAAAGCAGGAGGGACTCTCAGTTTTTTGACTGTCTCTGAAAGGTCTATCAAGAAACACAACCTGAAGAACCTTTGTCTACAAGACGGAGGGTATCAGTTCCCTGGACAAGAGTGTGAGGGGGAGGGAGTGGGAGATATTGGCCATGGGTCCTGCACCATCTCTTTCCAAAACTGCCACGCGATTTCTGACAGCTGAGAAAAGCCTGTTGTTTTTCAAAAGACAGCGTCTTTCAAAAGATCTCCATGCAGCACATAGTGTGTTACTCTGTTTATCCGTTCTGGCAAGATTAAACACTGATCTGACCCTACTGGAATTTGTAGAAAACCAATATCCTGTGGTAAAGCTTCAGCCTTACGCTTGTCTTTTAATATAAGCTGTCATTACTGAATCCCAGTATTACTACGATCTGTTTTACATGAGTCCTTGGCAAGACAATGTCAGCTGTACTTAATAAACATGGTCTGCATTTATAGATTCAACAATACTGTAGAGGGTAAAGTGTCAACTGTTGTTACTAGAACATCAAACCTGTATATATACAAGACACATGACAACTGTCAATTGCAAAAACATCTTGGGCGTCAGAACCACGAAGAGAGAGGGTTGCAACATAAAGGCACTCTGCACAGAGATCGCAGATGAAAATCTCCTACATTGCCTGCTAACCCAAAAGTAAATGCACCATGTGGAATTTCAGTGAAGAATTCAGTTCCCAACCACTGAACAAGAGATGGATTTCCTGTTTGACCAATCTTCCCCAAACTAAAATGAAGTCACCACCCTCCCTATCAACTTCATGACCTCATCTAGTGTAGTCTGAGTGTTCTCCCCTACCACACTTCCCTGGGACACCGCTCTCCATCCCACGACTTCTCAGTGGAGCAAAAGTAGTAGTATCTTTGTTCCATCCTTCCTGCTTCTGTGCAGAACATATTGTGGTCTTCCTTACTGAATTTCTTTCTTTTCCTTCCTTCCTTCCTCTCTCTCTCTCTTTCCCTCCCTCTCTCTCCCTCTTTCTTTCTCTCTTTCCCTCCCCCTCCCTCCCTCTTTCTTTCTTCCTTTCTTTTCTTTTTTTTTTCTTTCTTTTTCTCCCTCCTCCTTTCCTTCTCTCTTCTTTTTCCTCCTCTTCTCTCTTTCTCCCTCTTTCTTTCTTCCTTTCTTTTCTTTTTTTTTTCTTTCTTTTTTTTTTCCTTCCTTCCTTCCTCTCTCTCTCTCTTTCACTCCCTCTCTCTCCCTCTTTCTTTCTATCTTTCTGCAGTTTATGGTGACTCTCTCTTGGAATAATACACTGTACTTCAGTTTTCTTGAAGAATATATCAGCTGGGCTCTGATTTTGTCTCTTTCAGCTGACCAGCAATAGTGGGAGAGTTATGCTGGGTGTGAAAGGGCTGTGTTTAAACATACGATAACTGCTGCAGTTGCAGACATCTACAAAGGCACTGGTACCGGCACGCTGGGCTCCAGTCTGGACCTTGGAAGGAGCAAAGATTAAGAGCCTGTGAAAATGATAGTAAGGGATAACTGAGAGCCATGCCCATTTATGTTGGGGCAGAGCACCAAATAACTCCACTGTCACATCTACCAACTGGACACGCGTCTTTACAAATAAAAAGGGCTTTTGAAAATATTGCACAGCCAGCCACCAGGAGATCTTATCTTCTGTTTTGGGGCAGAAGTCTCTGTGCAATCTAGAAAGTCAGGCAATAGAGTGGGGGGAGAATTTCTTGGCACCCAGGATATTTTCACCTTTGTTGACACCAACTTTCATCCAAGCCCAGGTTCTGATGGTCTCTGCCTCAACTCAAGGGCTTCCTGCACATCTTATCTCCAGGCCTACCAAGTTTGTCTGTCTATAAGCAGGGTACAGCAAACCCAGAATAACACAGAGAGATGTATTCTAAGAATATGTACCATAGGCTCACACGAGCTCCCACCGACTGCAATTTGCAGTGAACATGCTGAGAACCCCTCTGAACACAGACACTGCTGAATCCAGGAAAATTCCACCTGGGAGTGCAAGAAGGAATTTCCTCATCCTCAGAAAAAATGTTGGTTTGGATCTCATTCAAGTCAAAGCTGATATTCTGCACATACACGTACAAATTCCATGAAACAGAAATGCCATATTTTGGCCAGATCTCCCTGTGAGGTAAATCAGCAGTAAAATAGTGCCAAACATCCATACAGAGACCTAGAATAATACCATAAAAATTACTTGGAAGGCTATGCGTCCCCTACGTTGGAACCTTATTTGTCTTTGCATTCCTGATCTGCACCCTGATAGACCTCAGCCTACTTCTTTTGAAGAGACCTTTTAAAGGGGCTTAGTTAAATTGTCCAGAGATGTCAACAAGTGGTGAGAGGCAGACTCACACCAACAGCAATTGCTGGAGGGCAGTGATCAACGGGGATCTTTGGCTAACGTTACTGGATTGCTATGGACTTGGGCAGCAAGTGCCCTGTGATTTAGGTTGAGCCGCAATGGACTGACAACCTTGCCCTTGACTGCTTGCAAACCGCTAACCTACACTTATCTCGTTAATTATTCCAGCAATAGTTATGATCCACCATCAACTGCGGAGAAGGAGGTCACAGCAAACAGTGAGGCTCATCCAAGCCAGGATGAGCATCTTTTCTCTTCTTTGCATCCAGGCTATCCTTCGCGTCCTATGTGGTTGCTCTGCCAGGGAGGTAACAACTCATGACAGCCACCTCAGTAGCCTGGAAAAGAGAAAAAAAGGATGCTGCTGGCATGCTTTTCTGCTTACAAGAGTGAACCTACATGGCACAGCGACCTTTCTAATTGTGTAGATGAGGAGAAAGGCATATTCCTCACATTCCCCTTGCCTCAGTCCTCAGGTACTCTTATTCCAAACTACAGTCAGCACCTCCAGCAGTTCTTGACAGTCTCTTTACTTCAAAGATACAGCTTGTGCAAGGGGATTTATAGAAAGAAAAGACATCTGAAAGGAAGCAAAGACATTTGAGGGATGAAGATTTCTGGACAGAAGGATAGAGCCTCATATTAAAGTTACCTTACACTTAATGACTCAAACGTATTGAATTCTATTGCAAAGGCAGTTGACTAGTATAATGGAGAATCAAGCCGCATACTGTTCTCACCCCACGCTGGGTTAATTTTCACCCATGCACTGAATTGTTCAAGCCACAGCATTTTAGATTGAGCTCTGGTTTAAGAAAGGGAAGAATATACAAAAGGAGCAGTATATTCCAGACAAACATTGCCCTTCCAGGTCAGTATTCCTCAGCCCCTTCAGGAAGAGGAAAATCATGAGCCCCAAAGGAAACCTTACAAAATGTTCATTTGCAAAGTATAGCTTGCCACATGTACCCAAATGGAAAACCCCCCAGCACCTCTGTTCAACACCCTGAGTCCTGGGGGGGATTACATTTGCAAAACAGTTGCTGTGCCCCAGCACATCCCGCTGACAAACTGGGGAGCACCAGACAGCCCGAGTTCAAAAATATAAGGGAAGGCCCCTGCCAGGAAACCATTTCCTCCTCTGAGCGGTATTTGTGCAGAAGGATTTTTTTCCCTCCTTTCTCCTTAGGGGGGATAAAATATGAAAAGAAGGGACCTTCAACATCTGCTCTAGATATTTATTTTTTTAACTCTGCTATTTTTTTTCAAGACTCCTATGCAGCGTCTATAGCTTAAGCACTCCATATTTCCCTGACAAGAGACTGTCAGATCCGGCATTGCTTGTAGACTGGGAATGCCATCAGCCTTCAGGACAAGCATTTGCCACAGGAAAGACACAGTATTTACAGACTGGGTTTCTGCCAGACTGCACTGCACCAGAAGTGCCCTAAGATTTTCTTCAGCAACCTGAGAGGTGCCTGAACAAGAGGTTCGAATAGTTTTCTGGCTCCAGCAGTGATCAGGTGGGAGATGGCAGAAGAAGCGTTTCAGATGATGTGCTCCAAGGAGTTGGGTCACCAAGGAGCGCTCCGAGGAGTTGGTTCTCAGGACACCCAGCTCTGCACCATCTTTAGGCAAAGACAAGAACCTTTGGAAGTTGTCATACTCTTCCTTCAGCAGCAGTCTAGGAACAGCCACAGGGGGCTGTTTTGGCATTAGTCCCCTAAAAGTGATCCCATTGGCAAGAGGCAGATGTTGGATCTTAACAGTTTGTGTGGGTCTCGGCTAGGGCAGAATCAATTTAGTTACTTCTTTTTAAGAGGAATGCACTCTCCTTCTGCCACTACTGGAGGATCTGGCTGCACAAGCGTGTGAAAATCACCTTCCAGCCAAGACCAGTAGTACCTGTTCAGAGCACAAGGAATCAGAGATTGGATGTACATCATTATCCATATTACTGCAGTGCTGTTGTCCTTAGCAAAGAATGATCCCTGTCCCAGGGATCCTCCAGCCACAGAGAACTCCCTGGACAAAGTAAAGGGGGAGTGGATGGAAAGGGGAAGGGAGGGACATCTCCTTGGGGTGGGGGGTGGTCTTTGCCATCCTGAAAATCCCGCCCTGCCTCTTCCCAACAGAGCCCTCATTGTCAGGGCGCTGGCTGAGCTGCCAGCCGGAGCAGTGTGAGCGCTCCCGTGCTGCGTGTGCTTCCTGCACATCCTCAGGGTCTCCTGTTCAGAGCTCATCTGATGATGCAGTGAACTGACAGACCATGAGATGATTATCGGACGGGCACCGTACCCAGCTGATGGACCCGAGCAGCCTGCTCTGAGCTCCTCACTGCCCTGCACATTCATGCTCTGGGTGCCCAAAGAAACGTGCAAAAAAACATCCCTCTCTTTTAACTAATCAGTCTCTTTCCATGGGAATGCCCCATGCCCGGCTGGGACCTCTAGCAAATAGCATCCAGGTGACAGGGAGAAACACGGCCAAGCTGCCTGACCACAGGGCTCAGAGCCCCTTCAGAGCCCCGCTACGCTCGGCCGCGCATACCACTTCTGGGTGTTTATACAAGGCGGGTATTTTTTTTTTTTTTTGCTGTTTTCTTTTCCAGAAAGGTTGCTGCCAATCGCTGGAGGCAGGCGTGTTTATCAAGCTGTGTATCTTGCAGCCTGACATAAAATCTGCGGCCTTTGGTACAGCTGAAAAACATTCTGTCAACACCTTGGAGAGAGCAAGCCAGCGGCGCTGGCGGGGGACCAGCCCCTTCGGGGGAACCGACAAGAATTTGACTCCCGGCCAAAACTTACAAGATGAGGGAAAGTCAAACTCCAGCCGAACAAACCTTTTCCATCCACTCTGTTTAATATCTGGTGGAGGCATCCAAACCACAGACCGGCCAGTTCTTATGTGAAGAGAGAGGCTTTTTTTTTTTTTTTTTTTTTTTTTTTTTCTTAGCTTCTCCCCCATCCTTCTATTTGGAAAACGGCTCTGCCCATAAGCCCATGAATATATCACTATATGAGACCTGAAGGTTTATGTCAGAGGGATGTTAAAATCCTACCATGCTGCAGATTGCCCCAGTTCAGAAATAAAACATCCTCCCAGGGATCACAGCACTTGATGATCAGCCCGAATAAAAAAATAGTGAAGGACAGAATAAATCTTTCAAGCAGAGCCCTGTCAGGGAGGTGAAGGGGGATAAGTCACAGGTTAAATAGACTTTTTGTTAACATTTTCAGACTGTCTCCTGCTTCCAAACTGCCACGACAGTGACGATGGGTTGGAGGGGAGCAGTGGGAGGCAGAAAGTGGGAGGTTTGCGACATGGGAGCTTCCCCCCAGCTCTGGGATTCAGCTGGGGCCCTCCGACCGGCTCTTCTCTCATTTTCCAGAGGCACCCACTCTGGGTGGGGGAAAATGAGGTAGACAATTTGCAGAGAAACTGTTTCGCAGGCCTTGGAGAGGAGAAATAAAAACGGAGAGGAGGGAAATAAAGAAAAATAAAAATAAACCCAATTTTAGGGCAAATGAAGGTTACTATGAAAGCCTTTCTGAGCTCCAGGGGAAATGCAGCCTGTGTCAGTGCAAAATTCCTGCAGACTTACTGCTTATCTGGGAATCATCAGCCACTCGCTGTCTGCTCGTCTCCCTGAGGTGGAGCAATTCCCACATCGCCCCTTCCATAAATCACTCTCTTCTCCGCGTCTCTCCGCCTGGGCACCCTCCTCGGCCCCAGGGCCTCGTGTCTGCCCTGGGCACGGTGCCCGGCGCGGGGCGAGGGCCACCCCGTAGCACGCGGGTGCGTGGCCAGTGTTCCTGCACAGCCCTGCCGTTGAGGTCGGGAGGGAAAAGAAGGCGTCCGCACACAAAATCACAAGGACAGCTTGCCCAGCCGCTTACCGAACACAAGCCTGGGGCTGTACGTGGACAGAGAGCAGCCCAGCCCCCGTGTGTTTGTACATACCCATGAAGATGGATTTCGGGATGAAAGCACTTCCTTCTGGACGTGCTGGAAAGCCACCTTTCATCCCGGAGCATCTCAGTCCTCCTCCCGGGGCAACTCAGGGCACGTTTATAGCGGGAACAGACACCCCGCTGCTTTGGGTGCTCCGTGTGAGCACTGCTCCCCCAGCTCCACTGCCCAGGTGGTCTGTCCTCACCCTGTCCACCTCAAAGTGGCTCTGCTGTGCTCTGTACTGATATCCATGTCGATTCTGTATGGGTGTTTTTTCTGTTGTGGCTCCTTGAGTCTCCCACTGTTCCTCATGGTTCCTCAGGTACCATAACAAAATCAGAAATCTCCATTGCTCACAGGTACAGAGAGAGAGCTGGGCAGAAATCTCATGATTCTTACTATCACTGGTGGGGCCTATCTTGACAAAAAGCCTTGAAAGAAGGACACATTTTTATCGACCATGTGCAGAAACACAAAACCAGACCTGCAGGATCCTCACCTTGGGCCACCAAGCTCTCCTTGCCCAGAGAAGTGTATAGCACTCATATCACTCATATCACTCATATCACTCATATGATGGGGCTCTGCCTGCTTCTAGCATCCTCTTCTCTGCGGCAACTGCAAGGCAACTTCTGTGTTTCACATCTCCCCAGAATATCTAAGTCATGTCTTTATCTGCTTCTTTGTACAGGTGCTTCTGCCATGCCCAGGGAGAACAGGAAAGGAAACGTTATGGGAGGATTGTGGGAAATTATTTTCCCAAATGTATCTCTTCAGTTTTCCAAAACAAAAGCACCAAACACACTTTTGCTCCCCTTGTGCTCCCCCTTCTTGAAGCTGAAAACTTTGCCCTAGGCCACAGGTCAGTTCACATACTGCCCAAGAGCTGAAACCTTTAAAATTCACACCAAACAAATTTCTGTTATAACCTCATAAATAGACACAATGAAATGGGCTTAAAACACTCAAAAATAATTGTCTCTTGCTCTGAGTTTCTACTCAATGCATAGGAAAAATACAGGAACAGGACCATCCATTCCCTACAATATAAAAATACATGAAACCTTTTTCCAGAGCTTACCCAGAAACCACCCAGGCTCTGTACATAACTTTCCATTAGAGGCTTTAATTTGGCAAACAGATAAAGAACACAGCAGGAAGAATTCCCTAATGGGATAAGTCAGTACCATTCCCTTAATGGGGAATTTCTCATTCATGTAGTGAGAACCTGGCCTAAGCTATCTAAACCACAGGCACCCCGATCTGGACCAAAAGCAGAGCCTGCAATTCCCTTCAGTAATTCTTGCAACAGGAACCTTTGCTGGAGCCGCTGCAGCTCGGTGCATCCTGGAGCATGCACAGTTACCGGGAACCACGTCAGGAAACGATCCTTGCGGATACAGCCTTGCGGGTACCTGCTTTGGCTCACCTTTGCAGGGAGCCTGCATCATCTTTCTACATGATGTCTGAATGTCTGCTTTCAATAGGATATTTTGTGCATGTGAATGACTTAGCATGCAAAATGCCACCATAGACATTCAGCGTGGCCTGCCGAGAATGAGGTTTGCAATGCCCAGACTAAAACGTGTTACCCTTCGGAAAGATCACATCGCCGGCAAAGCGATCAAGACTGCTCATCAGCTGTATCTGGAGTAANCTTGCGGATGCAGCCTTGCGGGTACCTGCTTTGGCACACTGGGCACACCTTTGCAGGGAGCCTGCATCATCTTTCTACATAACAAAACACTGAATGTCTGCTTTCAATAGGATATTTTGTGCATGTGAATGACTTAGCATGCAAAATGCCACCATAGACATTCAGCGTGGCCTGCCGAGAACGAGGTTTGCAATGCCCAGACTAAAACGTGTTACCCTTCGGAAAGATCACATCGCCGGCAAAGCGATCAAGACTGCTCATCGGCTGTATCTGGAGTAAGGTCAGGGCCGCGTGGCGCAGGCACCCTTGGCACGGGCATCACCTGCGGCACTGGCAGCCGTTCTGCGCGAGCTCGCGGCGAGGCTGGCCCCGGCCCCCGGCCCCGCAGAGCCGCTCGCCGAGAGCCCAGGACGAGGCTGAGAACGCGGCTGGGCCGCTTTGCCGAGCGCTTCCTGTCCCGCTTGTTTCTTGCTTTGAAAAGGGATCTGTCTCGGGTGTCATGTCTAGAGACGCTGGCGCTGAAGCCAGCGGCCCCGCTATTCAGCGCCAAGCGTCCCCGCGCTCAAAGGCCTTTTGTGTCCCCGTCAGGGACATGACGGGCACCGCGGTTGCCATGTCACCCGCGGCTCCTGCAGACGCGGGATCAGGCCCTCCCGCTGCCCTCGCGGACTCCACGGGCAGAACCCGCGGCTCGTGGTGCCGCGCCGGGAAGCAGCTCCAGCCCTCCCGTGCGGAGCCCGCGCGGCAGAGCCTGCGCGAAACCTGAACTTCACTGCAGCGATGGAAGAAACGAGCTAAACTGCCACTAGCTCAGGAGTGTTTAGCAAGCTGCAGTTATGCAAGGATGCTGTGAAATCACTCGCTAGTGAACTGGCTCTCCTCAGCTGCCCTGGCGTACAGCTATTTACTGAAATGATTCAAATCTCTCTTTCTCTCTCTCTGTGAGTTTGGTTTTACTCTCTGGCTGGACCACTTGAGCTGCATCCCTTCCTTGCAATTGCTGTTGTGTGGCAGTGCTAGCAAAGACTGGGTTGCTGAGAAGGGGGCCAGCAGAAAGCAACTGTCAGGTTTGCTCTTCTGCAGTCATCTGGGGCCAAGAAATTCCATCATGTGAGTGATCTTGAAGAAACATCGCAATGGAAAAAGGGGATTAGCTGGAAAATTCAATGAATATCCACAAAAAAAAAAAAACTCTAATGTGTATTGAGGGGTAGATTGGGCATCCACTGCCTGACTGCCTTGTGTTAAAAGAAATAAAAACAGATCTTCCCCAAGTATTGTGGAATCCCACAGTCTCTGCTTCAGTTTAGAGCACTGTAAGGCAGCCCTCTGATTTCCTACCATTCTGTTTATGTTTAGCTCAAGTGAAGTACTGCGAGTAGCTTCCCAAGTTAGCTAGAGCCATTTCAAGAACTTTTCTTGGAATTTTTCAAGCTGCAAAAAGTCTTTTTAGACAGATTTTTTTTTTTTTTTTGCCAAAGCAGAATGACTTGGGGCTTGGATGTGGATACATCAGGAGATGACTCGGGGCTTGGATGTGGATACATCAGGAGAAGTTGCAAGCAGCTGGATTCCACCAGCCGCTCCGAAGGGCAAGGCCTGCGGATCGCGGCTGCGGATGAGCGCTCCAGCCGCGGCGCCCGGGCCCCGCTGCCGCGGTGTCTGCCGCCCCCTGCCGGCAACACACGCAAATGGCGAGAGAAACATACACACGCACACGCTCATACATCTGTGTGCGTGTGTTTGTATGTAGATACGTATTCACGCAGACATACTGTACAGAGCATACAGACATGCTGGCAGACACATGCACGTAAAAGCAGATGCATGCGTGCACATGCGTTTGTATAAAGCGCCGTGTGCCTCTGAAAACAAACTTTCTGTCCCCCAGTCCCCTCCTCGCTCACGGCTTTGGGGACGAGGTTTAACAGCGGGGCTCCAACCAGGGGGCAAGCAGGCACCTCTAATCATAGCCCCCCACACACACACACCCCAACAGGCACATCTGTGGTGCCAGCTGGAGAGGGAATTGCTGTCCGGGTCATAGTATGCCTCAAACCTAGGATATGCTTTCTAAAAGGTTTTCTTTCTTCATCTTTCTTCTTTCTTTTTTGTCCTCTTTTCCCTTTTTCTTTTTTTTTTATTTCCTCTTTTTCCTCCTTTCTTCCTTTTCTCCTTTTTTCTTTTCTTTTTGTACTTGCTTTTTCTATTTTCCTTTTTCTATTTTCCTTGTTTTCCTTTTCCTTTTTTAATTCCTTTTCTTTTTCAGGTGGGAGGCAGTTGGGCTATTTCATGTTTCGCACCCCGAAGGGACTTGCGTTTGCGGCTGTGACTCCGTGGGCAGGATCCCAGCAGTGCCTTGTCCTGCTCTGCTGCCCCGGCCGGGCTGCTCTGGGGGTGGCAGGCTCCGGAGCTCCCTTGGCTCCTCCTGCTCCGCTGCCCTGGCACGGGCCGGGCTGCTCTGGGGGCGGCAGGCTCCGGAGCTCCCTTGGCTCCACGGCAAAGGGAAAGCCAGGAATGGGGCTGGATTTCAAGGTTTCTCCCTTGCAGACACACAGCCGGCACTGTAGAAATAAACACACTGCAAGGCAAAAGCAAAAGCCACCAGTCAGATGAAGAGAAAACCAGAGAGTCAATACTTAAAATCAGTTGGTTAGGAGAAAAAATAATAAAAATAAAATAAAATAAAAAAACNCCGGTCTCAAAGTCTCTGACCGGTCTCTTCACCGGTCAGATGAAGAGAAAACCAAAGAGTCAATACTTAAAATCAGTTGGTTAGGAGAAAAAATAATAAAAATAAAATAAAATAAAAAAACTGTGGTTCGAGAACAGGCCAGGGATGCTGGAGTGGGGCTGGGAGAGGCTCAGGATCGGTAGAGAAGCAGTGCTGCGTTTGGCAGGACCCCAAGCAGCATTTCGGGGTCTGCCCCAGCTCACAGCAGGGCTGGATGGATTCCCTGGGAATGACCAGTGCCCCGGGAAAAAAAAAAAACAGGGGAGGAATAAAGAGACCAAACTGGTCATAGGGTGGATTATTCCCTACGGTTTGGGATGGGAGCGGGGATGCTCTCCGAGCCCGCGGGCAACNGGGAAAAAATAATAACGGGGGAGGAATAGACCAAACTGCATAGGGTGGATTATTCCCTACGGTTTGGGATGGGAGCGGGGATGCTCTCCGAGCCCGCGGGCAACCAGCTCTGCGCGCTGCAGTCGGTGCTTGTTTCTCCCCGTTACCACAGCAGGTACCTGCAGGGCCGTCCCCGTGCCCATCCCTCCCCAGCTCCAGGCCCCTCTCCAAATGGTGCCGTCAGTCCTTGAGGGAGCGCGTTACCCTCTGGGGAGCTTCCCTTATTTAGAGAAGAGAGAAACCGCGAGCCAGGGCGAGCGGGGAGGGAAAAGAGCGAGAGGGGAGAAAACAGGCAGCTCGGGCTTGTTTAGGAGCAGCGGCTAAACAGCCGGGAGATCTTTCGGTTGGTTTATATTCCGAACTCTGTGTGAGTCTTGCTTTACAACCTCCAGCGAAAACAGATCGGAATGGTTTCCGCCTCCTCGGAAGGTCTGTTTGGGAGCTGGATGGGACGAACCGCGCGCAGGTTCTCAGGAGCCGCTGCTCTCCCCAGGCCTGCAGCCTCCCCGCCGGCGCCGCGGCGGGCGCAGAGGCACCCGCAGCCCCGCGAGGCCGGCGCAGGCGCCCGCAAAATCCGTCCATCGCTGGTTGCAAAGGTGGCTCCGCACCCCTCTCTGGCGCACAGAAACACATTTTTCATGTGCAGGGTCACTGCGGGATAAACTATTGCAGCTGCTCCCACTAATAGCATTGGCTTGTTTTTTTATGAGTGAAAAGAAAAAAAAAACACACAAAAAGAAAAATATTTCATCTGATGCTCACAAACATCATGTTTATTCTTTTGCGAGGTTATTTCTAAGTGCCAAGCACTGAATGCAAGTGTTTTCCCACGTGCACAGACACACAGGTACTTGCTGGACGCGTGTGCCCCTTAGGCTGGTCAAGAGCCGTGCAAATTGCGAGCCGGTTGCATTCTCCTCCGAGCGCCTCACTGGCTAAAATAAACTCAAATGAATGGCAGAAGAGGGGCTGAGATCTTCCCAGGAGAAAGATCTTTCGCCCTTTTTGAGGTGGGTGTCACCACGACCCCACCACAACCCCCGAAAAAATCATCTTTTTCTTCTTTTGCAATGAACTTTAATGAATTGTCGCTTCCCCTCGACACACAGGGTTACGCAGAAATGGGACTGAACTCTGCAGAATTCAGGGCACCCTGGCGCAGGGGGGCTCTACGGGGCTTAGTGCTGGTTTATGCCCAGTCGCCGGGAAGCAGCAACTGGGCAAGTGCAGCGTGGAGCTGCTGCGGGCTGCGAGTCCATTCTTTGCAGGGGTCCTGTGCTGGCCCCAAAGTGATTGGGGAAAAAAAAGTGAAAAAATGTTAAAAAACGGAAAAAAATAAAATAAAATAAAATAAAATAAAGAGGAAAAGGGGAAAGGAGGGATTGCAAGGAAAGCGGGCGGCTGCGGCGGCTGCGGCGGGGGACACTCTGCCGGCGGCCGCTGCGTNAGCAGCAACCGGGCGAGTGCAGCGTGGAGCTGCCGCGAGTCCGTTCCTTGCAGGGGTCCTGTGCTGGCCCCAAAGTGATTGGGGAAAAAAAAGTGAAAAAATGTTAAAAAACGGAAAAAAATAAAATAGAATAAAGAGGAAAAGGGGAAAGGAGGGATTGCAAGGAAAGCGGGTTGCAAGCGGCGGGTGCGGCGGGGGACGCTCTGCCGGCGGCCGCTGCGTTCCGGGCCTGGCGGCACCTCGGAGCGCGGCCGCGGCA